>CM046792.1:34491670-34931670 GCA_025617405.1 Perca schrenkii
AACATTGTGTCTAAAAATAAAAATATCAGTATGCGTAATACTATACTTGATTATATTGTGGGGGTTAGAGGACTTAGAAATATATCTAATTGTGAATTACTGCTAAATAGTGCCATAAGATATTTTTTGGGTGTGCGCACAAATATGCTCCAACATTGGCAACATAGTGGGAGACATGGGATGGGAATCACGTGAGGCTCGTTGAAAGATATGTATATCACATCGTTTATTAGATATGGACGCAAATAGGTTGACGAGGGAAGCTATTTCTCTGGGATAAACACATTCTTGGTCTTTGGTCTAACGACATATGCAAATTGTTTTGTAACTATGGGTTTGGTGAGCTGCTTCTTAATAATGAAAAGCTGAATATCGGTTTGTTTAAAGAATCTGTGTTTGCTAAAGACAAAAAAGCAGTGGGCCAACGATATATATGGGCTAAGCCAAAATTGTGTATTTTTGTGACGATAAAACCGGAATATGGCACGAAAAAAAGGCAAAGATCTTTATGTGCTCAAGTGAGATCTGGTGTTTTGCCTTTGACTATTGAAACAAGACGATATGTTAACGTAGAAGAGGAAAAACAGATGTGTCCCATGTGTTTGAATGATATAGAACATGAGTTCCATTTTGTTTTCTACTGTCCTTTTTATTGTGAACAGCGTGATTTTTGTTTAGTAAGCTAAAAGCAGAGATTGACTTGGTAAATATGGATGATGCTCAAAGACTGAGATGGCTGTTCACATGTAAAACATATAAATGAGCCAGTTATCTTGAGAAAAAGCCCTTTATCGAGATGATCTGTAGATGAGGATTTGTTGTTTGTATAGGGTGTGTGTGTGTGTGTGTGTGTGTGTGTGTGTGTGTGTGTGTGTGTGTGTGTGTGTGTGTGTGTGTGTGTGTGTTTGTATTCATGTATTTCTCGGAAGACGTTTGCTAAATAAGTTTGTGGTGTCTGCTGACTAAACAACTCTAAGGTTTAAATTGATGAATCCTAAACATAGAGGTTTACTGTCAAAAGTATGAATTGATGTTTAATTCATCATTTTGTTTCCTCTGATCTAGTGCCACAAAACCTGAACAGCCGTTAAGCAGCGTCACTGACGATATTGACGCGCTTCTGGAAGAACTACTGGAGGAAGACTTCAGCGATTCCCCTCAACTAAACGTGAACGTGTACTTTATATGAAAAGATGATGAAAAAATCCCTGAACACTGCTATCACGTTCCCAATTTGGAAATAGTTACTTAAAATAAAAGCCATACTATGAGGCAAAAACATTTTTAATGAAGTTAAAAGTATTAAAAAAACAAGGGAAACACTTGTCACTTCTCACAGTGTTAGAACTAAACTAATTTAAGTACTCATTGTACTCACCTCTTCTAACATCATACAAGTGAATGCACTTATAATAAATTAAACATTTATCTTTAGGATATAAAAGAAACCCTGGCCTGTAATAAGTATTTGAAGGTTGTATTTGACATGTCTACTCCAAATATACAGAACTGTTGCCTTGTTTAAACTCCAACAATGCAACATTCTTCATGAAAGGGTCCCGTGAAGTTGTGTTTCCACTCAGTGTTGCTCACTTAGAATGCATTGTGTGTATCTTTGAGGTCCAGTGTTGGGAACGTTACTTTAAAAAAGTAATTAGTTATAGTTACTCACTACTTGTTCCAAAAAGTAACTGAGTTAGTAACTGAATTACTCTATAATAAAAGTAACTCGTTACCAGGGAAAGTAACTATTTGCGTTACTGTTAAAAAAAAGTTGCTCCATATAAACTTATATGACACACATAGGCCAACTTTTAACAACATACCTGCCTATCATACGGTTGACTTCAGCCTGTGTCATAGGTTTTTGTTGTGAGGCTTTTGCTGCTTGGAGGACTTTGCTCCGAGTCCTTCTTTGCTAGAGGATGGCGAGCTATCATCTGTGGCGGAGGTATCGGTGTTTTGGCCACTAGCTTTGTAGATGCGTGTCGTTGTGAGATGCTTCATTAAATTAGAGTTGCTTACAACGGATGTCGACAAAGTCTTCGCTCCTGGACATAATGTACAGATTACATGCACGTTCTTGCCTTTGACCACAATGAATTTGTAGTAGTGCTTATATCTCCACCTTGAAAACGCCAACTTTTCATCGAATTGCTCCTGACTCGCCATCTCTGCTGCTTCATCGAGTCTCTGTTTAGCTGTTGTATGTGTAGCGTGTGTGCTGCCGTGTGTGTAAAAACACTGGCTCTGATTGGCTACCATGAAACATGACTCTGCCTTAGCCAATCATAATCGCTTACCTCGTTATTAACACACCTCCTCACTAGCTGCGAGCCAGGGGTGCGTTTGGATTACACAGTTTATTCAATCAGTGCATAGTAACGCGCCGCATTTAACGTCCAGTAACGTTAACGGTGTTGTAACGACGGGAAAAGTAATTAGTTAGATTACCCCGTTACTGAAAAAATAACGTCGTTACCTAACGCCGTTCTTTTAAACGGCGTTATTCCAAACACTGTTGAGGTCTAACAAAGAAGTACAGTGTACTTTGCTTGTATCCATGTTTACCAGCTTGCAGTCTTTTTCTTCCCTGCATAAATAAAGCAACTGCTTTGCCAACAAAGTAAATGTAGTCAAAAATATACGCCTAACATTTTATATAATGGAAATACTCAGCTAAATTGCCTGTATCTCAAATATGCACAGCTCAGGAGCAAATTATTTCCCTTCCAAAAATGATTATCATGCAGCTGTCTCATCTCCAAGTCTTGGCCATCTTATGAAAAACAAATTAGAGCCGATAGACAGACACCTGGGTTGACAAAGTGACTAAATCTACATGAATGTTGCATTAGGCACGGTGACAAACACAGGTGGTAATGCATCTATTCAGGTTTAAATTAATTGAAACATTTTCAATTACATTTGCTACTTCAAGAATGTATATTTAACCTTGCCTGTAATCTGTTCTTTTATCTCAGACTGATCCTAAAGGAACGCAAGCAGAGAAGAAGCTGCCGTCTCAGTCTGGAGGGAGAAAGTGAGTGAATGAGTTCACTCTGAATACAAAAAAACATACAGCTGAGAATAATAATTAGCCGGTATATGCAGAGGGAGAAAATTGACTCAGACATTTAGAAAGTTTGGTTGTAGCTTTGTGTGTGTGTCTTCATTCAATTTAAATCCAGACATGTTTGGTCTTTTTACTGAATTAACCACCAAACTAACTGGCAGTAACTTTTCCTTTGGAAGTAATTTTTGTCTCTTAAATATGTGTATACATGTATGAAATTACAGACTAGGTTTTACATTTCTAATAATGTTGCCCAGGTTCTGCAATAATAATGCTATTAGTCTTCTGTTCCAGTTCTGTTGGCTTGTTTGATTCTCGTAAATTTGGATGCTGATTTTATTTGTGCGTTGAGACAATCTGCGCTCTTTGTTTTGCATCCAGGTGCTGTCCGGTGTTCGTTGGCGGGAGCTCTGTCACAAACGGTGTAGGAACAGCCACATCCAAGAGGTGTGAAAAACTGATTTTATAACGCAAGCGTCTGTCATGTCTCGCCTGTTTTTCTTTTATAATGATACATAGGGCTGAGTATCGTTAAAAAATGTCCAGAACAGAAACTCTGAATTTGATTCCGGTTCCTTTTTTAGATACCAATTTTCTAAAAACTATTTTAACAAAAAGAAATGACAACATTACACATTACGGTACATTTTTTTAAATGATTTTTTTAGCACCTATATGACACACACTGTAATCAAGCCTCTCAAAAATTCAACAACACACACACCGGAGCTCCATAACTAAAGATTACACCCCTCGCCAACGGTACAACACGCTACACACTTCTTGTTTCCTAAATGGGGGGTTGGCCTCAATTAAAAGTGTAGCGAACGTTGTGTGGATGGGTTATATTTGCATAATTTATTAATATTTTCTTTTGCTAACATTTGATATTAATGCAGCTAAAAGACATTTTTTAGCATCACAAAAAAAAAGGGTTACAGCGTTCATAGTCTCGCTTTGCCAGACCTTCCTCCACAGCGCTGCGGAGTAGAGCTGCAACGATTAATCGATTAGTTGTCAACTTTTAAATTAATCGCCCACTATTTAGATAATCGATTAGTCGGTTTGAGTAAATTTTTTTTAAGACAAAAGTAAAAATTCTCTGATTCCAGCTTTGTTAAATGTGAATATTGTTCTAGTGTCTTCTCTCCTCTGGGACATTAAACTGAATATCTTTGAGTTGTGGACAAAACAAGACATTTGAGGACGTTATCTTGGGCTTTTTGGGAAACACTGATCCACATTTTTCACTATTTTTCTGACATTTTATAGCCCAAACAACTAATCGATTAATCGAGAAAATAATGAACAGATTAATCGATTATGAAAATAATCGTTGGTTGCAGCCCTACTGCGGAGACAGCCTGTCACTCCTCCTGTACTAACGCTACGTTCTCCGTGATGTTAAGACTTCACAATGCGTTGTGTTTCTCACTACCGCTAACGTATTGTTCATCAGACGTGACGTGACAAAAGCATTTTGTTTTCACATGCGGGTAGGCCAAGGTGAGAAGAGGGAGATTAGCTAACATTAGCCAACATATTTATAAAAAAAAAAAAAAAAATCACTTTTGAAATATATTCGACTTTTGGCATTCGTTCCAACAGCCCTAGTACCCAGCCCTACTGGCAAGGATTATCTAAGGCACATGTGTCAAACTCAAGGCCCGCGGGCCAAATCCGGCCCGTTGCAGATTTAGAACCGGCCCGTATATCAATTTGGGTTCACAATAACATTTTGGCCCTCCTAGTTGTGCGCCAAACCAAAAACACAGGAAAGTGTTTTTTTAAACTGCAATTACCTGACATTCAAAGCAGACATATGGCAGACTTGTCGACTCTGAGACTCAGAAATTCATATTTCATATTCAGGCTGTGAAACAGGTTGTTGTTGTTGTTGTTGTTTAAAAAAAAATAAAGTGTCATTGTCTGCTTGATTTGCTAAATTCTATGGCTAAGGAACTCTTTTGATGACTTGTGCAGGGCTTCATGTCAACAAAAATGCGACAAAAAGCGTACAAAAATGTCGGAAAAAGCAACAAATTTTACAAAAAGGTGACAAATGTCTGAGAAAGCCACATAAAAGTCGGAACAAAAACAAGAAAAATTAGGAAAAAAGCTACCAAAATGTAAGAAAAAAAAAGAAGTGACATGCAGTAACAAAAGCACATCAATAAACTCTACATGTCTGGCCCTTGGTGTGATTCTCTTTTTCCAGTGTGGCCCTCTGGGAAAATGAGTTTGACATACCTTTGTTTGTTGAAATCAGTTATACCAAGGTAGCATGTTTGATGTATTAAAGACATACTGATAAATACCTTTTATATTAAGTGTAAAAACACACTTCTGTATATTGATTTTTGATTGATTGATTTATTTTGGATTTGACAAACAACAATAATCCAAAGGATAGCATGTTAAAGTGTAAACACTTATTTCCAACATGGTCCTTAGTGTTAAAACAAGCAACACATAACAAAGACCTATTTCTGGTCAATATAATAATTACTGACCAGCGATCTGTATCGACAGGTCATGCCACCAGTTGAGGTGTACTTCCTGTGACTTCCGGGTGCTGATGTTTGATGACTGTGAGTGGGACGTGTCCTGTGATTACCTGTTCCTCAGGTGAGTCTGCAGACGCTCGCACTTTACAAACAAGGCATTGAAATACAGAACATGTTCAGAGGGGAAAATTCAGACAAAATCCAGACTCATTCTTCCATTGCTTTCTACCAACATGGATCTTTGTCATTTTCGTTCAGTTTTTGTTATTGCACATGCAGATAATGCAAGAAGTTCCCAGCCTTTGAAGTTTTGACCCCTTAAAACTAAGCAGTGTATACTTTTTTTTTACAAATTACAATTTATACATTTAAATATACAGTAGGCTACCTGACATAAATATAAACCATACAAGAATTACAAAAATATAACTAATAAAACAAAATGTGCAAACCAAGCTTAAGTGTAAAGTGCCTAAAGCCTCTCATAAAGTGCATAGAGATATTTATAAAGTGCATGGAGTCTTTTTTATAAAGTGCATAGAGTCTTTTTATGAAGTGCATATAGAGCCTTTTTATGAAGTGTATATAGAGTCTTTTTATAAAGTGCATAAAGCCTTTTTTATAAAGTGCATATAGAGTCTTTTTATAAAGTGCATATAGAGTCTTTTTATAAAGTGCATATATAGTCTTTTTATAAACTGCATAGAGTCTTTTTATAAAGTGTATATAGAGTCTTTTTATAAAGTGCATATAGAGTCTTTTTATAAAGTGCATATAGAGTCTTTTTATAAAGTGCATATAGAGTCTTTTTATAAAGTGCATAGAGTCTTTTTATAAAGTGCATATAGAGTCTTTTTATAAAGTGCATATAGAGTCTTTTTATAAAGTGCATATAGAGTCTTTTTATAAAGTGCATATAGAGTCTTTTTATAAAGTGCATATAGAGTCTTTTTATAAAGTGCATATAGAGTCTTTTTATAAAGTGCATATAGAGTCTTTTTATAAAGTGCATATAGAGTCTTTTTATAAAGTGCATATAGAGCCTTTTTATGAAGTGCATATAGAGTCTTTTTATGAAGTGCATATAGAGCCTTTTTATAAAGTGCATATAGAGCCTTTTTATAAAGTGCATATAGAGCCTTTTTATGAAGTGCATATAGAGTCTTTTTATAAATCAGAATCAGAATCAGAATCAGAAAAGCTTTATTGCCAAGTACATTTTTTACACATACAAGGAATTTGTTTTGGTGTCGTAGGTGCATGTCACACATTATCTAAAATAAGTTAAACAAACAGGTTAACAGAACAGACAATATAAGTATAAATATATAAATATATGTGTATATGTACACACACAGGATGTAACATAATAAAATAAGAGTAACAGTTAAGATAAAAAAGAGCAGATTAAGTACAGTGGCATGTAGAGCCAGAGGTGGGTGTGGAGAGAGTCAGGGTGGGTTCCGGGCCTTGTTAATAAGGCTAGTGGCGGAGGGGAAAAAGCTGTCCTTGTGACGTGAGGTCTTGGTCCTGATGGACCTCAGCCTCCTGCCAGAGGGGGAGTAGCTCAAAGAGTTTGTGTCCGGGGTGGGAGGGGTCAGCCACAATCTTTCCAGCACGCTTCAGAGTCCTGGTGGCGTAAAGGTCCTGGAGCGGTGGGAGATTGCAGCCAATCACCTTCTCAGCTGACCGAATGACACGCTGCAGTCTGCCCTTGTCCTTGGCAGTGGCAGCAGCGTACCAGATGGTGATGGAGGATGTGAGGATGGACTCAATGATGGCTGTGTAGAAGTGCACCATCATTGTCTTTGGCAGGCTGAATTTCTTCAGCTGCCGCAGGAAGTACATCCTCTGTTGTGCTTTTTTGACGAGGGAGCTGATGTTCAGCTCCCACTTGAGGTCCTGGGAGATTGTAGTTCCCAGGAAGCGGAAAGACTCCACAATGTTAATTGTGGAGTCACTGAGTGTGATAGGGGCAGGTGGGGCAGAATTCTTCCTGAAGTCCACAACCATCTCCACTGTCTTTAGAGCGTTGAGCTCTAGGTTGTTTTGCTTGCACCAGGTCACCAGGTGGTCAGCCTCCGACCTGTAGGCGGACTCGTCTCCATCAGAGATGAGTCCGATGAGGGAGGTGTCGTCCGCGAACTTTAGAAGCTTGACAGACTGGTGACTGGAAGTGCAGCTGTTGGTGTACAGGGAGAAGAGTAGAGGAGAAAGAACACAGCCCTGAGGGGATCCGGTGCTGATGGTCTGTGAGTCGGAGATGTCTTTCCCCAGCTTCACATGCTGCTTCCTGTCAGACAGGAAGTCAGTGATCCACCTGCAGGTGGAGTCAGGCACACCAAGCTGGGAGAGCTTCTCCTGGAGCAGAGCTGGGATGATGGTGTTGAAGGCAGAGCTGAAGTCCACAAACAGGATCCTGGCGTAGGTTCCTGCAGAGTCCAGGTGCCGGAGGATGTAGTGGAGGGCCAGGTTGACTGCATCATCTACAGACCTATTGGCTCTGTAGGCAAACTGCAGGGGGTCCAGGAGGGTGTCGGTGATGGCTTTTAGGTGTGAAAGCACAAGGCGCTCAAAGGACTTCATAACCACAGAGGTCAGGGCGACGGGTCTGAAGTCATTAAGTCCTGTGGTCCTTGGCTTCTTGGGAACGGGGATGATTGTTGAGGTCTTGAAGCAGGCTGGCACATGACATGTCTCCAGTGAGGTGTTGAAAATGTCTGTGAACACCGGAGACAGCTGGTCAGCGCAGTGCTTCAAGCTGGATGGGGAGACAGCATCCGGTCCAGCAGCTTTCCTGGGGTTCTGTCTCCTGAACAGTCTGTTGACGTCTTTCTCATTGATGGAGAGAGTCGTCGCTGAGGTGGGTGGGGGAGGTGGAGGGGGGGGTCCTTTAAGGTGGGGGCGGTGGAGGTGATGCACTGTAGCTGTAGCTGTTGGGAGGTGTCGTGGGGATGGAATCAGGGAAGACCCTTTGTTGGGAGGTGTTGAGGGGGGATGGTTACAGGACCGACCCTTTGTCCTTCAAAGCGACAGTAGAACTCATTAAGTTTGTTGGCTAGGCGTCGGTCGTTGGTGGAGTGGGAGACTTTAGGCTTGAAGCTGGTGATCTGTTTAAGCCCTCTCCAGACAGAAGCAGAGTTGTTTGCTGAGAACTGGTTTCGGAGTTTCTCAGAGTACCGCTTTTTTAGCCTCTTTTACCGCCTTGCTAAACTTGTACTTTGCTACTTTAAGTCTGTTTTTTGTCTCCACTCCTGAACGCCTCTGCCTTGTCCAACCTTAGCCTTCTGAGTTTGGCTGTGAACCAGGGTTTGTCATTGTTGAAACTCACCCTGGTGCATGATGGAACACAGCAGTCCTCACAGAAGCTGATGTATGACGTCACAGCCTCTGTGTACTCATCCAGACTGTTGGTAGCAGTCCTGAACACATCCCAGTCAGTAGAGTCCAAGCACGTCTGTAGATCCTCCACAGCTACACTGGTCCACTTCCTTGATGTCCTCACAACAGGTTTGCAGAGCTTTAGTTTCTGCCTGTAAGTGGGGATCAGGTGGACCATGACGTGGTCAGAGTGTCCCAGTGCAGCACGGGGGACGGCGTGAAAAGCATCCCTGACTGTGGTGTAACAGTGATCCAGAATGTTCTCCTCTCTAGTCGGGCATTTAATATGCTGTCTGTATTTAGGTAGTACATGAGTGAGGTTTCCTTTGTTAAAGTCACCAAGGACAATAACTAGGGAGTCCGGGTTGGTCCGCTCCACACATAGTATCTGGTCGGCAAGCATGCGCTGTGCAACCTGCACGTTGGCCTGCGGCGGGATGTAAACACCGACCAGAATGAATGAATGGAACTCACGGGGTGAATAAAAAGGCTTACAGTTTATGATGTAAGATTCCAGTTCAGGAGAACAATACTGTTGGATCACTGTCACGTCGTTGCACCAACCGCTATTGATGTAGAAACAGATTCCTCCACCTTTAGTTTTGCCGGAGAGGTCCGTGTCTCTGTCCGCTCTGTAGAGTTGGAAGCCTGCCAGCTGCAGCGCAGAGTCCGGTATTAATCCACAGAGCCACGTCTCCGTGAAGCACAAAACAGCAGATGAAGAAAAGTCCCTGTTTCCAACCAACAGCAGTTGTAATTCCTCCAGTTTGTTGGGCAGTGAGCGCACGTTAGAGAGAAATGTGCCCGGTAACGGTGTGCGTAATCCTCGCTGGCGGAGAGGCACCAGCGCACCAGCCCGTTTCCCTCTCCTCCGGCGTTTCACTGCGTGAGCAAAGGTGAGCGCACCTTTGACTAGAATGTCCACAATTTCCAGTGAAGGGAGGAGAAAAGTAGGAAATAAATCCTCTGGCGTTGTTCCCCTGATGTTAAAGAGCTCTTCTCTGGAGAAAGCGATCCGGGTATCATCGCAAAAAACAAAGTTAAAACACAAAACAAAAAAAAACAACACGCACAAACACACCGAGTCGACCGTCTGCGGCGCCATCTTAGTTACTAAAGTGCATATATAGTCTTTTTATAAAGTGCATATAGAGTCTTTTTATAAAGTGCATATAGAGCCTTTTTATAAAGTGCATATAGAGCCTTTTTATAAAGTGCATATAGAGTCTTTTTATAAAGTGCATAGAGCCTTTTTATAAAGTGCATAGAGTCTTTTTATAAAGTGCATATTGAGTCTTTTTATAAAGTGCATAGAGTCTTTTTATAAAGTGCATATAGAGTCTTTTTATAAAGTGCATATAGAGTCTTTTTATAAAGTGCATATAGAGTCTTTTTATAAAGTGCATATAGAGTCTTTTTATAAAGTGCATATAGAGTCTTTTTATAAAGTGCATATAGAGTCTTTTTATAAAGTGCATATAGAGTCTTTTTATAAAGTGCATAGAGCCTTTTTATAAAGTGCTGTAGTTCACAGGTTAAAAGTGTCCCAAGGAAGGAGCTGTTTTTTGTCCATGGTTCTTCTTCTCCTGATCTCAGCGAGCACTTGTTTGCACACATAGCAGTGTTTACCGCTCCTTGTCACTGGTTGCACATGTTTCACCAGTTGTGACCAGTTCAACCAAAAGACTGTATTTCTTATTTTGGGCCTTGAAGAAGTAGTCAATGGAAGCTGGAACATTTCCAGGATAAAGCCTGACATCACGCGCCGGATGTCAGTCTTTATCCCTCACCTTCTGCTCTCCGTGTGTTGCCGTTCTCAAAATCTCTTCGCTACGGGAAACGACAAAAAACTTCAAACTTAGCGAGCTACACGCTGAAAATGTCAAGTTTTTAAGAACATTTGGATGGTGCAACAAGGCAGGTCTAATCGGTTCTTTCAGGGAGTGATTGTAAAGATTTACAAAGAATATGTTCAGGGCGTTTCCTCTCTAACTGGGACGTTTTGGGACCGATTGGTGGGATTGTTGTGGATGAAGTACACACGGAGATACCCTGGTAAGAGCCAATGAGGTTTAACCATGTATCAGCTCATTTAAATATCTCACTTTACTGTATTGTGTCAACAGGTAACTTCATGTAATATTGCATGTGGCGTTTTCTTTTCCGGAGTGCAAATGTTCCACCAAAACAAGTTCCTTCGCGAGACTATTTAGCAGAGCCACCGTCGCTGCGTCCGGAGCTTAGTGTCGCCCAAGACGACTGTGATTGGTTGAAAGAAATCCCACAGTGTTTCTGTGGTGTAGGCAGACCTTACGCCACAGCGCTGTGGAGATAGAGCTGGTAATGTGAGACTAATGAAGAAGTAAAATGATTTTGTAATTTAGGAGGGAAAACAAAATCCCAGTTTAGAGGAAAGTCTAAAAAAAAAAAAAAGCAACACGTTGTGTCCCAGATTGTGTGGTACACGGACTCTGTTCACCTCACCCACACAATCAGTGAGCAACCAGCGTGACGGAGTTGTTTTCGGTCTGAAAGCCCACTTCGTTAGGTGTCCGACCCCCTTGATTCATGATGAATCTGTCTGTGGTGGCAGGGTTTGTGGTTGTTGTTGTATCACACACAGAAAATACAGAAAAGTGTGCAGGGAGCCATATGTAACATACTTGAAACTTACTTACATATATGCATCAAATAATTGTTTCGAATGTGAAATCTAAATTAGAAATAATTGTCAGAAATAGTTGGTTGTGGGTGAAGTTTTCAGTCTGTTCACAAGGTGGCAGTATTGGGCTGTGAAACAGACATTTAGGAGCAGCGACTATTTCCAATGTTACTTTTGTTAGTACCTCAATAAGCCATTTCAAACTTACAAACACATTACATTGGGAAAATAAGTTGTTTTTCTCCCACATTCCCCACATACCAAATAAAAAGCAATTTCCTTTTTCATCTCAGTGGGAACAATTCTGCATCTGCAGACCAGTGTGACTAGAATACAAACAAGCAGAGGTATTTTGATTTTAGACCCCTAAACACACACAAAACCCAGCATCTAAACCAAGGGAATGATTGCAGCAATTAAGGTTTTTCTCTGCAGGAGAAAAAAACTCATATTTAAGAGCCTAAAGGACTATCGACTGTAACAGATTGTTCCTATTTGTGTTTATTAAAATACTGAGTTCTTAATATTTTTTTTATTTATTTATCTTCCTATCTTTTCAGTTGTCCCTGTTGTGTTTCTTCTCTGCATTTTGCAAACGCCACCTGTCAACAAAACGGTGTGGGCGAGAGTGTAACGAGAGGAGAGTCCTCCTTTCGGATTTTACTTATGTAGGTGCCGTTCTTGCCTTTATCTGTTCAGCTATATTTATTTAATAATAATAATTATAATTATATGTGGGGGATCCATCAGTTCATGTGCAGCATATGGAGCTGAGAGATTAACAAGTAGAAAAGGATTTAAGGAGGTGGATAATAGCCGGATCAGTGTTGTTGACAGGGAAAACAAAGGACCAGGTGATGGAGGTGTGTGTAGGCGGGACCAGAGGGCTGGGCGATATGGACCAAAAGTCATATCAAGATATATTTTGGCTGAATATCGATATACGATATATATCCCGATATTTTTTCCGCAAAGTGAGAGCAAATGTTCAGTCAAAGTCAAAGCCAAATATGACATGTCACATGTAGTTTCATAGAAACCGGCTATTTCAGTGAACAGTTGCAAAATCAAATGAATAAATAATAAACAGGTTTCTTCACCTGGTTCAATGCTCAGCTGTTCAAATAACAATAAAATGTAAACATAAATACTGTATAACAACAGGAGTACCTTTTCTGAAATCAAAGCTCCATAAGGTTTGTTTTAGTTTTTTCCAACGTTTTAAATTGTTAAATTTTTCTTCTACACATTTTCAGCGCTTATTTCTACGTCCCATATTTTCTAATATAGGGCTGGGCGATATAGAGAAAATCAGATATCATGATATTCTTGACCAAATACCTCGATATCGATATTGCGGCGATATATTCTAGAGTTGACAGTTGGTGCTCTCGCAAAATATCTTCACACTTAGATTTTAGATAAATAATCATTAATAATAGAACAGCTAGAACAGTCTGGTAAGTTCAGAAAAGTTCATCACTTCACTGTAATGCAGCCTTTAAAACCAGGAAAAGACACTTATGGTCATATCACGATATTACGATATCCAAAATCTAAGACGATATGTAGTTCATAAAACCTGAGGCGGGTGTGGCATGTCTACAATTCTACGTTAAAATAGGCATTCATGAAGATGCAATTAAAAACTATTTCTTAAAAAAAGTTATAAAATGATCCATAAATGTGCCAATTAATAATGCATTTCATGGCGTGGCAGGTGTTTTGTTTTTAGGCCGTTTCTCTGCCCCAAGTGATCAAAAATATCACTTAATTCAGCTTTAAATGGGGACCGTCAACATGCCTTTTTAAAAGACATTTTTTTTAAATGTACTTTCTGTTTTTCCAATTTCCTATTTTGTCTCCCCTATCATATTTCATCTGACACTTTATTTGTCTGATTTAATTTAAAGTCACAGTTTCAGTTTTCATCCACATTTTTCATTTAAATATGTTGATATATATATATAAATATAAATATATATATATATATATATATATATATATATATATATATATATCAACATATTTAAACATATATATATATATATATATATATAAATATAAATATATATATAAATTAAAACACATGCAGTGAATGTGCTGTAAAAAGTAAATAAGACCCAGAGCTGCTGAGAGTAGATTAGTCATCATTTATCTTTAATTGTTGACACTCTGGCTCCATTCAGCTTTCCCACAGAGTCAGTTTAATGAACACCGTCTCGGTCAGAAGACGTCAATATCACTGATATGGAGCGATGAGTAACTGCAGGGAGAAGGCAGGGTTAACGTTTTTGAAAAAAGTCATTTGAACGTCATGTATCATAAGTATTTTCTAGCTGTAGATTATTTATATAGTTTACTAAATCTTTTTTTTTATGTCCAATCCAGGGAATATCAAACCCATTTGTTTTGGGTTGTTTTTTGATGAGATATCTCTTT
The DNA here is from genome assembly GCA_025617405.1 of Perca schrenkii. Taxonomy (NCBI): domain Eukaryota; kingdom Metazoa; phylum Chordata; class Actinopteri; order Perciformes; family Percidae; genus Perca; species Perca schrenkii. The sequence goes on from CM046792.1 coordinate 34,505,739, forward strand.
ATTGTTCACTCAAAGGAATACCAATCACACTAGTGCGTTAGTTTATTCAGTTTTAGAATGGCATTTATCTGTTTGTTTTGTAACTCCTCAGATAGAAAAGTCACATTTGTGTGCAGTAAGAAAACTGTAACATCCTTTCAGTGCCTAAAATAACCTGTCAACAAGTCACAAATCAACATAAAACACACACATATACATATATATTAGGGGTGTAACGATATATATATATATATTTATATATATATATATATATATATATATATATATATATATATATATATATGCCTCTGACATTTCAGCACTTAGCAGTGCTTTTTCTTCAAGTGTGTAATTTACCTTTAGTGTTATTTTGTTAAGTTCAGAGCACTCTGAACCACTCAGGATGATGAGTTTGTCCTTTACGTCTTGACGTCGGTGTTATCATCCTGCAGCAGCAGCAGCAGCAGGAGAACGTCGACCAACAAGCTGCAAAAGGAAAGTAATCAGAGTTAAGGAATGCTGCAGCTTTATTGTTGACATTTAAATGTAATTTGTAGTGTCTTTGAATTAATCCATCAAAACACATTTAACTGAAGTTGCTGGATGGACTGTAACTATATTTAGCTCATTAATAGATTTAGCAGTTTATTCATAATTTGTTATCCATCCATCCATCCTCATCCACGTATGCAGGGGTGCGTTGCGGGGGCAGCAGCTCCAGCAGGGGACCCCAAACTAAGCATGGGCCAGTATGAGATTCTAACGGTATGATAACCTTCGGTAACCCTTTACTTGAAGGTATCTACTAGTGCTGTCAAACGATTAAAATATTTAATCGTGATTAATCTAGGGCTGTCAAAATAACGCGGATTAATCCATTCCATATTGACGTTTGACCCGGAGCCGTTCTAGCTACCATTCGACTGTAAAATGAAGGAGGGAGACAAGGATGTGCTGCCTGGATCATTGATATGAACATTTACTTGTAAAAATCGTCTTAATCTGGTGCCACTGATATGTCTGCTCTTCTCTCTGATGCTCTGAAACGGACGATACAGGCAACACAAACACCGCTGCACGGGACGCTAGTTAACACTATACTCGACAGCAGCTAACGTTAGCCTAGCGCTAGCTAGTAGCTGGATTAAACACTGTTAAAATGCTGACAGCTAACGCTAAACGGTGTAAAGTTTGACTGTGTTTTACTGTAGAGGTATATAACAGTCTGCTAGCCTGACCAGCCAGCTGCCACTAGGGTGCGTCTAGATTTCTAGGCTAACAATCTGCAGCTGCCGTCGGAAAAACAACACAGACGGTGCGTTCAATGAAACTGGTAAACTACAGCCTCGTGGTGCATTTGAAGTTATTGTAAATGTCCTTTTCCCATCTGGTGGTTGTTTTTGTCGTTCAACAGCAATTTACTAGTGAAATAAGTTATTGTTATTGTTATAGATTATTATCAAATCATTTAATTTTTGACCATATGGCCTTAGCAGTAAACAAGCCCTTCTTTAATGTCACCGACTGTTGTTTAGTACCCTTCTTTTTTCTTTTCTTTTTTTACTTTCTTAAAAAGTATCGGTTCAGGCAACGTTAATTATGTATGCGATTAATTTAGATTAATTAATCACAGAGTATGTAATTAATTTGATTACATTTTTTAATCCATTGACAGCCCTAGATTAATCGCATTAATGTCATAGTTAACTCGCCATTAATCGCACATTTTTTATCTATTCTAAATGTCCCTAGATTTCTTTTTGTCCCATTATTTTTTTCTCATTTTAATGCTCTCATCAACATGGAAAAGTGGATCGGTTTGCTTTGTGCTTTTGTCGCCTGGCTTCGACGAGGGGAGCAGAGAATTGGCATCAGCTGTGTGCTCGGCCATCAGCTGTGTGCTCGGCCATCAGCTGTGTGCTCGGCCATCAGCTGTGTGCTCGGCCATCAGCTGTGTGCTCGGCCATCAGCTGTGTGCTCGGCCATCAGCTGTGTGTTCGGCCATCAGCTGTGTGCTCGGCCATCAGCTGTGTGCTCGGCCATCAGCTGTGAGCTCGGCCATCAGCTGTGTGCTCGGCCATCAGCTGTCTGCTCGGCCATCAGCTGTGTGCTCGGCCATCAGCTGTGTGCTCGGCCATCAGCTGTGTGCTCGGCCATCAGCTGTGTGCTCGGCCATCAGCTGTGTGCTCGGCCATCAGCTGTGTGCTTTGGCCATCAGCTGTGTGTTTGGCCATCAGCTGTGTGCTCGGTCATCAGCTGTGAGCTCGGCCATCAGCTGTGAGCTCGGCCATCAGCTGTGAGCTCGGCCATCAGCTGTCTGCTCGGCCATCAGCTGTGTGCTCGGCCATCAGCTGTGTGCTCGGCCATCAGCTGTGTGCTCGGCCATCAGCTGTGTGTTTGGCCATCAGCTGTCTGCTCGGCCATCAGCTGTGTGCTCGGCCATCAGCTGTGTGTTTGGCCATCAGCTGTGTGCTCGGCCATCAGCTGTGTGTTTGGCCATCAGCTGTCTGCTCGGCCATCAGCTGTGTGCTCGGCCATCAGCTGTCTGCTCGGCCATCAGCTGTGTGCTCGGTCATCAGCTGTGAGCTCGGCCATCAGCTGTGTGCTCGGCCATCAGCTGTGAGCTCGGCCATCAGCTGTGAGCTCGGCCATCAGCTGTGTGCTCGGCCATCAGCTGTGAGCTCGGCCATCAGCTGTGTGCTCGGTCATCAGCTGTGAGCTCGGCCATCAGCTGTGAGCTCGGCCATCAGCTGTGAGCTCGGCCATCAGCTGTCTGCTCGGCCATCAGCTGTGAGCTTGGCCATCAGCTGTGAGCTCGGCCATCAGCTGTGAGCTCGGCCATCAGCTGTGCGCTTGGTCATCAGCTGTGAGCTCGGCCATCAGCTGTGCGCTCGGTCATCAGCTGTGAGCTCGGCCATCAGCTGTGAGCTCGGCCATCAGCTGTGAGCTTGGCCATCAGCTGTGAGCTCGGCCATCAGCTGTGTGATTGGTCATCAGCTGTGTGATCGGTCATCAGCTGTGTGATCGGTCATCAGCTGTGTGATCGGTCATCAGCTGTGTGATTGGTCATCAGCTGTGAGCTCGGTCATCAAGTGGTATTTCAGACTGGACGTGCTGCGATGATAGCTCCTTTCACAACGACAAAACACACACAGATCACTTTGGTCTTGTCAATGGAACCATTTGGCAACTTTTTAAAAGTAAACTTTCCATTCAGAATCTTATCGGCATCCATTTCGGCGTCTCGTGCTCGCCATCCACTCAAAACGTAACGTTAGCCTACTAGCTACTCTTTGGCCGGCTTGCGAGCCCAAACCAGTGTGTGCGTCGTGCCTGTTGTTGTGTCTCCAGTCTAGCTAGATCCGGTGTGGTGTTGTAGTTTTTCTAACGTTACTAGTTGTTGCAACAGCATGTGAAAAAAAACTACAAAGTTTAAAAAGTTTGCTAGGCCAAAAAGAACGTTTAAAAAAATGTAATAACACGTTTAACTGACAGCACTAGTATCTACATAAGAGTGACATGACATTTAACCATGACTTTTCATGACAAAAAACGAATGACGCTTACTAAAAGAAGCGATATGTCATAAACGTTTATGACTTGTTCAGACGGTTACATCAGCGCGGTAGCATTGGACATTTAAAATTTTAAACAGCTTATTATGTAATGGGCCTGTTTCACTTGATGCAAATGTTCATTTTTGTGATTAAAATAAATTTAAAATATTAACCTAACAGAAACACGTGCATATCAGGCAGACTGCATGCCGCAGAGCATTGAGCGCTCAGAGCGCAACGATGGAAGATGTTCAAAAGAAGTTGGCCTCAGGAGATTTTAAAACCACCGAAAAGGAAGGAAAGTCTACTGTGTGGAAGTATTTTCACATAGTTGTCTAGGCATATGTTAATTTTATTTCAATTATATGATTGGGCCCCTTGTGTGCGCCTGTGTTAACGTGCGCTTGTTGCCCCGTGTGCGCGCTCACTGCGCTGATGCGCTCATCTGTTGACATTTCAAGTGCCTTCCTTAAAGTTGCTTAATAAAAGCTTTCCACACAAACACACGTAGCCTACATGTGTCATTAGTATGAGAAAAAATGAGATTTTAACGGTGTCGGGCCGGGTCGGGCTCGGACAGAAATCTCTTGATGCCTTTCGGCCGGGCTCGGTCCGAAAAATTGACCCGATCCCACCCCTATTCTAGCTAGTGTTAGCTAGCGGCTACCTTACGTTGACGCTAGCTATCTAGGTTACTTTACGTTGCCTATTTATGTCTATTTATTTCTACTTATCACTGTTAATTAATGGCGTCTGTACAGCATCAACAGGGGTCGCCATTGTTGTTTATGTGTGTGTGACGTCAAAAAAACTGTAACTGGCAGTACAACGAGCTGGTACGAGTTCTAAACTGCACTTCCTGTCCCTGACAACTTATAAAAAAAACAGCTCATATACCGCAGGAACGGTATGACGGAAGATTTTAGTGGTTTTGAAACCATGACTTTTTTTAACCTTGGTATCCCTTGAAACTGATAACTGGTCCATGCCTACCCAAAACTTCCCTTTCCCGAGCTACATGAAGGCAACAGACATCTGACATAATATGATAGTAGTTAGTAAGTTAGTAGAAAGAATAATTTTCTCACGTCAGGTAGTTTTAGCATCTGAATAGAAAGTGTACATCCATTACTGAGGCTGCCCACACATTTATTTTATTATTTAATGTTATATTTTGACTAAGAGGCTTACCCCAGAGCAATAACGTTAATAAAAAATACAGGTGTTTTAACCTGTAATTAAATTTTTTTTGTGCACTGTGTTCTCATAAAAGCAATTATGACTTTTATAATAGCTCTCCTAATTGTTGGCGATGTAGGCGTCATGGCTTGAATTAAAATGCAGCTTTTTAGTGCTCAAGAAAGGAACTTTGTAAGTATGAAAGTAGGAGGAAAGCACTGCATGCGTGTTGAGTGCACTTGACTGGCACTTGTTTAACTCTGGTTGTGTTGGCTCATTTGCACTAGCTTACGTTTTATTTTAATAAAGAGCAACATCATTTCTGTGGAAGAATCTTTCCACTATTATTGTTTATCAATATTTTTGTTGGTCAAATAAATGATTCCAAGCTAATTATGATATTTAATCTGACTAATGCAGACCTTACACCAAATGACTTTTCAAACGATTCCACTGTCGCAGAGAAATCTCCGTTATCGGAATTAATTTATGAGTCTTATTAGGGTTGGGGCGCGCTGCCGTCGTCTCAATCGTTTGGTGTAAGGTGGTCATAAAACTCAGTCCGAGTCAGTCTTAAGGCAGTCTTTTTCTCGTCTTGAAGTTTTGACAAAATCAAACATGTTTGCTATTATATTAAGTTTAAAGTCTTGAAATCTTCTAGTCTGAGACTAAAAACTCAGTGACATTATGACAGATTGTCTTTTGATGTGAGATGGTGTCAGACTTTAGTCTTTTAAAATCTTCTAATGTATGGTAGGCATTAGGTGTGCACAACATATTGTTTTTTTTTATCCTCATCGCATTATCAGCTGGCGCGATAAACACATTGCGAAAGGCTGCAACATATCACGAAAGACACTCAGGGATTGTGTGTTAGTTAAAAGAACATATCTGTAGAAAGCTGCACTTTAAAATGTGACAGTCATTCCTTTTTTATTGCTGCCTTTTATATTACAGTCAATGTTCTATTTGTTGAATAAAAGAATGTTGGAAATGATTTCCTTTCATTTGTTTTCAATTCAACAAGCAAGTTGTTGTTTTTTAGCAGAAATACTGAAAGCAGCAGAACTGAGAACACTTTAATATCTGTTTCTTTATGGCAAGTTATATCGTTCTCGCGATGTTCAACAACGTTACCGCAAATTTTCCCAATATCGTGCAGCCCTAGTAGGCATTAGACAATGCTAACATCACCGGCATGCTAAGGTCATATCCTCAGTAATTATTTAACTTTATTTAACTACTGTGTGTCTGTGTCTGTGTAGGAACAACGTGCCGGACCGTCAGAAGCTCCGAGCCAAGCTTAAGAAGAGGAGAGGTTTGCGGGCGTACGCCTGCCAGTGCAGCTGGTTCTCCACGTCGGAGCCGACGGACCTCAGAGACCAACCGCAGCTCCGATGGGTCTGTGGCAAACACCAGGACTGATGTTCAAGGCTACTTAAAAACTTAAAAACTCGCCGTGGGTAACAGAAATGTCACGCACAGAGAAACTTCTTTATTTAGGTGATATCTGTCTTTTGCTCCATCCATCCATCTACATGACTTCAGCAGCCTTTTCAGAGACAAAATCCATCTTCAGACAGAAACATTTGAGCTGAAATGGATCTTCAAGTTCGAAACATTGGCGAAGTTTTCATCCCAATATGTATGAGAAACTGTTGACCGCTTCATTTCAGTGGTATGTGCTTTTAAGAGCTATATAATCTCCTACAGTATATACACTTAGTTTGATTTTCAGCCTCACAAGACCCTTAAATGATCAAGGCACTGATGTCTTAAATGGTTAAGCATTAGGGATGTAACGATACACTCAACTCACGATTCAATACGATTTGTACGATAGTGATGTCTGAAATCAATCAAGTGAAATCTAAAGTACATTACGCCCTAGGCTGTTTTAAAAAAAAACTGCATCATGATTCTTTTTTTTTATCTCAACCGATTCACGATGCATCGTTACATCCCTATTGAACATATATGTCTGGTTCATAATTCATCTAAGTCATCCAGGAAACATCATGATATCTGTGTAGCTGAAGAGGAACCATACCTGAGTACCTCTAAGGAAGGCAGAATATCTTCTCTAACACACAGTAGTATCAACATAATGGTTCTTTTTTAAATGTCAAACAGGTTTAAATGGTTAAAACCCCAGAAATCAGAGCAGTTCAGAGTTACAAACTCTGACTACACCAACACAGCTAGCATACGCTAACTCTGATGCCATATCCATGTCTATTTTTTTATACTGTATTGATAATTTGTCTCATCCTAACTCATTTTCTGAGCTGTGCTTGTCGATCCTGAAAATCTTGATTACTACAAACTGCAGCGATCAGTGTCTCCTTGATTCAGATAAATATAATTCACAATAACACAACCGTTAGATGTGTTTGGAGTTAAAAATCTGTTGTATTTCAATCAATCTGCTCATTTTTTATTTATTTTTTTGTGATCAACAATTTTTTTATTTTTTAACATACAACTTGCAACATGAACACACACACACACACACACAAACAATAACAAAGCCTGCCTATATTTAATCAATTACTAACACATTATTGTATGGAATTTTTCTTTTGACAGTTTTCAGCGATGATCCTTAGTGGAAATCTGCAGAATTTAACAGACTGTCTTTCTGTTTGGGGTGTAAATGTAATTAACATTCTGAGTTTAGTTTTATTTAATTTGTTAAAAAATCTGCGGAGAAATTCTGCGTCTGCTGATTCTGTGTTGTCCCTGCACATTATGTAGCAAACAGCCGTGCTGTCAAACAAGATATTAACCCCCTCGACTCGTCCTGTTACTGATATTAAAGGGTAACTACCGTTTTTTTTTCTCAACCTGGACCCTATTTTCCCGTGTTTTTGTGTCTAAGTGACTGATGGGAACAACAATATTTGACATTGGTCCAGTATTACAAGCTACAATGTAGGTTAATAGGGAAATTGTCCCGCTTGTATTTACCTTCACAAAAGTGCTCGTGTCTGACAACATTATGGAAATGATTTCAAAGGAGGTCGACCTTTCTGTTGAAGAGTAAGATCCTTTTTTTTAAACACAAAAACATCCGCGAAATTGTGTTCGCTAAAGCCACCAGACTCTATTTAAATAAACAGTCATTTTAGCATCATAAAATACACTTAATTCAAAGTCCACAGAAACAAAATAAAACTACGAAAAGCCGCTTTGGGTCGTCTTTCCACTTTTTCCAACCATCACAACTCTAGTTTTGGTTGAAATAAACACATAGTTTAATGATTTACATGTGAGAATATGTTGGCTCTATACACGCTAAAAGTATTGCTTTTTTAAATGGAGTCTGGTGGGTTTAGCGCTAGAGACTTCAGAGCTGTTTCTGGTTAAACAGAAAAGTCTCAAAGAGGTCTTAAGGTCTATCTATGAAGGAATCCTTTCCATAATGTTGTCAGACACTTAGAATATTAATCTGAGCCTGTCAGCGGCAAAACGAGCACTTTAGCGAAGGTAAATAAAAGCTGGACATTTGCCCTATTAACTGACATTGTAGCTTGTTTCTCTGCTGTCGACTGCAGCGATCTCACTTAATACTGGACCAATGTCAAAGATTGTTGTTCCCATCAGTCACTTAGACACAAAAACAGGAAAATAGGATTTAAAAAACGGTAGTTGCCCTTTAAATGTTTTAGTTTTTTTTGCCTTGTTAATATTCAGTGACACTGTTTGCAGTGTTGACAGTCTGATATGTAGTATTTCATTCAGCTCTCTGATGTCAAGTCACAGTTGAGTGAGATCAGCTTTCTGTTTAGCTGCAAACACAAACAAAGCCACATGGAGTGAGCAGCTGTGTAATTATGCAGTTAGTGATGAGCTGTCTGCCAAGGGTTGATTAAAAACTTCACAAATCACTCTGTAGTGATTTTTTTTCATGCTTTTCTTTCCCCAGCTATATGGATTATTTTTCTTTTTTGTCAACAAATCCCACAACCCAAACCAACAATCTGTTAGTCCGTCTCTCAATACATACTTTTGGTACTAAGCATATTTTTATGTTAATACTTTTGTACTTTTACTTAAACGTGTACTATATAATTTTCTGCTTTTCTGCTCGGGATCTCTCAATCAAAACAATAACGAAAGACAGAGTGGGCGTCTTTGCAGTCAGCGTCTGCCGGTTAAGATTCCTTCAGTGTTCATCGTTCAGGAGGCTTTTATCCGCCCAGGTCTCCTCCTCTCCAAAACAATCTGATTAAAAACAGCGGCTGCAGGCTACCACTTAGCTAACGTTACCCTGTGCCTTTAGCTGCATGCTACCAGCCCATAAGCTAACCTTACCCTGTGTCTTTAGCTGCATGCTACCAGCCCCTAAGCTAACGTTACCCTGTGCCTTTAGCTGCATGCTACCAGCCCATAAGCTAACCTTACCCTGTGTCTTTAGCTGCATGCTACCAGCCCCTAAGCTAACCTTACCCTGTCTTTAGCTGCATGCTACCAGCCCCTAAGCTAACCTTACCCTGTGTCTTTAGCTGCATGCTACCAGCCCATAAGCTAACCTTACCCTGTGTCTTTAGCTGCATGCTACCAGCCCCTAAGCTAACCTTACCCTGTGTCTTTAACTGCATGCTACCAGCCCCTAAGCTAATGTTACCCTGTGTCTTTAGCTGCATGCTACCAGCCCCTAAGCTAACCTTACCCTGTCTTTAGCTGCATGCTACCAGCCCCTAAGCTAACCTTACCCTGTGTCTTTAGCTGCATGCTACCAGCCCCTAAGCTACCCTTACCCTGTGTCTTTAGCTGCATGCTACCAGCCCCTAAGCTAACCTTACCCTGTGTCTTTAGCTGCATGCTACCAGCCCCTAAGCTAACCTTACCCTGTGTCTTTAGCTGCATGCTACCAGCCCCTAAGCTACCAGTTGGTCTGTCGTTTTTTTCTTTTGATGTGCAGAAGTAGGCCGGGGTGGAGAGAGAAAGAAATACTCGGGGAATCGCTGATCCTTTTTTTAATTTCCATAGTCGAAATCGAAAACTCATTTCAAATGACTGTCAAAATAAAATCATATAGGGTGTCACCCCTATTAAAAACTTCCAAGATCTAAAAAGTATAATGTAAAAATGTGGCTTAAAATTGGATAAAAAGTCAGTTCATGAAAGCTTCTGGCAGACAAGCACACCGTTGACGACGAATGGACAAAGGGGATATCAACATGCATCAACAGGCAACCAAAATGTTAACAGACTGGTTTGAATATTGTTGGACACATTTAGCATAATGTAACTTCACAATTCAACAAAATATATAACATTGTTTTTGACATTTTAATGCAGAAGAGTAACCTTTTGTACCTTTTAAATAAGTTTCAATCTGTGCGGTTGCAGCTGTGCATTAAAGCGGGACATTTGAACTGATTAAAGAAGAAATTACATTCTTACGCTGTATAAGCATCGGTGCTCAATTCAATATACTTTTATTTCACCTTGGTTTGGGATAAACAAAGTGGGTTATTTATCATTATCTCATAATTGTAACTTAGGGTCACTTTTCTGCAGAAGTTCCTAAGTCCTGTTTTTAATTTGCGACAAATACACTTCCATTGTGTCTTTGAAATGTCTTAAATTATTCACTTTGCCATTAAAATCTTCTTTGTGCTCAGTCCAAACGCGCCTTCACGATGCAAGGCAAATGTAGTGTGACGAGTAAACACTTTTCAGTTAATAATATATATTAAGTAAAGATGAGTGAAGTCACTGTAGAAAGCAGTAGAAACACTTCTCTTTCTGTCGACCTGAAACAAATCCTGATACAACACACATTCAGCCTCTCACAACAGGCTTTTTGGTTTGTTCTCTCTTCTTTTTTTGTCAGGAATTATTAGTACCTGCTGGGATTGTATTGACTCTCAGAGTCCGACAATTATCATATCTGAGGTAAAACGCAGCGCTTTCCTCCCGCGAGTTTGAAAGAACAGCAGCGAGAAGAAAACTGTCAGAGTGGGGTTGCTCAGTTTCTGATAACTTGTCGAGTGTCAGCCTTAAATGTGTTTATTAACTTTAACTGAATGTGTTTTTTAACAGGCTGTGTTCATTTCAATTGGTGTTGCTTAAAAGACTAAAACTGATGCTTCTCTTAGTGCAAAAGCATAGAAAGTACTCTGCATCTAGGGCTGCAACTAAATGTTATTTTAATAGTCGATTAATCTGGCAATTATTTTCCCGATGAATGGATTTGTTGTTTGGTCTCGAAAATGTCAGAAAATTGTGAAAAATGTGGATCAGTGTTTCCCAAAAAGCCCAAGATGACGTCCTCAAATGTCTTGTTTTGTCCACAACTCAAAGAGATTCAGTTTACTGTCACAGAGGAGAGAAGACACTAGAACAATATTCACATTTAACAAGCTGACATCAGAGAAGATTTACTCTTTTATTCATAAAAAAACGACTCAAACTGATCAATTTGAATATCTAAATAGTTGGTGATTAATTGAATAGTTGACAACTAATAGAGGCATCTTTGCAGCCCTAGAATAGTTAGGATTAGTAAAAAGATTGTGGTTTGGGTTAAGTAGTACTCCCCGGGACACAAACACCCATTTCCTGGGTGCAAGTCTTGTGTTATTCCCTTAAAGATGCTCTAAGCCAGTGGTTCCCAACCTTTTTTCCTTGGCGTGCTAAGTAACTCTTGAGATAGAGCCTTACTTTCTCTTCTGATACAGAGCATTTATCAGCACTTTGACGTTTCTCCGCCATGTTTCATTCATAAAATAGTGATGCCGTGGCGGCAGGAAAGACGAGGATGATAGCAGCTAACAGCTAGCAGCTGACCTGATGACAGCAAGGGTCCCAGGTTAAGAGGTCCCGCAGGTTTGGCCTATTAATTAGCCTGCCTACAATTTTAAGCGAGAACAAAAATATATAGTTTTCATACAGACTTTTGTATACAGTACAGGCCAAAAGTTTGGACACACCTTCTCATTCAGTGTGTTTCTTTATTTTCATGACTATTTACATTGTAGATTCTCACTGAAGGCATCAAAACTATGAATGAACACATATGGAATTATGTACTTAACAAAAAAGTGTGAAATAACTGAAAACATGTCTTATATTTTAGATTCTTCAAAGTAGCCACCCTTTGCTTTTTTTATTAATGAGGGAAAAACTTCCACTAATGAACCCTGACAAAGCACACCTGTGAAGGTAAAACCATTTCAGGTGACTACCTCATGAAGCTCATTGAGAGAACACCAAGGGTTTGCAGAGTTATCGAAAAAAGCAAAGGGTGGCTACTTTGAAGAATCTAAAATATAAGACATGTTTTCAGTTATTTCACACTTTTTTGTTAAGTACATAATTCCACATGTGTTCATTCATAGTTTTGATGCCTTCAGTGAGAATCTACAATGTAAATAGTCATGAAAATAAAGAAACACACTGAATGAGAAGGTGTGTCCAAACTTTTGGCCTATGTATATATATATATATATATATATATATATATATATATTCTAGTGTATTATCATCATTTGTTTAACATGTGCAAATAATTTTTTTACCTCAACCTCAAACCAGATAAAGTGGAGTGGAGCCTAGGCTGTCTACAGAGACCATGTTTTTTTTACAGTGTGTTCAGGGGACAGGCAGCTAGCAGATAGTGAAGAGATGTTTTTTACAGTGTGTTCAGGGGACAGGCAGCTAGCAGATAGTGAGGAGATGTTAGCACCTTTAACCTCTTCCAGGCAGCAGCAGCTTTAGCTTACAGCGTGTTGTGCTGCTGTCACAGTGGAGCATCAATAACGGAAGATGTTAAAGAGTGTATCCTGAACAGCTGAAAGCCTGATTAAAACCTGTAAAAACACTGAATAAAGCAGCTTGACGGTGCAAATCTGTTAGTCGGTGGAGGGGCTGTGAGCCAAGCTGTGGCTAACGTTTGATCAGCTTGTTACTCTGATAACTACAGATCCAGACGTCCGACTAAAATTCCTTCATCCAGTTCAAATATCGAGCTAAAAACCACCAAGATCTCAGAAGTGCATCTTTAAAATGTGGCTTAACACTGGATACAAATTCAATTTCAGACAACAGCTGGCAGACAACCACAACGCTGACTCAGCACAAAGGGAATATGACGCCATACACAGGCGACCAAAATGTAACGGAGCGTTACCTTGCATAAAATGCCATATTTCTCTGAAAAAATGTGGGATAATGTAAGTACAAAATTCAAATGTGTTACAATTTTTTGATTTCCATTCAAACCTGATCACGCATCTGTGTGTGTTTACCTTTAAGACCTGAATACGCATCTGCGTCATTTTTGTTGTTTATAGATTTTTTAAATGCAGTTGAAGATTATGGCCAAGAAAGTCAGTAAAGTTGAAAGCCAAAGAAGTAAGCTCTCAAATGCTTTTTATTTCATGTTTTTATCTGCTATAGAGCCTGAGAAATTAAGATTTTAGTAGGCTTTTTACAAATATTTCTGGAAACCCTTAGGTTTTGGGAGGGGGTTTACAGAAAAGTACTTAGGCATAAAAAGGCCTTTTTTAGCAGGCGTTTTAGGCCTAAATGGGTTAATGTGGAAACGTTACACAATATAGGCCTACCTTTTAAATAAGTTGGAATCTGTATGATTGCAGCCGTGCATTAAAGCGGAACAAAGGTTGATTTATCGGAGAAAACAACTGCTGCAGCATTGTGTATCGCCTGCATGTGTGTCCACGCAGAGAGCGGTTGGTCCAGTCTCTGAACGGACAGAGATGTGACTCAGTCTCTCTCCTGTCAGACAGCAGGAAGAACAGAACAACAGGAGGAGGAAAAGGGGTAAATAACAGCCGGAGTGATGGAGATCTGCAGGAAGGATGAAGTGTCGGCTGTTGTCACCAGCTGCCAGAGTCAAACCTAGAAACATTAAATTGTAATTTCGGTATTTTTCCCAGTCAACCTGGACCCTATTTTCCCCTGCATCGGTGTCTCAGTGACTGATGTGAACAAAAACCTTTGAAATTAGTCCAGCATGGAGCGAGAACCCTAACTGTCTGCTGTGAACTGGGCTGCAATGTAACCCTATATAGAGCAAATGTTCACCTTCAATTTCTGTCTGCTTTAGACACATACAGTACAGGCCAAAAGTTTGGACACACCTTCTCATTCAAATGCGTTTCCTTTTTATTTTCATGACTATTTAAATTGTAGATTCTCACTGAAGGCATCAAAACTATGAATGAACACATATGGAATTATGTACTTAACAAAAAAGTGTGAAATAACTGAAAACATGTCTTATATTTTAGTTTCTTCAAAGTAGCCACCCTTTGCTTTTTTTTATTAATAAGGGAAAAACTTCCACTAATGAACCCTGACAAAGCACACCTGTGAAGGTAAAACCATTTCAGGTGACTACCTCATGAAGCTCATTGAGAGAACACCAAGGGTTTGCAGAGTTATCAAAAAAAGCAAAGGGTGGCTACTTTGAAGAATCTAAAATATAAGACATGTTTTCAGTTATTTCACACTTTTTTGTTAAGTACATAACTCCATATGTGTTCATTCATAGTTTTGATGCCTTCAGTGAGAATCTACAATGTAAATAGTCATGAAAATAAAGAAACACACTGAATGAGAAGGTGTGTCCAAACTTTTGGCCTGTACTGTAGAACAACATTAACAACAACGAGAACAGAGCTATACAAACTTGTAATGGAGTTTGTCTACGCTCTGGTTTTGCCTATTCCAACAAGTAGGCTAACTGTCGTCTACATTACAGGGAAGTCTGTTGAAATGTCAAATTTTGTGACTAGAAAAAAAAAGCAAGGAAACAGTTCCCTCTTTTATTAAACAGCGCTGGGGGGGGGGTAGGTCTGGAAGTGCAAGACTGGGACTGAACATTTAAGCCCACTAGTGATGTGCGGATAAATACTAAAAGTATCGATATTTACGATCCCAACGTCTCCTGCTCTAGTATCGATTCTTATATAAAAACATCGATATTTAAACTCAGTAATTTGGAGTGAGTTTTTATGTTATCATACGTAACTTGTTGTCACCAGTATAGTTATTATAGTATAATTATATCCGGTTAGGGGAAGGAACTACTTCTCCTTCCGCCGGTCAGGTGTGTGTGCACTGCGGCTCTGTGACGGAGCTGGCCAGGGGAGCCTATTTTTATTTTATTTTTTTTGTAAACATGAATGTTTTGTGAACATTGAACGGTTTTCAAGGGTGCCTGATTTACATGTGTTGTAAAGAACAGCAAAACGTGGATATGGAATATTTTGTGACAAGGTTAAGAGTCAAATTTGTTTTTAATTTGTGTGTTATTTTCAACCTGTTATACTGTACAAGTCTCTGAAATTTTCTTTATAATTAAATAATATGAGAGTTAGAGCTGCAACGATTAATCGATTAGTTGTCAACTTTTAAATTAATTGCCAACTATTTTGATAATCGATTAATCGGTTTGAGTCAATTTTTTTTAAGACAAAAGTAAAAATTCTCTGATTCCAGCTGTGTTATATGTGAATATATTTCTAGTTTCTTCTCTCCTCTGTGACATTAAACTGAATATCTTTTGAGTTGTGGACAAAACAAGACATTTGAGGACGTCATCTTGGGCTTTTTGGGAAAAACTGATCCACATTTTTCACTATTTTCTGACATTTTATAGCCCAAACAACTAATCGATTAATTGAGAAAATTGATTGTGAAAATAATCGTTAGTTGCAGCCCTAATGAGAGTAGTTTATTGTCTTGTCATTATGCAGCTATAATTTGGAATTTGTAAGCCTACAAACTACTTTTTTACTTTAAACTAGTTGTCACATCACACTACAAATAAAATACGTAAAAAGTATTGGTATTGGTATCGGTATCGGCAATACCTGCCTGGGTATTTCTTGGTATCGGATCGAATAGGAATTAAGTGGTAATCGCACATCACTAAAGCCTCCTAAAATATGGAGCTCCTGTCCAGCAGGTGGCGAGGAAACTTGATCCACTAGTTGAATGAACCAGCAATAAACTCAAGAATGAGACACACAGGAAGTCAAACAACAACAGACTCATGCCTGCAGTCTGCAGTAGGTGATGGCTGAGATGAAAGAAACTTTAGACTTTAATGATATTTTAGACGACTGGTTTATCGAGTCCCTGAAAACGTGAGAAATGTTTCCTCTTTGTTTAAAAGTTTTATGTTAGCTGCTAGCCAGTTAGAAGCTTCATTTTTCGCTAGCTAGCCCTGCAAACCGAACTCCACTTAAACACCTTGACAGTTTTTATTTCTCCTTACTTATCCGCAGGTGTACGTTACTTATAGATCATATTAAAAGACATTTCCTGCATCTAATTCAGCTATTTTTCAATTCGGCTTGCTTTTAGTAAACTTAGCAGTCCCCTGTTTTAGCTAAAAGGTCAAGTTTAAGAAGTGCTAATTAATCGCTAATATTTTCATCCCAGGTCTTTGAAACCGCTGTGTGCCAAAACTCAAAACCAACGCAACTATGTGTAAATTATGTTTAAGAAACGTATCTTCGGTGGACTCTATCCATGCCGAATTGAAGAGTCGTTTCCATTGATTTAAAAAAAAAAAGTTAAGTCGTAATGTATAGTTAAAGATATGTGTGCTTAGCCCTGATATAGAACATATTAAATATAACATTTTTTGAATGGGGTCTGGTGTCAAGATAAAATACCAGGGGTTTATAGAAACAATATACACCTTTTATCATAAAAAGTGAAATAAACTTTGCTAATGACCAATCGTGGAGTGTAATAATATGATTTGACGTTATGGAGAATGGGGACGTGAAGCTGTGAAATGAAATACTATCTACATTAACATGTAAATATAAACCCCTGTGGCTGTCTCAGGTTAGCTTGAGGACTTCCCTGTCTGTTTTTCTTTTTTATGGTTTCATAAAACGTCTTCTCCCTACAACACTTAGTCCTGCAGCTATGTTTACATCTTAAAATAATTTATACCTTGGTTTTAATGTAGGACATGGGTGGCCAAATGGGTGAACAGTATAAGGAGTCACGGGCCAAACAATAGTAAATGTTAGTTTTTTAATCCACAACGCTGCAAGAAAATCAGTGTTTTTAGACCAAAAACCCAATGTGCCATAGAACATTTTTTAACTATTAAAATAACTATACAACACTACCAAACAGTTTGACAATACAGTATTGTTTTGCCCACATATTTACTAAAAGAGTTTCTGTAACTGCTGTAGGGCTGCACTATGAGGAAAATACGTGACATGTGATAACGTTAACATTGAACTAATGCTGCGTTCCAGGCAACCCTTTGTGTTTTCACAACCTTCTTCCCGTGAAAGTGCCCTGGAACGGTGGTCAAACCCATAACTTACTTCCCATGAACTCGTACCAGATGGTTGTACTCCCAGTTACAGTTTTTGACGTCACACACACATAAACAACAATGGCGTATAATGAATAGAAATAAATAGGCAACGTAAAGTAATTCCGCATGTTGTAATCAAAACAATACACATACGATTGTGTACTACTACAGGTTATGTTTATTAAATGAAGCCCAATATATGTCGCCGACTAGAAATCGCTAGTATCAGTTAAATATATTCAATATTTACTTTTTTTAACTTGTAAACAGTGTGTGGCATAAGTGCCTACTTATGTACAAGATAGAAGTAAATAAGTAAAGTTAAAATTGTCAAATATTGGTTTCTGTTCATGGCCTTAGTGCCCACTTGAAAGATTAAGATACAATGTGTAAATGTGTTAATAGAGCTGCAAAGATAAATTGATTAGTTGTCAAATATTAAATGAATCACCAACTATTTTTATAAGCGGTATGAGTCATTTTTATGAAAAAAAAAGTAAAAGTTCTCTGCTTCCAGCTGTGTTAAATGTGAACATGTTCTAGTTTCTTCTCTCCTCTGTGACAGTAAACTGAATATCTTTGAGTTGTGGACAAAACGAGACATTTGAGGACATCATGTTGGGCTTTTTGGGAAACACTGAGTGACACTTTTCACCATTATCTTAAGAAAATAATCGTTGCAGCCCTAAGTGTACGTCTGTAAGTCTTTTATTCAGATGTAAGAAATACAACAGGCAGACATAGTTAAATATTGGTTTCTGTGACAAGATGTTAACACGGAAATAATTTCTCAAAATAAACAGTCCATGGTCCCAACGTTTCAGAATTTTTGGGCACTGTGTAGTGTGTCTGTGGTTTGGGTCCTGAACTTGTGTGACGTCTTTAACACCTGTCTGGTTTCTTCAGGTACAAAGATCTTCATGTGTATCAGCTGGAACATCCGACCCAGGTCATCGAGTGGACGTCAGGGAGGAGTGAGTTCATATATTTAGTTATAACAATCATCTTTATTATCCAAGGGCCTTAAAGGTCCAGTGTGGAACGTGTTTAGTTGTTAATTATCAAAATCTGTGTTCACAACCTTGTCCTTTTTTCATTAAAGGTATTGTGGAGGATTTTCCCGAATTTTAGAAAAGAACCGCCCTCTGTACTTTTTGAAAAAATGCACATGCGCAACCCTCTGCCTGCTCCCGAGAGGGAACGCCTATTAAACGTGTGCACGAGAGTGCACTGTTTACAAGTTGCTGTCGGCATGGCTCATACAAGCCTACTTTCCAAAAGAAGATTTGCACTTTTTCACAAATTGAGATATTTACCGTGTGTGCGCGGTGCGTGACTTGTGCCAGGGCTAGCATCGCTAATCATAGCTTACATCAACTTTTAGTAGCAGTGATTTTAAAAGGATTTCTCCAAATAGCCAAACTTTACGGCTGAAACCGTAGCTCACCACACATATACACCTGAAAGTGCTCATGCGCAGAAAGCGAAAACTACCTAGGGACGAGCACGTACGACGGCCTTACGTATAAATATCACCAGACTGATTGACAACTAGGAGGACCAATTATTTTGATAATCCACCCGGAAAAAGAAAATCCTACACGATACCTTTAATATCAATATAATATCAATTTCAAGTATTCCTATTAGCTTGAAATTTTACGTTTGCATTGGCATGAACTGGGGTAGACGCTCAATATTCATGCTCCATCTTGAAATATGTTAGCCAGTAAGGGACATACAGGACATACTGCTCCACCTTTTTGAGTTTTTGCTGTCACCGATAAACTCACAGGGTGCTGCTAATGCTGCTAATGGGTATCGTAGCTTCCCGGCCCCGGCAAGTTCAAGAAGGAAACATGCAGGACCACGCGTATTCAAAATCCAAATTTCAGGAACAGGAGTCTTCTTCTTTGCACAGAAAAGAGCAAGAGACCGGCTTTTTGAAGCGTGAAGGCTACCGTAGCTGTAATACGTACTATGAACTGCGTGGTACGATGTGAGTTGATTGCAATTGATGATCTCAATGCTAGATGGGAGAAATTCCCCACACATTGGACTTTAAAAGCTGCATTCTGTCTAACCTCCAGCAGGGGGCGACTCCACTGTTTCTAAAGCAGTCTATGAGAAAAGGAGCCTACTTCTATTTATTAACTCATTAAAAAAAATGTATAACGAGTTCATGATCTCAATCGCTAATTTCAAGTCTTCAACACAGCATGATGTGAAGTTTTTAAATGATGGTCCCATTTATTTTAAAATAGGTCCCCTGCTTTATCTTCTGTCAGTCAGGACAGAAGCTTAGCAATGCTAACCATGCTAACACTGTGGACTTTAAAATGGACCTCAACATGTTTTTGGGTGTTGTCTGTGTTTTCATCTTAAACTCTGACCCCTTTCATTGTGTGTTTTAATTTCATCAAAATGAACTGGAACATTTTGATCGCCTAAAATGTCTTCTTCTGCGTTTTGCCACCTGCTAGCTTTTAGCATTAAAAGTTTGCAGATCTTCTGTTCTCCGTACATGCAGATGATAGGCTCCATTATATCTTTCATCCACACAAAAGATCAACAGGAAGCATACTATTGGTTATGTTGAACAATCTTACACAAGAGGAGATGTGCTCAAACTCAAATTCAACTTTTTATCATCATTTGTTACATTTACAGCCGTGTGCGTCGCAGGATACACATCGTCTAAAAATGAAATTCTGGAGCTGCATTTACCTCTGAAACTCTTGGCTGATGAAAACAAGGTAACAAATCAGTCCAACCTTTTTGGGGGTTTATTTTTTTTTTATAAACGCAACATCCAAATGCCACTTTTAGCCTCTGCTGTTGGTGTGTTGTGTTCAGGGTCTCTGTGCAGAACGGGACTTCAAAGTTGTCCACGGTGGGTTCACAGAGGGTCCTGTTTGTTGCCTCAGACACGTCCCAGGAACGAGGTGAGATTGTAACAAACGAGAGAGATATGATTCAGCGGGAACAGCTGTTAGATGTTGTTCCCGGTTTTATAAGAACATCGTTGGATATCTGTCACAAAAGAGGGGAGACCAAACAGGTTAAAATGCCAATTAAGTGTTTATTGCAACATAAAGAAACTACTATTAACAAAAGAATCAAAACAGATGTGGAATCAGTGTTATCAGTAGTGTAAGCGATGTATGTGTGAGTGAAAGATATGTAAGCAAATGACAACTGCAACAAAAGAAACAAACCAAATCAAACCAAGATATGTGGAACCTAGGAACAGGAGAATGAAGAGACAGAACAATCAAACATGACTTGTAAAAATAGTCTTGGTTGAGGCCTACCCAGGTGTCCACCAATCAAGGAACGAGCCCTCCCAAACTGCCAGCTCAGCCAATCAAGCCAAAGAAGCCAACAGCAGGCAGAAAAGGGAGGGTTCGTAACATATCTGATATGTTAACGGTGTTAATGCCGTTAGCTAAAGTTAGCGATTTATATAGACATCTCTGCAGTTGAATGTGGAAGTGAGATGGGATGATATTTCAAAGATATTTACCAATCTTATGCTGGCTGACTGAAATGGGACTCAGTCATCAAACCTTCGAGAACCAAAATGTCACAAGAAAAATCCTAGTATAATATGTTGAAAAAAAGTCATAGTATAAGTATGCTGAAAAAAAGTCACAGTATAGTAACTACAAAAAAAGTCACAGTCTATTATGTCGAAAAAAAGTCATAGTATAGTAAGTCGGAAAAAGTCATAGTATGCCAAAAAAAATCATAGCATGCCGAAAAAAAAGTCATAGTATTTTAAGTCGAAAAAAGTCAGTGTAGTAAGTTGAAAAAAAGTCATAGTATTGTAAGTCGGAAAAAAGTCATAGTGTAGTAAGTCGAAAAAAGTCATAGTATAGTAAGTAGAAAAAAATTCATAGTATAGTAAGTTGAAAAAAAGTCATAGTATAGTAAGTCGAAAAAAGTCATAGTATTGTAACTACAAAAAAAGTCATAGTATAGTAAGTCGAAAAAAAGTCATAGTATAGTAAGTCAAAAAAAGTCAGTGTAGTAAGTTGAAAAAAAGTCATAGTATTGTAAGTCGGAAAAAAGTCATAGTATAGTAAGTCGAAAAAAGTCATAGTATAGTAAGTAGAAAAAAATTCATAGTATAGTAAGTCGAAAAAAAGTCATAGTATTGTAACTACAAAAAAAGTCATAGTATAGTAAGTCGGAAAAAAGTCATAGTATAGTAAGTTGAAAAAAGTCACAGTATAGTAAGTCGAAAAAAAGTCATAGTATTGTAACTACAAAAAAAGTCATATTATAGTATGCCAAAAAAAATCATGGTATAGTAAGTCGAAAAAAAGTCATAGTATAGTAAGTAGAAAAAAAATTCATAGTATAGTAAGTCGAAAAAAAAGTCATAGTATTGTAACTACAAAAAAAAGTCATAGTATAGTAAGTCGGAAAAAAGTCATAGTATAGTAAGTTGAAAAAAGTCACAGTATAGTAAGTCGAAAAAAAGTCATAGTATTGTAACTACAAAAAAAGTCATAGTATAGTAAGTCGGAAAAAAGTCACAGTATAGTAAGTTGAAAAAAAGTCATAGTATAGTAAGTCGGAAAAAAATCATAGTATAGTAACTACAAAAAAGTCATAGTATAGTAAGTCAAAAAGTCATAGTGTAGATTTCTAACAGAGTGTAAATTGTAATTTCCCCACTGGGGATCAATAAAAAGTATAAATTATAATTATTATAAATGATGTTGAAAGAAATCCTAGTATGGTATAGTCCTATAGTCCTAGTATGGTATAGTACTATAGTCCTAGTATGGTATAGTACTATAGTCCTAGTATGGTATAGTACTATAGTCCTAGTATGGTATAGTACTATAGTCCTAGTATGGTATAGTCCTATAGTTCTAGTATGGTATAGTACTATAGTCCTAGTATGGTATAGTCCTATAGTCCTAGTATGGTATAGTACTATAGTCCTAGTATGGTATAGTCCTATATTCCTACTATGGTATAGTACTATAGTCCTAGTATGGTATAGTCCTATATTCCTAGTATGGTATAGTACTATAGTCCTAGTATGGTATAGTCCTATAGTCCTAGTATGGTATAGTACTATAGTCCTAGTATGGTATAGTCCTATAGTCCTAGTATGGTATAGTCCTATATTCCTAGTATGGTATAGTCCTAGTATGGTATAGTCCTAGTATGGTATAGTCCTATATTCCTAGTATGGTATAGTACTATAGTCCTAGTATGGTATAGTCCTATAGTCCTAGTATGGTATAGTCCTATATTCCTAGTATGGTATAGTCCTAGTATGGTATAGTCCTAGTATGGTGTAGTCCTATAGTCCTAGTATGGTATAGTCCTATAGTTCTAGTATGGTATAGTCCTATAGTCCTAGTATGGTATAGTCCTATAGTCCTAGTAGGGTATAGTCCTAGTATAGTCCTAGTATGGTATAGTCCTAGTATGGTATAGTCCTAGTATGGTATAGTCCTATAGTCCTAGTATGGTATAGTCCTAGTATGGTATAGTACTATAGTCCTAGTATGGTATAGTCCTAGTATGGTATAGTACTATAGTCCTAGTATGGTATAGTCCTATATTCCTAGTATGGTATAGTCCTAGTATGGTATAGTCCTAGTATAGTATAGTCCTAGTAGGGTATAGTCCTAGTATGGTATAGTCCTATAGTCCTAGTATGGTATAGTCCTAGTATAGTCCTAGTATGGTATAGTCCTAGTATGGTATAGTACTATAGTCCTAGTATGGTATAGTCCTAGTATGGTATAGTACTATAGTCCTAGTATGGTATAGTCCTATATTCCTAGTATGGTATAGTCCTAGTATGGTATAGTCCTAGTATAGTATAGTCCTAGTAGGGTATAGTCCTATAGTCCTAGTATGGTATAGTCCTAGTATGGTATAGTCCTATAGTCCTAGTAGGGTATAGTCCTAGTATGGTATAGTCCTATATTCCTAGTATGGTATAGTCCTAGTATGGTATAGTCCTAGTATGGTATAGTCCTATAGTCCTAGTAGGGTATAGTCCTAGTATGGTGTAGTCCTATAGTCCTAGTATGGTATAGTCCTAGTATGGTATAGTCCTAGTAGGGTATAGTCCTAGTATGGTATAGTCCTATAGTCCTAGTATGGTATAGTCCTAGTATGGTATAGTCCTAGTATGGTATAGTCCTATAGTCCTAGTATGGTATAGTCCTAGTATGGTATAGTCCTAGTATGGTATAGTCCTATAGTCCTAGTATGGTATAGTCCTAGTAGGGTATAGTCCTAGTATGGTATAGTCCTATAGTCCTAGTATGGTATAGTCCTATAGTCCTAGTAGGGTATAGTCCTAGTATGGTATAGTCCTATAGTCCTAGTATGGTATAGTCCTAGTATGGTATAGTCCTATAGTCCTAGTATGGTATAGTCCTAGTATGGTATAGTCTTGGTATAGTCCTAGTATGGTATAGTCCTAGTATGGTTTAGTCCTAGTATGGTATAGTCCTAGTATTGTATAGTCTTGGTATAGTCCTAGTATGGTATAGTCCTAGTATGGTATAATCCTAGTATGGTATAGTCCTATAGTCCTAGTATGGTATAGTCCTAGTAGGGTATAGTCCTAGTATGGTATAGTCCTATAGTCCTAGTATGGTATAGTCCTAGTATGGTATAGTCCTATAGTCCTAGTATGGTATAGTCCTAGTATGGTATAGTCCTATAGTCCTAGTATGGTATAGTCCTATAGTCCTAGTAGGGTATAATCCTAGTACGGTATATTCCTAGTAGGGTATAGTCCTAGTATGGTATAGTCCTAGTATGGTATAGTCCTAGTATGGTATAGTCCTAGTAGGGTATAGTCCTAGTAGGGTATAGTCCTAGTATGGTATAGTCCTAGTATGGTATAGTCCTAGTACGGTATATTCCTAGTATGGTATAGTCCTAGTATGGTATAGTCCTAGTATGGTATAGTCCTATAGTCCTAGTAGGGTATAATCCTAGTATGGTATAGTCCTAGTACGGTATATTCCTAGTAGGGTATAATCCTAGTATGGTATGGTCCTAGTATGGTATAGTCCTAGTATGGTATAGTCCTAGTATGATATAGTCCTAGTATGGTATAGTCCTATAATCCTAGTAGGGTATAATCCTAGTATGGTATAGTCTTATAGTCCTAGTATGGTATAGTCCTAGTATGGTATAGTCCTATAGTCCTAGTATGGTATAGTCCTAGTAGGGTATAGTCCTAGTATGGTATAGTCCTATAGTCCTAGTATGGTATAGTCCTATAGTCCTAGTAGGGTATAGTCCTAGTATGGTATAGTCCTATAGTCCTAGTATGGTATAGTCCTAGTATGGTATAGTCCTATAGTCCTAGTATGGTATAGTCCTAGTAAGGTATAGTCTTGGTATAGTCCTAGTATGGTATAGTCCTAGTATGGTTTAGTCCTAGTATGGTATAGTCCTAGTATTGTATAGTCTTGGTATAGTCCTAGTAAGGTTTAGTCCTAGTATGGTATAGTCCTAGTAGTGTTTAGTCCTAGTATGGTGTAGTCCTAGTATGGTATAGTCGTAGTATGGTATAGTCCTAGTATGGTATAGTCAGTCAATGCTTGTGTAGTTAAAGTGCATTTTGAAGCATTGGTTGTAGATCTTTTATGTCAGATCTTAGTAACACTCGAGTCCAGCAGAGAGAGAGGCTTATATTTGACTTTTATTTGAATATTAAAATGACTGTAATTGTCGTTCCTCCAGGTGTGTTGTTACCAACGACGGGCTGAGCTCCGACCTGCAGGTGTGGACCGTCGGAGGAGACGACAGCGGTGAGTTCAAGTCTGTGGGAAACCGTGAAGAACAGACCGTTTTATTTATGGTTCATTTAATCCGCTGCGATACGTCGTTCTCACTTTACCTGAAAACATCTCAAAGGTTTGTTTTCATAATACAAAACCAAAAAAAACATACAAAACTAGAAGTGTGAATCTTCACTGATCTCCCGATTCGATTTGATTACGATTATCATGTCAGCGATTTAATTCAATATCTCGATGCATAACGATGCGTCAAATAAACTTTTCTATTAAAGCCACGTAGGATATTTAATTCATAGCTGTTCAAGCTTCAAAAACCAAACATTCTGCAGGGCTCTAATACTAAATACATTGGATACATACAGTACAGGACAAAAGTTTGGACACACCTTCTCATTCAGTGTGTTTCCTTTTTATTTTCATGATTATTTACATTGTAGATTCTCACTGAAGACATCAAAACTATAAATGGTATCGGTTCAGGCAACGTTTTAAAAGTATCGTTTTTAGTACCGGTATGGCACGGTACGGTACGGCATAGCATGGCAGCACAGTGGCTCAGTGGTTCGCACTTCTGCCTTACAGCAAGAAGGTTCTGTTTTTTACTAAACTTTGTTCTTAATTACTATGCACATCATGTCATTTATATATAGTTTTTGTGATATTTCTATTTAAAATTGTAATTTGTTTTGTTTTTTAAATTTATCAGAATCAGAAAGGGTTTTATTGCCAAGTACGTTTTTGACACATACAAGGAATTTGTTTTGGTGTTTATTGTACCTGCCCAGGGACTACAGGTGGAAAGTAGCAATTGTTGCTATAACCTGGCCCAAGACATATTCTGTTGTTTAACAAGTTTAATGTTTATTTGTACATTGTCCCTGTTTCAAATAAATAAATTTCCAATTCCTATTCCAAATTCAAGTAAAGTGTAACCCCATTTTTCTGTCCCCCCTTTTTTTGTTATAAGTGAAATAAGTTGATTCTTCAATGTGATTGGTCATCTTGCTTATCGTCCAATGACAGACGTGATCAGACGAACGGGAAGCGTGAAGGGGAGGAGGAATGTTTCAGAGGGAGGCAGCAGGATCGCAGCGCAGCTCTGTCGCAAGTTCTTCACGGAGCTCGAAGCAGCGAGGTCCAGCTGACCGAGCTGACCTCAGGACAGATTCTGTAGCACACTCGGTAAGAGGAGCCGTAGTAAAGTCTGTCAAGTCAGAGGATAATACATACAGTTGAAACCAGATATTTACATACACCCACAAAAAACATTTATTTCTTTACTGTCATACAGTACAGGCCAAAAGTTTGGACACACCTTCTCATTCAATGCGTTTCCTTTTTATTTTCATGACTATTTACATTGTAGATTCTCACTGAAGGCATCAAAACTATGAATGAACACATATGGAATTATGTACTTAACAAAAAAGTGTGAAATAACTGAAAAACATGTCTTATATTTTAGATTCTTCAAAGTAGCCACCCTTTGCTTTTTTGATAACTCTGCAAACCCTTGGTGTTCTCTCAATGAGCTTCATGAGGTAGTCACCTGAAATGGTTTTACCTTCACAGGTGTGCTTTGTCAGGGTTCATTAGTGGAATTATTTCCCTTATTAATAAAAAAGCAAAGGGTGGCTACTTTGAAGAATCTAAAATATAAGACATGTTTTCAGTTATTTCACACTTTTTGTTAAGTACATAATTCCATATGTGTTCATTCATAGTTTTGATGCGTTTAGTGAGAATCTACAATGTAAATAGTCATGAAAATAAAAGGAAACGCATTGAATGAGAAGGTGTGTCCAAACTTTTGGCCTGTAGTGTGTGTGTGTATTAAGGGGTTAGGGTTCGAATCGTTTGATTGGAATCGCTTTGGAATCGCTTGAGGATTTGGTTTCAAATCCGTCATCACTTCCCAATTTAACGTATGGTATAGTCCTATAGTCCTAGTATGGTATAGTCCTAGTATGGTATAGTCCTATAGTCCTAGTATGGTATAGTCCTAGTAAGGTATAGTCTTGGTATAGTCCTAGTATGGTATAGTCCTAGTATGGTTTAGTCCTAGTATGGTATAGTCCTAGTATTGTATAGTCTTGGTATAGTCCTAGTAAGGTTTAGTCCTAGTATGGTATAGTCCTAGTAGTGTTTAGTCCTAGTATGGTGTAGTCCTAGTATGGTATAGTCGTAGTATGGTATAGTCCTAGTATGGTATAGTCAGTCAATGCTTGTGTAGTTAAAGTGCATTTTGAAGCATTGGTTGTAGATCTTTTATGTCAGATCTTAGTAACACTCGAGTCCAGCAGAGAGAGAAGGCTTATATTTGACTTTTATTTGAATATTAAAATGACTGTAATTGTCGTTCCTCCAGGTGTGTTGTTACCAACGACGGGCTGAGCTCCGACCTGCAGGTGTGGACCGTCGGAGGAGACGACAGCGGTGAGTTCAAGTCTGTGGGAAACCGTGAAGAACAGACCGTTTTATTTATGGTTCATTTAATCCGCTGCGATACGTCGTTCTCACTTTACCTGAAAACATCTCAAAGGTTTGTTTTCATAATACAAAACCAAAAAAAACATACAAAACTAGAAGTGTGAATCTTCACTGATCTCCCGATTCGATTTGATTACGATTATCATGTCAGCGATTTAATTCAATATCTCGATGCATAACGATGCGTCAAATAAACTTTTCTATTAAAGCCACGTAGGATATTTAATTCATAGCTGTTCAAGCTTCAAAAACCAAACATTCTGCAGGGCTCTAATACTAAATACATTGGATACATACAGTACAGGACAAAAGTTTGGACACACCTTCTCATTCAGTGTGTTTCCTTTTTATTTTCATGATTATTTACATTGTAGATTCTCACTGAAGACATCAAAACTATAAATGGTATCGGTTCAGGCAACGTTTTAAAAGTATCGTTTTAGTACCGGTATGGCACGGTACGGTACGGCATAGCATGGCAGCACAGTGGCTCAGTGGTTCGCACTTCTGCCTTACAGCAAGAAGGTTCTGTTTTTACTAAACTTTGTTCTTAATTACTATGCACATCATGTCATTTATATATAGTTTTGTGATATTTCTATTTAAAATTGTAATTTGTTTTGTTTTTTAAATTTATCAGAATCAGAAAGGGTTTTATTGCCAAGTACGTTTTTTGACACATACAAGGAATTTGTTTTGGTGTTTATTGTACCTGCCCAGGGACTACAGGTGGAAATTAGCAATTGTTGCTATAACCTGGCCCAAGACATATTCTGTTGTTTAACAAGTTTAATGTTTATTTGTACATTGTCCCTGTTTCAAATAAATAAATTTCCAATTCCTATTCCAAATTCAAGTAAAGTGTAACCCCATTTTCTGTCCCCCTTTTTTTTTGTTATAAGTGAAATAAGTTGATTCTTCAATGTGATTGGTCATCTTGCTTATCGTCCAATGACAGACGTGATCAGACGAACGGGAAGCGTGAAGGGGAGGAGGAATGTTTCAGAGGGAGGCAGCAGGATCGCAGCGCAGCTCTCGTCGCAAGTTCTTCACGGAGCTCGAAGCAGCGAGGTCCAGCTGACCGAGCTGACCTCAGGACAGATTCTGTACACACTCGGTAAGAGGAGCCGTAGTAAAGTCTGTCAAGTCAGAGGATAATACATACAGTTGAAACCAGATATTTACATACACCCACAAAAACATTTATTTCTTTACTGTCATACAGTACAGGCCAAAAGTTTGGACACACCTTCTCATTCAATGCGTTTCCTTTTTATTTTCATGACTATTTACATTGTAGATTCTCACTGAAGGCATCAAAACTATGAATGAACACATATGGAATTATGTACTTAACAAAAAAGTGTGAAATAACTGAAAACATGTCTTATATTTTAGATTCTTCAAAGTAGTCACCCTTTGCTTTTTTTGATAACTCTGCAAACCCTTGGTGTTCTCTCAATGAGCTTCATGAGGTAGTCACCTGAAATGGTTTTACCTTCACAGGTGTGCTTTGTCAGGGTTCATTAGTGGAATTATTTCCCTTAATAATAAAAAAAGCAAAGGGTGGCTACTTTGAAGAATCTAAAATATAAGACATGTTTTCAGTTATTTCACACTTTTTTGTTAAGTACATAATTCCATATGTGTTCATTCATAGTTTTGATGCCTTTAGTGAGAATCTACAATGTAAATAGTCATGAAAATAAAAAGGAAACGCATTGAATGAGAAGGTGTGTCCAAACTTTTGGCCTGTAGTGTGTGTGTGTATTAAGGGGTTAGGGTTCGGAATCGTTTCTTGATTGGAATCGTTTTGGAATCGTTTGGAGGATTTGGTTTCAAATCCGATCATCACTTCCCAATTTAACATGCACAAGTTTTGGTTTCCATAGCGACCAGGTGCTTGTTGTGTTGCAGCCGTGTAGCACAGTAAGCGGTGCTCTAGTGTGGCTTTATTTTTACGTTGAAAAAAACTGTAAAACTGCAAACCAACGTTGAATCAAAATACAACTTTCCTCTTATTTGTGACAATAGGCACGTGACCCGTTTCAACTCGAATCGATAAGAACCGGAATCAAAAGGAAAATTAGGAATCAGAATCGTTAAAATCCAAACGATGCCCAACCCTACACATTACTGATGATTATTTATCAAAAATCTCATTATGTGTGAATCTAGGTCAGCCTGGTGGTGTTCTTTCATTCATTTTGTGTTGTTACTACTTGTCTTGTTTTGCTTTTATCTTTGTTTATTATTGTACCACTTTTAAGTTTACAGCTTATTTAGTTTTTTAAAAATGACTCTCAGACAGTATAAATGGAATGTATGTTAAATCGTATGCTTTAATAAAAAAAGATGTTTGATAAAAATCTCATTATGTAAAAATAGTCAACGCCACAATATCGTTGCGGTATCGATATCGAGGTATTTGGTCCAAAAATATCGTGATATTTGATTTCCTCCGTATCGCCCACAGGCTTATTTATATACACGAGTTATAAATATAAATAATAAGAGTTATTTTTGTGTCCTCTCGTCCCGACAGAGACGGACTCGGCCGAGCCTCTGAGTTCTCTACAGTTCGTGAGCGACTCCGTTTTCCTGGCCGGCGGCTGTAACGGAGACGTTTACGTTGCCGACACTCGGACGTCCGCGGCGCCCCAGCTGTCCCCCGGGCCGGCCTCTCGGGGGGAGTCGGCCCTCTGGTGGGCGGACTCCTCGGCCGGCAGGGTCGTCAGGCTCTCCTCGTCTGGGCGGGCGGTGATTTCGGACCTGAGGGACCCGGGAGAAGCTGTGGGCGGGGCTCAGCTGGACGTCCAATTGCGTCGCTGCAACCTGAGTGATGTCAGAGTGTCGTGGGCTCCGGCGCTGGACGACTGTATCGCAGTGTCGGGTGAGTTAGCGGTTACAGAGTAGTCCAGCTGAGAGAGAGAGAGAGAGAGG
Organism: Perca schrenkii; assembly: GCA_025617405.1. Classification (NCBI taxonomy): domain Eukaryota; kingdom Metazoa; phylum Chordata; class Actinopteri; order Perciformes; family Percidae; genus Perca; species Perca schrenkii. Next base: position 34,536,023 of record CM046792.1, read on the forward strand.
GAGAGGGAGGGAGGGAGAGGGAGGGAAGAGAGAGAGAGGGGGAGAGGGAGGGAAGAGAGAGAGAGAGAGAGAGAGGGAAGAGTCTGTCTCACCCTCTGTCTGCCTGTAGGTTTCAGCGGAGTGGTCCAGGTCTATAAGACCTCCGTGCCGGTCTGTCTCACCCTCTGTCTGCCTGTCTGTCTGCCTGTCTGTCTGTAGGTTTCAGCGGAGTGGTCCAGGTCTATAAGACCTCCGTGCCTGTCTGTTTCACCCTCTGTCTGTCTGCCTGTCTGTCTGCAGGTTTCAGCGGAGAGGTCCAGGTCTATAAGACCTCCGTGCCTGTCTGTCTCACCCTCTGTCTGCCTGTCTGTCTGCCTGTCTGTCTGCAGGTTTCAGCGGAGAGGTCCAGGTCTATAAGACCTCCGCGTGGAGCTCGGAGCAGCAGGACGTCCGGCCGCTGTTCGAGCACCGTGGTCACTCCGTGTCCTCGCGGTCCGGCGCCCTCGTCTTTGTCACCGCCCACGCCTGGCACCCCGAGCGCCCGCGCACGCTGCTGTCCGCGGCCTCGGACGGCTCCGTCCACGTGTGGGACTGGGTCGACCAATCAGAGCTCTAGCTCACCGGAGAGGGGGCGAATGGTCCTCTCCGTGAACTTCAGGAACATTAGGAAACATAAGAACAACGCATTACTAACGTGAGGTTTCAGTCTGTGTGGACTCCAGGACAGCCTCCGTTTCTAATGATGGGGTGAAGAGTGGAAAAAATGGAGCAAAATCACACGTTTTTATATTAAATCTACAGAAGATTAGATCAGAGAACATCTGTCCTCCGTAAACGGGAGAAACATGAACAGAACTTTGTTTGTTTTAATTGCTTTTGGATTAAAGTGCTCTGATTTAATACCAGTCTAAATGGATGTTTAGTTTTAACAGCACATACAGTACAGGCCAAAAGTTTGGACACGCCTTCTCATTCAATGCATTTCCTTTTTATTTTCATGACTATTTACATTGTAGATTCTCACTGAAGGCATCAAAACTATGAATGAACACATATGGAATTATGTACTTAACAAAAAAGTGTGAAATAACTGAAAACATGTCTTATATTTTAGATTCCTCAAAGTAGCCTTTTTTTGATAACTCTACAAACCCTTGGTGTTCTCTCAATGAGCTTCATGAGGTAGTCACCTGAAATGGTTTTACCTTCACAGGTGTGCTTTGTCAGGGTTCATTAGTGGAAGTTTTTCCCTTATTGATAAAAAAAAAGCAAAGGGTGGCTACTTTGAAGAATCTAAAATATAAGACATGTTTTCAGTTATTTCACACTTTTTTGTTAAGTACATAATTCCATATGTGTTCATTCATAGTTTTGATGCCTTCAGTGAGAATCTACAATGTAAATAGTCATGAAAATAAATAAAAAAACACATTGAATGAGAAGGTGAGTCCAAACTTTTGGCCTGTATTGTATGTATTGAAAATTGAATTCACTAAATATATTTTCATTGTACAGTCCCTCCAGAAAAATATACATATATAATTCAATGCATATCAGCCATATCACTTTTTCATCAAACTGCAGTTTTTGCAAGTTCCCGCAATTTCATCGCATAAAATTGCATAAATATCCCAAATATTCCATCGCATTTTTTAAGAAAACATGCTGCATTAATCAAGGATTTTTGCCCCGCAACAATCACAAAAAAAAAACGGCACATTTTTCTGGAAGGACTGCTTGTAATGCGCTGGAGGAAACAGACGGTTTACCCAAATCACAAAATGTTGTTTTGTTTCTTACCTCTAAAAGCTTACATTTGAGTAGTGACCCTGCTAAGAAGATTTCTCCTGTAGAAATCATCTCTATTAAAAAGTTGAAATTCTCTAAGGAGCACAAAATATTCATTCACTCTATTCCACTATTGTGTTAGGATGGAGCCGTAATTTTAGGTCTATTTTCTTACCTTTTACACCTGTGTGTGTTGGGCTCTAAATGCTGCCAAAACACGGGTGACCAACTCTCGATACTGTGCCTGAACGCATCCTGTGTGTAGACACTGCAAGACAACAACAAAATGCAATTAAATTCCATATAGACTTCAAACCCCGAGCTCCAGTCTTTGAACAGTCCTGATGAAAGTGTTCGTAGAACATTACTTCATTAAATTATTTAGCACCAAGCGTGTTTCCTAAAAAGCACAGTAGGTGTTCGATAAACTAATCATTTCCACCCACAATATTCCTAATGATACCCCCCCCCAAATTACTACATTAAAATGCTAAAGTTTTGAAGCTGAAGCCTGTAAAATCCATCTGATTTATGTAAAATACAACCTTTTGGTTTTGATCATATTAAATCTGCTTTGCGAGCGGACAGATGGGAGTTCAGCTGATAATGACGGTGATAAAAGGCAATTAAGTAATTTCAGGGGAATAAATGACTAGTTTCAGGGAACAATTGGAGGTAATTTAAGGGTGCAGTTACAATAACGGAGACAGAGCTGAACATTTTTATAAATCAGTTACCGGATTTAGACGATGATTTATTAAAAGCTTTACCTTCTGACTGCTTCCAGGGTCCTCGGTAACCACGTCACTCTTCGGATCCTACAAGCAGACGCACACACACACACACACACACACACACAAACATGCACACACATGCACACACATGCATGCACATGCATGCACACTTGTCAGTTCATCTTTTTTTGTCCAAATTAATATGCAAAGTAGTTTCTTAACTTGCTGGAGAAAAGCCTGAAATGTCAGTGTTATGTTTTAAAGTGAAGGCTTACCACTGCCCTGCCATTACAATAGACTTACAGTACAGGCCAAAAGTTTGGACACACCTTCTCATTCAATGCGTTTCCTTTTTATTTTCATGACTATTTACATTGTAGATTCTCACTGAAGGCATCAAAACTATGAATGAACACATATGGAATTATATACTTAACAAAAAAGTGTGAAATAACTGAAAACATGTCTTATATTTTAGATTATTCAAAGTAGCCACCCTTTGCTTTTTTATTAATAAGGGAAATAATTCCACTAATGAACCCTGACAAAGCACACCTGTGAAGGTAAAACCATTTCAGGTGACTACCTCATGAAGCTCATTGAGAGAACACCAAGGGTTTGCAGAGTTATCAAAAAAAGCAAAGGGTGGCTACTTTGAAGAATCTAAAATATAAGACATGTTTTCAGTTATTTCACACTTTTTTGTTAAGTCCATAATTCCATATGTGTTCATTCATAGTTTTGATGCCTTCAGTGAGAATTTACAATGTAAATAGTCATGAAAATAAAAAAAAAACACATTGAATGAGAAGGTGTGTCCAAACTTTTGGCCTGTATTGTATATCTGAATTAAAGCCGCAGTGTTTCACCTATAATTGTACAGAAAAATCTGCGTTTCCTCTTTATTCGTTCAGCGGGGCGCCAACGGTGGTTAGTTCACGTCTGTTATCTCTACCGCTCAAGTCAGTTGAACAGGGGAAGAGAAGATAACGTGAGTAGTGAACGAGACGCTAACGTGCTGATGATGTTTTTAGCTCAATTGGACCTGTTTTGCCCTCATTGTTCTCCGTGAAGTTGGGCTGATGATGTAGTAAATTTCGTGGAGTGAGCACTGTGCTGGACTCCGTAAAAAATAAATATGAAAATAAGCCTTTTAAATGCTGCGTTGCTGGCATGGTTCAACATTAAGGTTCCACTTCTGCAACCCAAGAAAACTCCTTCTTCCAGGACGCTTGAAACACTCTTTTGCTTTAGCTTGTTCGCAGCCATCTTCTTCTTCTTCTAACAAGACAGTCGCCAGTCACTAGGGCTTTGACTTTTGCCAAAAAATCATATTCAAAGTTTGTTTGTTTATTAATATTCGAATATATTTGAATATTTATTAATGATATTTTGATAATAATGTTTTCAGAAGAAAAACGCGCTTCCACGGCTTTTTTTAATTAAAAGTCAGACCCTGGATTAAACACAAACAGTATGCTTTCGACGGGAAGTTGGGAGCTTTCACCGTAGCCATACGTAAGTGGTCCGATGGTTGTACTTGTAAGCTGGTGTGCGCGTCGAGCCGGCCTGTGTGTGTGTGTGTGTGTGTGTGTGTGTGTGTGTGTGTGTGTGTGTGTGTGTGTGTGTGTGTGTGTGTGTGTTAGAGTGAGAAAGTGACCGTGATAACCAGTAGCTTCAGATTGAGTAGCGACTCTAGAGTCCTAGTAAAAGGAACAAAGAGTCTCCCCTGTTCTTTCTGACCACGGTGGGAAACGTGGAGCAGGAGAAGTTAACCCTCTCCTTGATGTCACGCTGTTTATGGAGAAGGAGAACCAGGAAATGAGTCGGGGGGGAATGCAACGCCATCAAGCCACGGCCGAGCGACATGCGTCGCCACGACGTGTAGTTGCATTTTGAAATACGTGAAAAAGCCTCAGAATCTGAATTGAGAACGTTTACAAGCAAACCCATTTACAAAAAATAATGCCCATAACAGGTTTGAATATTAAGGGCTGCCTAATAGACCTTTTTCACGGCAGACATGTTGTCACTTAGGAGAGGTCCTGGTATTAAACCATTACTGATAGCTGCATTCCACTTAGGAGAGGTCCTGGTATTAAACCATTACTGATGGCTGCATTCCACTTAGGAGAGGCCCTGGTATTAAACCATTACTGATGGCTGCATTCCACTTAGGAGAGGTCCTGGTATTAAACCATTACTGATGGCTGCATTCCACTTAGGAGAGGCCCTGGTATTAAACCATTAATGATGGCTGCATTCCACTTAGGAGAGGCCCTGGTATTAAACCATTACTGATGGCTGCATTCCACTTAGGAGAGGCCCTGGTACTAAACCATTAATGATGGCTGCATTCCACTTAGGAGAGGTCCTGGTACTAAACCATTAATGATGGCTGCATTCCACTTAGGAGAGACCCTGGTATTAAACCATTACTGATGGCTGCATTCCACTTAGGAGAGGTCCTGGTATTAAACCATTAATGATGGCTGCATTCCACTTAGGAGAGACCCTGGTATTAAACCATTACTGATGGCTGCATTCCACTTAGGAGAGGTCCTGGTATTGTTCATGCTGACTCACTGAAATATCTTACTGGGACACTTGATGGAATTGAGCCATCGTTAAGGTTATCAATTTCAGCTGGGCTTTTCCTGCTTTGACAAGTCAACATGTCTGCTGTGGAAAAGGTCCATATTCGTTCAAATATCATTTGTTTTAAATATTCAAATTATATTTGAATAACGCGTCACTAGGGGCAACTCATTTCTTGATTGGCCAACAGCACGTTCAAATCAAATAATTCAACAATAATTATCTGATGTGGACAAGGGGAGGGGGGCAAGAGAACGATAACGTTATATACGATGATAAACGGAAAAAATTATTGAACTTTTTTTTTGTGACTTTGTATTTTTATTTCCTTGACGTGATGTTTAAGTCGCCCCGGGCAACCCTTATTGTTGAACCCTGGCTTTAAGGACATAACAGATGTAGGGCTGGGCGATATGAAGAAAATCAGATCGCGATATTCTGGTCCTAATACCTCGATGTGGATATTGTGGTGATATTATAGGGTTGACAATTGGTGCTTTAACAAAATATCTTCACAAGGAGATTTAAGATAAATAATCTTCAGTAATGGGGATATAATGTCTAAGTGGGGTAAAGGTAAAAATAATAGAAGAGCTAGGACAGTCTGGTAAGTTCAGAAAATGACATCACTTTCAAACCAGGAAAAGACACCACATATGCCATTTACGATATCCAAAATCTAAGAAGATATCTGGTCTCATCTAATTTTCACGATAACTAATTTTGCCGGATGATAAATTGTCCCAGAAATTATTGCAATAAACGATAATATTGTCGTTCTGAGACCATTTTCATCTCATATAAATGATAATGGCATAATAATGCAGGTACGCCTTTTCAAAGATCAATAAGCTTTTATTTCTAAAGAATATTTAACACTGGAACTGTAAGACATTTTAAATAATATACACAATAAATGAACAAAACAACAAAAAAAGAACAAATAAAATGGACTCTCAGTCTCTGTTAACACAAAATGCACTGGAATAAAAACCAAACATAATCAAAAACAATACATAAAATGGTAATGATCGAGCTCATTTTGATTTATCATGCGATTAATTGATTTATTGCATATTGCGACAGGCCTAGTCTCATATCACGATATGGATATAATAGCGATATATTGCCCAGACCTAAACGGAAGTAACAGCTTCAAATATGACATATTTTCTTTTTACTTAAAAAAAGGGTTAAATAGAGCAACTCTGCAACGGTCAATGTTTTTCTGTACGCTTACAACCGCTCAGTGGTCTCCCCCACAGCAAAGAACCTGAACACAACACCGTATTCAGCCTAATGTCTATCAGTTATGTAACGCAATCTGTTACGTTGGATCTGTTCAATAAAAAGGTCCGAGGTTGCCGGTCCGTACACGTTGAACCGAACCACTCCGACACTGAACACAACATCAACACAAAGGACCAAGCTCTGCTCGTTCAGCAACAGTTTCTGGGAGCTTCCCTCCCTGCTGACCTTTCTTTCACTTCCAAAAATATTACTCCTTCCCATGTTCTTGTCATTAGTGGTGGAACGGACCGTAGTTCATCCGTGGTCAGTACGGAGCAACACTCAACACTCAATCCACGCGAACCGTGAATTCATTCCAAAGTTTAACCATAATATTAATAATAATAATAATAGTGTGAAATATATTTTCCTGTTGCCGTTACTTAAAGCAGGCTGATGGATCTCTATGGAGGCTTTGCCGTGAAAAGATACAGGTAAGGTCAAATGTTAAATTGGGTTTAAAAAATGGCTGATAAATATGATAAATGGTTTCTTTCTTTGTGTTTACATGGTTTAATTTTCTAAAAACACCATATTTTTGTTGTACTGCACATTGCTGCAGCTCCTCTTTTCACTCTGTGTGTTGAGCTCTCTGTTTTAGCTACAGAGTGAGACATCTTTGTTGGGAGTAGCACATGCTCAGTAGCTAGGTAAGACTACATGCTCAGTAGCTAGGTAAGGACTACATGCTCAGTAGCTAGGTAAGACTACATGCTCAGTAGCTAGGTAAGGACTACATGCTCAGTAGCTAGGTAAGACTACATGCTCAGTAGCTAGGTAAGACTACATGCTCAGTAGCTAGGTAAGACTACATGCTCAGTAGCTAGGTAAGACTACATGCTCAGTAGCTAGGTAAGACTACATGCTCAGTAGCTAGGTAAGACTACATGCTCAGTAGCTAGGTAAGACTACATGCTCAGTAGCTAGGTAAGACTACATGCTCAGTAGCTAGGTAAGACTACATGCTCAGTAGCTAGGTAAGACTACATGCTCAGTAGCTAGGTAAGGACTACATGCTCAGTAGCTAGGTAAGACTACATGCTCAGTAGCTAGGTAAGGACTACATGCTCAGTAGCTAGGTAAGACTACATGATCAGTAGCTAGGTAAGACTACATGCTCAGTAGCTAGGTAAGACTACATGCTCAGTAGCTAGGTAAGACTACATGCTCAGTAGCTAGGTAAGACTACATGCTCAGTAGCTAGGTAAGACTACATGCTCAGTAGCTAGGTAAGGACTACATGCTCAGTAGCTAGGTAAGACTACATGCTAGTAGCTAGGTAAGGACTACATGCTCAGTAGCTAGGTAAGACTACATGCTAGTAGCTAGGTAAGACTTAGCTAGGTAAGATTACATGCTCAGTAGCTAGGTAAGACTACATGCTCAGTAGCTAGGTAAGACTACATGCTCAGTAGCTAGGTAAGACTACATGCTCAGTAGCTAGGTAAGGACTACATGCTCAGTAGCTAGGTAAGACTACATGCTCAGTAGCTAGGTAAGACTACATGCTAGTAGCTAGGTAAGACTACATGCTCAGTAGCTAGGTAAGGACTACATGCTCAGTAGCTAGGTAAGATTACATGCTCGGTAGCTAGGTAAGGACTACATGCTCAGTAGCTAGGTAAGGACTACATGCTCGGTAGGTAGGTAAGACTACATGCTCAGTAGCTAGGTAAGACAACATGCTCGGTAGCTAGGTAAGACTACATGCTCAGTAGCTAGGTAAGGACTACATGCTCGGTAGGTAGGTAAGACTACATGCTCAGTAGCTAGGTAAGACTACATGCTCAGTAGCTAGGTAAGGACTACATGCTCGGTAGGTAGGTAAGACTACATGCTCAGTAGCTAGGTAAGACTACATGCTCGGTAGCTAGGTAAGGACTACATGCTCGGTAGGTAGGTAAGACTACATGCTCAGTAGCTAGGTAAGACTACATGCTCAGTAGCTAGGTAAGACTACATGCTCAGTAGCTAGGTAAGACTACATGCTCAGTAGCTAGGTAAGACTACATGCTCAGTAGCTAGGTAAGACTACATGCTCAGTAGCTAGGTAAGATTACATGCTCAGTAGCTAGGTAAGACTACATGCTCAGTAGGTAGGTAAGACTACATACTCAGTAGCTAGGTAAGACTACATGCTCAGTAGCTAGGTAGGACTACATGCTCAGTAGCTAGGTAAGGACTACATGCTCAGTAGCTAGGTAAGGACTACACGAGCTAGCTAGCTGGGTGTCGCGTGTCGCCGCTGTAGCCTTATTCTTCGATGTAGTTCTTTTGATCCCTTTAAAGTAAAGTGTGGTGTGGAACAAATATAAAAGCTAATTGAAGGTACCCAGCCCCCTAACATTGTCCAACAGACAATAACTGGATAAACGCATATGTCCGCGCAGCACTGCACGTCCCCCCCCCCAACGACATGCAGCGACCAGCCCTTTAATATAAAGTATTAACCAAATACATGAAATTTGAAAACTTAATTTTACACTCTGCTGCCTCCTTTCTCGCCACTTGAATGTGTCAGACTCCCCTCAAACATCACGTCAACATCACCAAAACCTTGCTTGCAAATGTCCGCCAATCACACACACACACACACACACACACACACACACACACACACACACACACACACACACACAGAGCTGCTAATTTGCTGCAAAAAGAACTCTCTTGACTTCCTTTTTCAGCATTAACCATCTACCTCTACTGTCTCTCTCTGTTTCTCTCTCATTTGCACAGGAAACTTTTCCCTGTCTCACTCATTTTCTGGTGGCTGAAAACTTGACACCAACTTTGACAACTGTCTCATGCGTGACAGACTGAGTTGGTTTCACTCCTCGCCTGCAGAAACTTTATCTCAGATTCTGCTTGCCAATCACTTCAGACCCAGAGACCAGAAAATACACCAGAGACGAGCTGGATTCATATATATTTTTTTTGTCCTATTTAGCTCTCACTTCCTTCCTCCAGGGTCATACCGAAGAACAGGTTTCATTTCACAAGTTGGGATTTCAGCAGCTGTAAGTGTTTAATGAGAAGCTGAAGCCTGCTGGGAGTTCAGCCTCCGGTGTTAAGTGGGAAGAATGACAATTACTGCTGGAGCTGTGGGGCGTCTGAAGTAGGGATTCACCCAAGCCACGTTTTTAAAGATCAAGTACAAGTACTTATATTTGGGTACTTGCTGATACCGAGTACCCAAAGTGGCATCATGACTTTGCGTAAACATACACGCCACTTTCCTAAAGCCAAGTGGCGTGTTATCTGTACGCATTTTGAGCTTTCCGTGTGTATGTCTACGCTGTATACAGCAGATGTAAACATGCGTGCCGTGCTATCGCGAGAACAACGTCACACAATAAAAGAAGGTTTGGTTTAGGAAAAGAACATTAGGGAAAGGCTTTAGTAACACAAAAAATGACAAAAACACGACAGTGACCAACGTCACATGCTTAGGAAAACAATAAACGGTTGGGTTTAGGAAAGGAACATTAGGAAAGGCTTTATTATAAAAAAAAACAGCTGATAAATGCCACACGCGGGACACAATCCCGGCTCTCCTGGGTGAAAGTCCTGTGTTTCACCCCTCCGCTGACTTCCATCCTTTCATATTACTTGCTATGGCGATAATTCACATGTAATGTAGGTCAATGGAGGCCAAACGGCGTTCAGAAACACGCTAAAAACATACATTCACAACTTACATCTATCAGAAATATGAATGATTGACACATTTACTATTTTAACTTTTTTGTAATGTAATTTATGTAACTGCTTTTTAATGCTTAATGCTTATTTATCATGTATTTATCTATTGTACTTTGCAAGCTTTGGTTACTATTTAGGTTACTATTTATGTTACTATTTATTGGTAACTATTTACTATTTGTCTATATGGAAGTGTGTGTGTGTGTGTGTGTGTGTGTGTGTGTGTGTTAGATTATGCTGTGTTCGTGGTACTGTACATGCACAGATGCTCAACACAAATGAAGTTCCTAATGGATAAATAAAGTTCTTTGAATTGAATTGAATTGAAAAAGCGATTATGCGTCTTGATAACACGCCAAAATGGCATACGAATTGGCGTGTCATTACACACGCCACTTCATGAGATCGGTCTGGAGTACCGATACGAGTACTTAATGAGTTTTCACACACACAAGATGATTTTGGCCTTCTCTGATACTGTTGTCAATTAGAACAAAGCAGTATTGTCAAAGTAGCCTTCTTTCTATTCAAAGCTCAGTGCCTGGGCCCTGACATTTCCCCGGGCTAGTGTCAATAAAATCAAATCATAAATCCTGATATTAAAATACTGAGTGAAGTTTAGAAAGAATGAAGAACGCAAAGCCCGATGGCGTCATTCACGTGTATATTAAGTACCCGTGTGGATTTACCGATCCAGCGGAGAGGATGCTTTGTTTACGCCAGCAGCTAAGTTCATTCAGTCAGACTACACACCGAGAGCTTTCCTTTCAGCTGGTTTGTGAAAAAATAAAATAAAATAATGACAGAGTAGCGCTGTGGTTGTTAAAACAGCGCTGTGTAGAAGCCGAGGAGCTGCTACATCGCTACAAGGCTCATTGATTGCGGTTCACCGGCTACCGGTGTCATGCCAAAAACTGATCATCCGTCTAGTGTTGCGTTCTTTTTGTCTTGTAATCGCGACTAGTAGCTCAAGTGTAACATCACATCCATGTCGAAAAACGAATAACCGCGCGGGGTTGTTGCGTTCTTTTTGTCACACGATACTACGAGTCGGAGAAAAGATGGATTTTTGTAACATTTTTAGTAACATTTAGGATTCTATTCACCCAGTTATTGACATATTACACAAATATATTTCACAGTTTGATACATGAAAATTACGTTTTGATTAACGTTAACGTTAGGCTACTGCTCTGCTTTCTGCTCAAGGCCTCGGCTCATATAGCAACCGAGCGTCTCTAGCCAATTTCAGCTGAACAAGCTACAAAATAACTAATCAGGCGATATTTAACTCCTAATAAGACTGTAGAGACATGCCTATAGGTAGCAGTATACAGCGCTATGTTTAACTCCTAATAAGACTGTAGAGACATGTCTATAGGTAGCAGTATACAGCGCTATGTTTAACTCCTAATAAGACTGTAGAGACATGCCTATAGGTAGCAGTATACAGCGCTATGTTTAACTCCTACTAAGACTGTAGAGACATGCCTATAGGTAGCAGTATACAGCGCTATGTTTAACTCCTAATAAGACTGTAGAGGCATGCCTATAGGTAGCAGTATACAGCGCTATGTTTAACTCCTAATAAGACTGTAGAGACATGCCTATAGGTAGCAGTATACAGCGCTATGTTTAACTCCTAATAAGACTGTAGAGACATGCCTATAGGTAGCAGTATACAGCGCTAGGTTTAACTCCTAATAAGACTGTAGAGACATGCCTATAGGTAGCAGTATACAGCACTAGGTTTAACTCCTAATAAGACTGTAGAGACATGTCTATAGGTAGCAGTATACAGCGCTATGTTTAACTCCTAATAAGACTGTAGAGACATGCCTATAGGTAGCAGTATACAGCGCTATGTTTAACTCCTAATAAGACAGTAGAGACATGCCTATAGGTAGCAGTATACAGCGCTATGTTTAACTCCTAATAAGACTGTAGAGACATGCCTATAGGTAGCAGTATACAGCGCTATGTTTAACTCCTAATAAGACTGTAGAGACATGCCTATAGGTAGCAGTATACAGCGCTATGTTTAACTCCTAATAAGACTGTAGAGACATGCCTATAGGTAGCAGTATACAGCGCTATGTTTAACTCCTAATAAGACTGTAGAGACATGCCTATAGGTAGCAGTATACAGCGCTATGTTTAACTCCTAATAAAACTGTAGAGACATGCCTATAGGTAGCAGTATACAGCACTATGTTTAACTCCTAATAAGACTGTAGAGACATGCCTATAGGTAGCAGTATACAGCGCTAGGTTTAACTCCTAATAAGACTGTAGAGACATGCCTATAGGTAGCAGTATACAGCGCTAGGTTTAACTCCTAATAAGACTGTAGAGACATGCCTATAGGTAGCAGTATACAGCGCTAGGTTTAACTCCTAATAAGACTGTAGAGACATGCCTATAGGTAGCAGTATACAGCGCTAGGTTTAACTCCTAATAAGACTGTAGAGACATGCCTATAGGTAGCAGTATACGGCGCTATGTTTAACTCCTAATAAGACAGTAGAGACATGCCTATAGGTAGCAGTATACAGCGCTATGTTTAACTCCTAATAAGACTGTAGAGACATGCCTATAGGTAGCAGTATACAGCGCTAGGTTTAACTTCTAATAAGACTGTAGAGACATGCCTATAGGTAGCAGTATACAGCGCTAGGTTTAACTTCTAATAAGACTGTAGAGACATGCCTATAGGTAGCAGTATACAGCGCTAGGTTTAACTCCTAATAAGACTGTAGAGACATGCCTATAGGTAGCAGTATACAGCGCTAGGTTTAACTTCTAATAAGACTGTAGAGACATGCCTATAGGTAGCAGTATACAGCGCTATGTTTAACTCCTAATAAGACTGTAGAGACATGCCTATAGGTAGCAGTATACAGCGCTATGTTTAACTCCTAATAAGACTGTAGAGACATGTCTATAGGTAGCAGTATACAGCACTATGTTTAACTCCTAATAAGACTGTAGAGACATGCCTATAGGTAGCAGTATACAGCGCTATGTTTAACTCCTAATAAGACTGTAGAGACATGCCTATAGGTAGCAGTATACAGCGCTATGTTTAACTCCTACTAAGACTGCAGAGACATGCCTATAGGTAGCAGTATACAGCGCTATGTTTAACTCCTAATAAGACTGTAGGGACATGTCTATAGGTAGCAGTATACAGCGCTATGTTTAACTCCTAATAAGACTGTAGAGACATGCCTATAGGTAGCAGTATACAGCACTATGTTTAACTCCTAATAAGACTGTAGAGACATGCCTATAGGTAGCAGTATACAGCGCTATGTTTAACTCCTAATAAGACTGTAGAGACATGCCTATAGGTAGCAGTATACAGCGCTATGTTTAACTCCTAATAAGACTGTAGAGACATGCCTATAGGTAGCAGTATACAGCGCTATGTTTAACTCCTAATAAGACTGTAGAGACATGCCTATAGGTAGCAGTATACAGCACTATGTTTAACTCCTAATAAGACTGTAGAGACATGCCTATAGGTAGCAGTATACAGCACTATGTTTAACTCCTAATAAGACTGTAGAGACATGCCTATAGGTAGTAGTATACAGCACTATGTTTAACTCCTAATAAGACTGTAGACACATGCCTATAGGTAGCAGTATACAGCACTATGTGTACGACTCCTTCATTTGGTTACAATTACGACAAAAGTGCTTAAAATTGTAGAAAACCACAATGTTTACTACGTGTGATGCACGACGTAGACATCTTTGAAAGTGAACTCGGGGTCCTCTGAGTTCAGACGACTTGACGAGTCGTATATATACGACCTCGGGGGGAGGGGGGCTCTTTTTGCAACTTCCGGTTCATAACTCCGGAAAACGACTCGTAAATCTACTTCGGTGGACAAAAGGAACGCACCATAAAACTGGATGCCGTCTCCACTACATGCATACGCTGAAACAGAGATCACAAACACACGTTATGCCTACCATACACTAAAGACTTTGAAAAGACTAAGCTCGGACACCATCTCACAGCTAACATTGTTGATTTTGGCTGTCTTGACTTCTCAGCTGTGTCTGGATTAGGGAACCTGTACCGAAACCAGGTTCCTCTATGGAACCGGTAGGAATCGGACCGGATTAGAGCGCAAATTTTGGTTCCTCCTTTCGGTTCCACTTCACGTGTCGACTGAAATATTTTCACTTTGTCGCTATATATTCTATCCCCCTCTCTCTGTAGTCTACCGTTAGCTAGCTACCGTAAATGTAGGCTACTTTTTAAAGGAACATGCCGACTTGTTGGGACTTTGTCTTATTCACCGTAACCCCCAGAGTAAGACAAGTCCATACATACCCTTCTCATCTCCGTACGTGCTGTAACGCTGTCTGACGGCTCCAGCGGCATCAGGCCAGCACAGATCCTGCAGGTGAATGGTTCCAGTAATCCTACTGCTCCCAATAAGTGACAAAATAACGCCAACATGTTCCTATTTCCATGTTGTGATTTGTAGAGTCACAGCGTGTACAAAAAACAACGTAACATGAGACACAGCCGTCTTCTAACTGTAAACAAACCGGGAACTATATTCTCAGGCGGAAGAATATAGTACTTGGGCGGAGTGATATGATCGCAGCAAGCCTGTCTGAGAATATAGTTCCCGGTTTGTTTACTATCGCGAGAACAACGTCACACGCTGGTAAAATAATAAAATAAATTTAAAAAAAAAGGTTGGGTTTAGGAAAAGAACATTGGGGAAGGCTTTAGTAACACAAAACGATGGTGACCAACGTCACACACTTAGGAAAACAAACGGTTGGGTTTAGGAAAGAAACACTGGGGAAGGCTTAAAAAAAAAATGTTGACAAATGCCACACACACAGGACGCATCCACCCCCCCCCCAACCAACCTACCTTTGCAGACTTGTAGAGCTGCAACGATTAATCGATTAATCGATTAATCGATTAGTTGTCAACTTTTAAATTAATCGCCAGCTATTTCGATAATCGCTTTTTTTAAGACAAAAGTAAAGATTCTCTGATTCCAGCTTGTTATATGTGAATATTGTTCTAGTTTCTTCTCTCCTCTGTGACAGTAAACTGAATATCTTTGAGTTGTGGACAAAACAAGACATTTGAGGACGTCATCTTGATCCACATTTTTCACTATTTTCTGACATTTTATAGCCCAAACAACTAATCGATTAATCGAGAAAATAATGAACAGATTAATCGATTATGAAAATAATCGTTAGTTGCAGCCCTACAGACTTGCATCCTTTCTACGCACTACAGCAAAAATTCACACATAATGTAGGTTAATGGCGGCCGAACGGCGTTGATAAACACGCTAAAAAGCGATTATGCGTCTTGATAACACGCACAAACGGCACATGAATTGGTGTGTCAGTCTGACTTGGGAGCAAACATGCTCCTTGGGAAAAAAAAAACATCCTAACTTCAATCAGAATCACTTTATTCGCCAAATGCATCAGCAGACACAAACAGTATATGCATATAACTGCATAAAGCACGCTTAAAACAATTAAATAGATAAAATAGTCCAAAGATAAAATAGTGGATCACCTATTCAGGAGGGAAATGGCTCCTGGAAAAAAGCTAGTGAGGTGGCGTGAGAGGGAAGCAGCCTAAAAAAAGTCACTTGCTGGATGGGACTGATCAGCAGCAATTTTAGCTATTCAAGCCCTGTTGATATTAATTAAATGAACTTTGGGGTCAAGTGTAGTCGGATCCGCATTATCTTCACTATATTTCATAGGCTATTACGAATTGTTAACATGCCACCAGAACTTTGTGTTTTTACTTGACATAAATAAAAACTTTTTCACCATAATTCGTGCCGGAAAATGTCTTTGAAGCTCAAAATTTCTAGCTGACAAACAGCAGATGCTCCCAGTAGGGACGTTACGTAACTCTTTAGGTTACTCATAAACAAAAAGCTGGGACATTATTCCGGAAAGGCACAAAGCAGAGAGTGAGAAACAATGGAGGTATGAGCCGAGGAGACGCGCTTATTAAGTCTCTTCAACCTTTTAATTAAAGCTGAAAGCTGTTTGTGCAGCAGCCCGCTGAACGCTTCCCTTCATCGTTTTATCAGACACAACACACTCGTTCAAAAACTAAATGCTGAGGCCAATATGTTCTTACCGAGGCTGGCGTTTGATTGAAAAGCATTTCACACGGTTATGAAACACACTCACACATCAAAAATGACCGCCGTGCCGTGCTGTTGTTTGCCTCCACTAACCCTGTCATGCCTGTCCACACTCATTATAAATGGGACTCGGTATCAGCAGACATTCAGTATTTAAAAAATTGGATCGGGGGGGATGGGGGACATCCCTATCTATGTCTATAATTAGCTTTTTGTCAGGTCCTCCAACATCTAACCCGTTCATTCATGACCTAACTAGTAAATGTCTTAAAGGTCCCATGGCATGACAATTTCACTTTTATGAGGGTTTTTTTAACATTAATATGAGTTCCCCCAGCCTGCCTATGGTCCCCCAGTGGCTAGAAATGGTGATAGGTGTAAACCGAGCCCTGGGTATTCTGCTCTGCCTTTGAGACAATGAAAGCTCAGATGGGCCAATCAGGAATCTTCTCCTTATGAGGTCATAAGGAGAAGACTAGAGCCAGTCCCATTGTGGGACTGGCTCTAGTGGCTGTAATTCTGCACCAAGGCTGGATTTCGGGAAAGAGACTTCAGATACAGTATTAGGGGACCACTAAGGTCTATATAAAAGAGACTTCAGATACAGTATTAGGGGACCACTAAGGTCTATATAAAAGAGACTTCAGATACAGTATTAGGGGACCACTAAGGTCTATATAAAAGAGACTTCAGATACAGTATTAGGGGACCACTAAGGTCTATATAAAAGAGACTTCAGATACAGTATTAGGGGACCTCTAGGGTCTATATAAAAGAGACTTCAGATACAGTATTAGGGGACCACTAAGGTCTATATAAAAGAGACTTCAGATACAGTATTAGGGGACCACTAAGGTCTATATAAAAGAGACTTCAGATACAGTATTAGGGGACCACTAAGGTCTATATAAAAGAGACTTCAGATACAGTATTAGGGGACCACTAAGGTCTATATAAAAGAGACTTCAGATACAGTATTAGGGGACCACTAAGGTCTATATAAAAGCATCCAAAGAGCACCATGTAATGGGACCTTTAAATTTTTGCTTGAAAAATGATGGGTTAACTAATTGGTTAATCGCCTAATTGTTATAGCTCTAGTGTTATTCTTAAACCATTATAGAAAGCCTTCATGCAGCTAAACAGCCTCATTTTGACCTAATTAATACACAAGTCAAAAACAAAACACCTAAAACTAAACTAGA
Organism: Perca schrenkii; assembly: GCA_025617405.1. Taxonomy (NCBI): domain Eukaryota; kingdom Metazoa; phylum Chordata; class Actinopteri; order Perciformes; family Percidae; genus Perca; species Perca schrenkii. The sequence continues at coordinate 34,553,491 of CM046792.1, forward strand.
TCCAGTTCTTAGCAAACAGGAATTTAAATGATAACGATAAAAACTTTCAAAACTCTACACTTTGTGTGTGTTTGTGTCGGGAGGTTGTGAGTGCTAAACTGCAAAGAGACAAAAGTAAAGAGGCTTTTGAAAGGGACATGAGACAGCAATTATATTGACTGACAGAACAGTGAGCCGTGAGGCTGAGATCTCTCATGGTCTGTAATGATCCCGGGTCCATTATCTCTCAACGATCTGAATGAGTGAGGACTATTTTCTGCTCTGTGACGTCTCGAAATAAACAGCCTCTGAAACCAGCCGGTGTATGTTTGTGAAAAGAGATTAAAATCTGACTTTCGGGAGGCTTTAAAAAGTAAAAAAGTGTGCAGGAGATGGCTGCTGAAGAGGCTGCTTTTAAAAAAAAAACTGAATTGGGGTCAAACTGAGAAAAATAGAGACTCGCTGAGATAATGGATTGCTGTCAGCTTTAGGAAAGTGTTCCCACCATTTAGCCTGCAAACGACACAAGAGGATGCAGCAAAAAACACACCGCACAAAAGAGTTTGTGTGTCTGTCTCTGTATGAGCTCCTGATTAGGCTCCATTCTGCAGAGTGTGCAGTGGAGAGCTGAGCTGTGTCAGTAATAACAGCTTTTATACAAAAGAGTAATTTCACGCTTTAATGTGAAAGATTGGAGACACTGTTTGCTCCCACCCCAGTAACGACTCATTGTTAACTTGTCAAGTCTCTCAATTTACATATATTATATTTGAAACAGCATTCACAAGGTTAAATTATATTTCAGGCTATACTTTGGTGTCGGTTACGTGGCAAGGAGTGGGTTTGCAGGAGTGGGTGTTAGCATTAGTTTTATAATGAATATATTTAATGTTGTTCAGTTATTCCGATACGAACATCTGAAAAGCCTCCGCTACTGCAGCGAGTATGCGAGATTATGCACCGATCCGATACAACGTAGTTTAACCCCCGAAAAAAAGTCGTTTCACCCAGATAAAATGGCCATTAGCTCTTTGCCAGTAGACCAAAACCAGAAATCTTTTCTTCTTCACCGCTTATTCAGTTCCGTTCAGCTTCCTTCAGGGAGTTTTCACACCTACAGATCGATTGCTCTGGTCTGAATTGACGAGTTTGCAAACATGGAGCGGTTTCACTTTGGTTCGGTTTGGTTTCACACGGAGAGAGATCTGAGCGAACCAAAATGCATCACTACGAACCACGCAAGAACGTTCACTCCGCTTACGGTGGGCGTCCATATACGCGGATGTTTTCACGTCTGGGATTGCCCCGCTTCCCAGCATTGCATGCTAGCGGGCTCGCCACCAGTTTCTCTTCACTGACCAATGCCAAGCAAAGAAAACCGTAAACTAGTGATAGACCGATCATAATCGCCGGCCGATACATCGGGCCGATAGTTGCGTTTTTTTGACGTGCATCGGCATTGGCCGATACGTGGCCGCTGCGTTCGCTGCTAGTTTTTTCCCGCCATTATTTACAGACAGGCATCCACAGGCAGCGCTGTGTTGCTGGACACGCTAGCAGTCCACGTATGCAGACCGCGCACTGCCCCTCCCCTGCTAGCAGAGTGCTGCCAGGCTTCCAGCACCATGGAAGTCTTAAATTACAAATCAAGCACTTTATTTCAATGGCTGCTTTTCAGGTTTATTGTTTTCTTAAATTATTTAAATGTGTTGACAAAGTGACATTTCGTTTTGACCTGCTAATATCGGTCTTATACAGTACAGGCCAAAAGTTTCCTTTTTTATTTTCATGACTATTTACATTGTAGATTCTCACTGAAGGCATCAAAACTATGAATGAACACATGGAATTATGTACTTAACAAAAAAGTGTGAAATAATTGAAAACATGTCTTATATTTTAGATTCTTCAAAGTAGCCACCCTTTGCTTTTTTTATTAATAAGGGAAATAATTCCACTAATTAACCCTGACAAAGCACACCTGTGAAGGTAAAACCATTTCAGGTGACTACCTCATGAAGCTCATTGAGAGAACACCAAGGGTTTGCAGAGTTATCAAAAAAAGCAAAGGGTGGCTACTTTGAAGAATGTAAAATATAAGACATGTTTTCAGTTATTTCACACTTTTTTGTTAAGTACATAATTCCATATGTGTTCATTCATAGTTTTGATGCCTTCAGTGAGAATCTACAATGTAAATAGTCATGAAAATAAAGAAACACATTGAATGAGAAGGTGTGTCCAAACTTTTGGCCTGTACTGTATGTCAGCAAGCAATGCATCATCAAGGCTGTGTTGTCGATGAAAGCCTCTTACCCTTGCACAGTTAACCATATGCAGCGCACTCATCCATATGATGCACATTGCACACATAATTTGGGTGATATGAATGTAAGATGATTGCAGAAGTGACACTGATCTGTGTTTTTGTTTATCCTTTTTAAAGAAATGGCAGAGCAGATTCCGAAAAAAACAAATCCAGCGTGGCAGGGTTTACATTTTTTATGATGTAAATTGAGGGTGCAAAAGCAGTATCGGCTCGAGAAAAATCGGCAGCCAGTATCGGTCATCGGCTAAGGCTGAAAAACAAAAACTCGGTATCGGCACTAAAAAGATCCATATGGTCGATCCCTACAGTAAACACCCTCCTACAATTGCGATGGCTGCAGCTGATTGGACGAATGCGTCACGTGGGTCTGGCTGCTGCAGAATTTCAAAACCAACCATAATGGCGGCTCGTTCGGAATACGATCTCGTATTTTACTAAAATAGTTCACCGAAACGTGAATGAACACATATGGAATTATGTACTTAACAAAAAAAGTGTTAAATAACTGAAAACATGTCTTATATTTTAGATTCTTCAAAGTAGCCACCCTTTGCTTTTTTATTAATAAGGGAAAAACTTCCACTAATGAACCCTGACAAAGCACACCTGTGAAGGTAAAACCATTTCAGGTGACTACCTCATGAAGCTCATTGAGAGAACACCAAGGGTTTGCAGAGTTATCAATCATTTAATGTAATGTGTATTTTTGGCCGTGCTGTGTGTATTTTAGGTTGCTCAGTGTCGTCTGTGCCAGTCGAAGAGGGCACATGTTAAAGAAAAGACCCCAGACAATCTAAGAGAGGTAAAAGAAATGATGGCATACACTCACTCACTTTCAAAAAACATTATTATCATTGTCATTTCTTCTTTTTATAATTTTTCTCAGGTTTCAGAGCCTCTGGAACTTGTTAGGATGGATCTGGTGGGTAAAGTCACACTAACAGATGGTGGTATTCACTACATATGTGTCATGATCATTTCACCAAACGGGCAGAAGCCTACCCACTCAAAAGCAAAACCGCAGTCGAGGTGTCAAATTGTATTCTTGTATTTTTTATTTTTTTTTTACAAATTTGGTGTACCAACTAGACTGCTAACAGACCAGGGCTGCTTTGCAACAAGGTACGGTAACTATGCCTTGTGTGTCCCCAGTATGTAATTACACAGGGTGCAGGGTGCTGTGCTGACTTCATGTCTGTCCAACTAATCATTTTCGAGGTCAACTGTGGGTTGTGTCAGAGGCAGGGCATCAAAAGAAGCCTCTGCTCTCCTTACCATCCACAGACTAATGGCCTTGTGGAAAAAGGTAATGGCACAATACAGAGGTTTATTTTTATTTATTTTTAATACCTGAATGCATTTTTCTGTCATTAGACAACATGTTCTAAATGGTGTGTGTGTGTGTGTGTGTGTGGCATCCCTCCACAGAGAGAGGCTATTTTTTTGTAAGGGCTGTATATTTTAAATGAACACTTGTTTCCACTGTTCATTGCGAGTATGAGCCGAGGGGAATGTACATGCAAAAACAGTAAACTTGTGGAATCTTTTAGATGAGGAAGTAAAAATGTGTTACACGTTAGAAAGTACTAAAAAGTAGGATGATTAACAAATATAAAAGCGAGGCATGAATGGGAGTGTGTTTTATTTATTTTGCACATATGTGTGACAATATGTATATAAATACAGAAATTAATAATACATTTTATATAAATTGATAATATCCTGAGGGACCTAACAACAAAAAGAAAATGTTAAAAGGGTAGGTGTTGATGACACTGCATGAACTAAGGTGACACTTTGTTTTTGGTTGTTTTATTTTTTTTTTTTTACCATTTATGTTATGTAAGTGATGTGTATTTATGTGATTGATTGAAATAAACTAAACTAAATAGTTGTCTTTCCTTCAGTCACAGTATTGGGTCAATGTATTTCCTACTGTAACTGATGTTAATACTGTTTATTTTTTATTTTTTTTAACCTTTATTTAACCAGGTTAGTCTCATTGAGATAAAAAATCTCTTTTTCAAGAGGGACCTGGCCAAGATAGCAGAACAAGTTAGTTACATAAAACAACAATTTACAATCACAAAAGAGACAAAGACATCTCAAGTGCATTTCAACTAAATAAAAGTACCATTACTTAAAACATTTACACGTGTGGATGGACTCATGTTCTATGGTTTTAACATAACCTTTAAAATCGTTTAAGGAAATTAGACAGTGTAGTTTGAGTGTTTTCTGTAGGTCATTCCAAGTAGAAGGTGAAGCAAACATGTATATACTGTATATGTTTTCATTGGTCTTCGCTAATAAAAAAAGAGACAAAAGATTTCAGATTTGTTAGAATCTGAGCCCAATATTAAAATCATCTGTACTGGGCGGATGAATCAAATGTTGTCTTACTTTATTTGAACAATTTCTTGACAATTTCTACAGCTGCAAAGATTAATCGATCAGTTGTCAACTATTAAATTGTTCGCCAACTATTTCTGAAAATCGATTAATCACGTTTGAGTCATTTCATAATGAAATAAAAATCTGAGATGTTTGACAAGATTTACTGGAAATAATTTGTGTCATATGGATGGAAAAGTCTGTTTTAATATCTGAAGTAAACGTGAAACTATTTCAAACTTCTGAGCCTTTTATTGATTGATACTGGTTCTATATTGATCAACACAACATACATCAGTGTGTCCCAGTCGATTTGTTGTTAACTAGTCAGTGTTTCCTCCATGTTGATTTGAGCGTGGCGGCCCCCCACGGTCTCAGAAACAGGGCTGCATTGTTAGAGTGCATGTCGGAGAACGTTTGTATTTGAGGAGCATTATTTACATGCTCACTGCATTAAGATAATGTAATAGTAATAGTAATAGTGGGTTTGTTGATATTTGCTACAGAATGCTTAGCCTGTATGTCAAGATCAAAGTTGGCCTCTATAGTAACTCAAAAAATACAGTTCAGTCACAACTGGAAATATGCCTCATTGTGTGTGAATAGAGGTGAAAACAAATTCTCTAAAGTCAGCGTGTTAAATGTAAATATTGTTCTAGTTTTCTTCTCTCCTCTGGGACAGGAATCTGAATATCTTTGAGTTGTGGACAAAACGAGACATTTGAGGACGTCATATTGGGCTCATTGGGAAACACTGATCCACATTACCATTTTCTGAGATTTTAGAGAGCAAACAACAAATCGTACAATATTTGTTAGTTGCAGCTTTATGAATTTCATGATATTATCTTAGCATGGATCAAGATTTGGTTGAGGGGAACTTTTTGGCCTGATAATGGCAGCGTTAAGGGGTTAAAAAAGAAAAAAATCAAGTTATTATAGACTAAGGACCATATATATACACACACACATATATATACACACACATATATATATATATATACATATATACACATACATATATATATATATATATATATATATATATATATATATATATATATATATATATATGGTTATATGTTAATTATTTTTTTTGAACTGATTTGTTAAATATAAAAAGGTTTAAGATGCAGACTAACAGTAGCCCTGAAGATCAGACTGGGAGCGCTGATGATGTAGGATTGATATTAAATAAGCACTATGATTACAGTTATTATCCTCCATTACCAGCTGACTGATGGCCGCTGCTCGCCTTGATTACCTGTCGCTCACCGCTGCTGCCGACGACACTGGGTGCTGAAGCAAAGAGAGAATTAATCAACCATCTATTTCCTGTTTTTCATTTATAAAAAGTACATTTTAAATACCATCCCATATCATCAGGAGTGCTCGTCTGAAGCTCAGAGAGAGAGAGAGTGTGTTAGTGTGTTATTTCAGTGTGTATCAGGGTTTTTCCTGCATAGAGGAATTTTTGGCGCTCAGATCTTTTTAGTTAAAGGGATACGCCACAGTTTGTTGAAATAGGGCTCATCACGGTTTTAGTCCGGTGCAACACCAGCAGCGCCTAGTTAGCTTAGCATAGTGAATGGAATCCTATGTTGCCGGTTAGCATGTTGCATTTTTAGTTTGATACCAATATTCTCGTTTAGTTAATTAATTAAACATTTTATGTCCAAGTATCTTCAGCTGCTTAACATTTTCCTCGTGAGCCAACTTCTGTAGCATGGATGTGGAACTTTCCAGCTGTGCCAGGATGATATGAGGTGATATATTATTAATATGCAGTTAATATTAAATACTTCATGATGGGTTTGGGAATTGGGATTTGTTTTGAAGAAGCAATGCAGTCTGTTTCCCACTTTAACTATTAAATATTATTTTAACTCTATACTAATTTATTCATCATCGAGACTTCCCCTAAAGTATCTCTGGGACTTCTCTTTAATATTGAATATTGATATTAATAAGTCAGATGACTGAGTCTGCAGGACTGATTCCTATAAAGTTTATTATATAAAGCAACAGATTCTGATATTAGAAAAAAATATATATCAAAATCCATTTTTTTACAGTTCTTTGTTATAAAGAGACTGATTGTAGGTAGGCGTTAGATGCCACAGGTACATTTTGTGTTGGTCTCGTTTCAACGAAGAAACGCTCCTATAGGTTGTTTGTTTAAGCAGCAATTAGGACTCATATTTATGTTTTTCTGTGTGGTGGCGCCCTCTAGTGGCTGTAGTAGATATGACGGGAAATAAGGAGTGCCAAATTCCACAAAGGGAGGCAGGTAACTTGGGACGGCAGACGGGTCGCAAATTTACGAATCCTACTAATGCAAGACCTGCCCTTCAAATTGGGGTGGCAGTAGTCAGTAGTAGTTGGGTTGGGAACCAGAGGGTCGCTGGTTCAAGTCCCAGTACGGACCAAAGTAGAGTGTGGACTGGTAGCTGGAGAGATGCCCGTTCACCTCCTGGGCACTGCCAGGTGCTCTTGAGCAAGGCACCATACCCCCCCCCCAACTGCTCAGGGTGCTCGTCCAGCACTGGCAGCCCACTAACTGACATCTCTCCATTTGTGCATGAATAGGTCCTGAGCATGTTTTTGTGTGTAGTGATTTCTAACAAACTGAGTGTAGATTGTAATTTCCCCACTGGGGATCAATAAACAGTAAACATTTAATTAAATTTAAATCACTACTATTTGCCAGAGGTCCATGCTTACGCAAGGTAACGTAACCCGATTTGTACAGGTCCTATCCTCTGACCAATCAGCAACCCTAACCTTAACAACTCGAGGTCAATGCCCAACCCCAGCCAATCGAGCTGCTACTGAAGGGCGGGTCTTGGCGTGGCCATAGTGGGATTCATTATTTCGCAGACAGGTCAAACAAAGACAGGATGTTTTTGTTTTTTCCACCCAGTAGACCGAAAAATAGGTTGATGAAATCTTAAGAACAGATATAAAAATGAAACACCATGGTATGGTTTACATTTTGTGCTACTTTGTAATCTGCAAGTGCCTTTATCATTTCAAGTGTTGTCAATTGAAAAAGAAAAAAAGGTTATTCTAACAATGTCATGTTCTTGTCCCCGTGTCACTTAAAAACGTATATTTTATAAACCCCACCCACGATCTTTCCCGAACCGAGTGGTTCTACCCTGCACGTTAAAAAGGCACGGCAGAATCCCGACCAAATCTGAGCAAAATTGGGTTCGATCCAATCCAATTTTATTCATAGAAACAAATCATAACAAGACTTATCTCAAGACACTTTACAGATAAAGTAGGTCTAGACCACACTCTATAATTTACAAAGACCCAACAATTCCAGTAATTCCCATAAGAGCGAGCATTTGGTGCGACAGTGGCGAGGAGAAACCTCGAACAGACCCAGTAATTAAGCGATCTTTCTTCTCGAGACGAGCTGAATGAAGACAACAGTCCAGCTTTAAGCAAATCATTATTTATATATAATATATAATACATACTCAAAAATTTCTGAAGGAATTAGTATTAGACAATGATATGCTGGGTTACATTCTGATTGAAGCCCTTGGTTGTATTTTTTTAGAAGCTTTTTTAAAAAGAAATAAAATGAAACTAAAAAAATGACACCAACCAACAATGACATCGTCAAAAAGCAACAGAGAGAACATTTGATCCATGAGACCGGTGTGAGCGGCTCGCACAAACAGAAAAACTAAATTATTAGTTATTAATTAGTTATAGCCCCCCCCCCAATGATCTTTCTTTCAGCTGTAACCACAAGTCTCCTCGTTACATCGATTCCTCAACACATCTCAGGATCTGCAGCTTTCATGTTATCAAGTTACACCTGAAACAGGTTTTTATTTGTGTGTGTGTGTTTCGGAGTCAGTGTGAGGACAGAGCTTCAACGTGTCTGAATTTAACAAATAGTCACATGTTTAGCTGGAGAAACAACTTATTTAGACTTTCGCAATTTGCAGTTTTTTTTTGGTGGGAGTTTTTTCATTTATACTTGACTTGAAGGTCTCTACGTAGCAGTGACATGACACAGTCATGAACGTGTCATAACCATTATAAACAAGTCAAGAGACAAGACAATAACGCTTCTTTTAGTGACGGTCATTCTGTTTTTTCATGACAAGATAGGGTTAGAGTTAGGGTTCATGTGTTCATGACTATGTCATGTGTTCATGACAGTGTTATGTCACTCTTATGTAGATACCTCCAAGTATAGCGTTACCGTTTTTTCCTTACGGTATGCGAGGGTCCAAGGAAAGAGGGTGCTCGTATGCTGTACGGATTTTAAAAACCCGGCTTTTTGTGATATTGGGCTTTAATACGTTTGACTTTTCTTCACTGAGTTCACATTCGGTTTAAAAACCTGATTATATAATCAGGTTAAGGGAATATCCCGGTTTCTCAAACACCATGTAAACACCTTACGCTGAAAATCAGAGTTCTCATACCCTGGTTAACAGACATAATGGTGATAACTATTAGCCTATTTGTGCATGTATAGGCCTACACCTTAACTCCGGTCAAAGAAAAGAGGTTGTCATTATGCTGTACGGCTGTATGGACTTTCTTGTAGAATATTGGGCTATAATAAAATTGACTTGACTCGATTCAGTGCGTTTACATGCAGTTTAAAAACCTGATTATATTCAGGTTAAGGCAGTAACCCGGCTAAAATCTGAGTTCTCATACATAAAATATCTCATATCTCATATCTATATATAAAAAAAAAGGTCCATCTAGGGACATGCATTGCAAATTAGCTTAGGCTATAAATGTTGTGGTGTGTGGCATAGGTCTACGCATACTTGTCCTTATACAAATAAACATTAGAGCTAGATAACTCTGTTAGTAACCGGAGGTATTTGTGCACGTACACGCCTTCACTGAGGTAAGCTCTTCTGCACGTGCTCCGTAGGTCCTGACCACACCCAAACGCAATCTGCGGACTCTTTTTACATTTTTTCAGTGGCGATCCGGAAAGAAAATCTGCAGGTTGTTTGAGTTGGAGATGTGTTAACATTCACAGTTTTATTTTAATTTGTTTAAAACCTGCGGACAATCTGCGTAAACCTGCGTCTGCAGATTCTGTGCAGTGTTTAAAAAAAAAAAGAAAAAGAAAAAAAAAAACCAGAAATAGAAGAGAGCAGTTGGATGCAACGGCGCCATTCACTAGAGCAACAACACACGCTTTAAACCTATAAACCCACATAGGAGGACCTCGCAATGGCAGATACAACCAAGAATGTGCATTTCTGGATGGACGAGGAGATACGGTTTCTTTTCTTGCTTACAAAGTTGATGTGATTTTGACAAAAAATGAAGCGGAAGAAAAAGCCTTAATCCCACCACATTGGCAGAGCACCACCAACTGTACCGGAGGTAGAGTTAGTCCCGTAATTCTCCCATTCTTCCCCAATCAGAAATACGGGGAGAACTGGCAGAACCCAGTTACTGCTGTGCATGTAAACGCGTTGATTATTGACTTTCAGTCTTTGTCCTGCACACGGGTACTGGTACAAAGCAGATTGGAAACCTGCGCTGCATCCCATGGCCCTTAAATTGCCTCCTCGACTCCTCCACTGGCCTCCCTTCCTCGCGTCTTAGTCACTCCCAGCGAGGAGGAGAGAGGCAACGAGCAAATGGGTTTTTAGAGGGATGAGACGTCCTTTCCTCTGAAGCGTTGCATGAATCCGTCAGCTGTTAGCATCTCCTTCAGCTGCACGGCTTCCGGGAAGGCTGCTCTCGTGTCTCCTCGCCTAGAGCTCCTCGATGATGATCCCTCCTCGATGCTCGGGGCAGAAATAAGAGCTCTGAGACGGCCTTCACCGAGGAGCAACATGACATCATGACTTTGCGTAAACATACACGCTAAAGCAAAGTGCCGAGTTATCTGTACGCATTTTGAGCTATGTCAGATATGAACTACAGTACAGGCCAAAAGTTTGGACACACCTTCTCATTCAATGCGTTTCCTTTTTATTTTCATGACTATTTACATTGTAGATTCTCACTGAAGGCATCAAAACTATGAATGAACACATATGGAATTATGTACTTAACAAAAAAGTGTGAAATAACTGAAAACATGTCTTATATTTTAGATTCTTCAAAGTAGCCACCCTTTGCTTTTTTAATAAGGGAAATAATTCCACTAATTAACCCTGACAAAGCACACCTGTGAAGGTAAAACCATTTCAGGTGACTACCTCATGAAGCTCATTGAGAGAACACCAAGGGTTTGCAGAGTTATCAAAAAAAGCAAAGGGTGGCTACTTTGAAGAATCTAAAATATAAGACATGTTTTCAGTTATTTCACACTTTTTTGTTAAGTACATAATTCCATATGTGTTCATTCGTAGTTTTGATGCCTTCAGTGAGAATCTACAATATAAATAGTCATGAAAATAAAAAGGAAACACATTGAATGAGAAGGTGTGTCCAAACTATTGGCCTGTACTGTATGTGTATGTCTACGCTGTATACAGCGGACGGCAGTCTGCAACGTCGCAGCGTAAATCGCGAGGCTACGGTTGGGTTTAGGAAAAGAAGAAACGTTGAAAGGAAATGTGAGACCCCGGTGTCCTGCGTTTTACCCGCACGACCAACCTCCCCACGCGGGTTTTCGCCCTTTCATACTACTCGCTACGCTGCAAATTCACACGCAATCGCAAGGAAATGTAAGTCAATGGAGGCCAAACGCCGTTGATAAACACGCTAAAAAACGAGTATGCGTCTTGATAATACAGTACAGGCCAAAAGTTTGGACACACCTTCTCATTCAACATGTTTCTTTATTTTCATGACTATTTCCATTGTAGATTCTCACTGAAGGCATCAAAACTATGAATGAACACATATGGAATTATGTACTTAACAAAAAAGTGTGAAATAACTGAAAACATGTCTTATATTTTAGATTCTTCAAAGTAGCCACCCTTTGCTTTTTTAATAAGGGAAATAATTCCACTCAATTAACCCTGACAAAGCACACCTGTGAAGGTAAAACCATTTCAGGTGACTACCTCATGAAGCTCATTGAGAGAACACTAAGGGTTTGCAGAGTTATCAAAAAAAAGCAAAGGGTGGCTACTTTGAAGAATCTAAAATATAAGACATGTTTTCAGTTATTTCACACTTTTTTGTTAAGTACATAATTCCATATGTGTTCATTCGTAGTTTTGATGCCTTCAGTGAGAATCTACAATATAAATAGTCATGAAAATAAAAAGGAAACACATTGAATGAGAAGGTGTGTCCAAACTATTGGCCTGTACTGTATGTGTATGTCTACGCTGTATACAGCGGACGGCAGTCTGCAACGTCGCAGCGTAAATCGCGAGGCTACGGTTGGGTTTAGGAAAAGAAGAAACGTTGAAAGGAAATGTGAGACCCCGGTGTCCTGCGTTTTACCCGCACGACCAACCTCCCCACGCGGGTTTTCGCCCTTTCATACTACTCGCTACGCTGCAAATTCACACGCAATCGCAAGGAAATGTAAGTCAATGGAGGCCAAACGCCGTTGATAAACACGCTAAAAAACGAGTATGCGTCTTGATAATACAGTACAGGCCAAAGTTTGGACACACCTTCTCATTCAACATGTTTCTTTATTTTCATGACTATTTCCATTGTAGATTCTCACTGAAGGCATCAAAACTATGAATGAACACATATGGAATTATGTACTTAACAAAAAAGTGTGAAATAACTGAAAACATGTCTTATATTTTAGATTCTTCAAAGTAGCCACCCTTTGCTTTTTTTGATAACTCTGCAAACCGTTGGTGTTCTCTCAATGAGCTTCATGAGGTAGTCACCTGAAATGGTTTTACCTTCACAGGTGTGCCTTGTCAGGGTTAATTAGTGGAATTATTTCCCTTATTAATAAAAAAAAGCAAAGGGTGGCAACTTTGAAGAATCTAAAATATAAAGACATGTTTTCAATTATTTCACACTTTTTTGTTAAGTACATAATTCCATATGTGTTCATTCATAGTTTTGATGCCTTCAGTGAGAATCTACAATGTAAATAGTCATGAAAATAAAAAGGAAACACATTGAATGAGAAGGTGTGTCCAAACTTTTGGCCTGTACTGAATATACACATACACATATAATAAATGGCATATGAACTGGCGTGTCATACATACGCCACTTCACGAGATCAGTCTGCGAGGAGGGACAGAACCACTTCCGGTTCAGCCGAGGAGTCGAGGAGATGTCCGATAAGGGCCGTGAGATGCACCCCAGGTCACCTGGGACTTCTCTCACTTGACGTTTAACAGATCAGCTCACTGCCGACTGTAGTGGACTGTTCCCGGGGCACTTCAGTTTATGTGAACACACTGAATCGGAGTTCAATCCTCCCAGCCTGGGGAAGAATCTTCTAAACAGCTGTTGTTGCTGAACTTGGTCTGACTTTTTATACATTAAACATAAAAAAGAAGGCAAAAAACTGTTCCCTCGAAATCTCAATGGATGGCTGTCCAATGGGGTCATTCAAACACAGACGGGGTGGCAGATGGAGCTGGGTTAAAGAAATGGACCCTCCATTTAAACCCAATCTTTGTTTGAGTGATCTGATGGCAATTAATAAAATCCCCAGATCAATCTTTTAAAACGTTAATTTTAATGCTTTTAAACAGAACTTTTTCTGAGTTTATTCTTAGTGTAAACTAGAGCTGCAACGATGAACCGATTAGTTGTCAACTACTAAATTAATCGATTAATCGGTCTGAGTAATTATTTTATGAATTAAGAGTCAAACTTCTGATTCCAGCTGTGTTAAATGTGAATATTGTTCTAGTTTCTTCTCTCCTCTGTGACAGTAAACTGAATATCTTTGAGTTGAGGACAAAACAAGACATTTGATGACGTCATCTTGGCCTTTTTGGGATACACCGATCCACATTTTTTACCATTTTCGAACATTTTAGAGAATCGGGAACATACTCGACGGATCAAATCAACTGTGAAAATAATCGTTAGTTGCAGTCGTAACGTTAACATGAACTTGTTGCGTTATAAGACATATTTGCGGGATGCTTCTTGCTTGTAAAATTGACATCCTAACTTGTCTGAGAATCTCTTTTATATCCGAGCTAAATTGGTATAGTAACTGAAATAACGTAATTGATACCGAATCGAAAACGTAATCCAAAGGGAAACCCAGCACTAGAGGCACATGACCTCTGATTGAGCTGGACGGCTTTGCGTTTAATCACAAGTCACCATTAAAACTAATGAGGATCCTAAATGACGAGTGAACGAGCTGCAGATGCTGCTGAGATGTGACGGACGAGAAGAGGAGGAAGAGGACTTGAAACAGCGTCATTTCAGAACGGATCAGAACTGTACAAACAAACAAACAAACAAACCCTAAACGACATCTGTACAAATGTACAAGAAAAAAATCAAAATCAAAAACAGGATTAAAACAACATTTTATTCATTTGTAAAACCTCCACCAGAATCTCGGCGGCTGTGACGGTACGAAGAAGTGAGAACTCAGCCTGGATCAAAGTCAACGTGCCGACTTTGTTAAGTGCAACCCACAGCGAACAGCTGGTTGGTGATCGCCAGAACGTTCACTTCTCTAACCACTGAGGTAGGGCCGCCCACTGTTTAGTCCCTAACTAATAGACAGGTGTGTTCTCAGTCGACTGAAATTTCAGAGTCATTTCTTTATACTTGTATTGAGTTATTTCCAAGAAACGTGTGAGCACATCTCTAGTAAATAACCAGATTTAAAGTGGAACTTTTTGCGCGATTCTTTGCGGATAAACTTTCAGAAAGTTTTACACGTCTGTCGATTAAAGCTTTAGTGCGTAACTTTTGGATATTAATTAAACGTCGCTACAATCAGGGGTTCATACGCATTTTAACCAATACTTTTTCAGCAAATTTCCATGACTTTGTGTTCTTGGAAATGTCAGTCGACATTATACAATAAGAATAAAAATCTGTGTTAAAGTTGACCCTCAGAGGTTTAACAATAAAACACACTTTTTAATTTCTGTGGATAATAGCGGGATTTGTAATATCGCTCCCCAAACACAACGCTGAGGTTAAGACGACGTGAAAATACATTTGTGTTAAAAAGAAATCCCATGACTTTTCCAAAACTTTCTGGGTCTTTTTATGTTTCCAAAACCTTTCCAGGCCTGGCATTTTCATTTTTTAAACTCCATAACTTTTCCAGGTTTTTTCAAAAATGTATGAACCCTGTACAATGAGTTGCTACAAAGCTAATTAAGACCATCAGCTCCCCACAATATGACCTCTTCTGAAGAGTCCATCATGTGTTTGTAATCCTCTGTGTCCTCCTTGGCTACTAGCAGCTGTGTGGAGGAAGGGGTGGGAGGGTGCTGTGCGATCACAGAAGGCTTGTATCATGTGGACGCGCCGACAGCATTGTCATTACTCAGAATTCCTCATTGGGGCGACAGAAACTATACGCACTATAGCTTTAAATCAACATCATCGTTCAATGGTGTTGTAAGCCCCCAATGTCGACTTCAAGGCACCTAGCCCTAACCTAATCCTTGTGCCTTTTTAAGGCAGCGCTGCCTGGGAGGCGAGGTTGGGGGCTTAAAACACCAAACGCCTGCAAAATCACACGGGTGGTAAGTCGACTGAGAATTTCTTAAGTCAAGGGGAGCCCTACACTTCTGCTGCAGCGACATAAAACACTGAACTTTAACTTTGTAAAAAAAAGGATCCCTTTCTTCTCCCGGTTTTGCAGCTTTGAGTTGCAGTTCAGACGAGGCGTTTGCTTACCGCCATCACCCCCCCCCCAACCCCCCCGTCAAAACAATGCAAATAACCGCCTGCATAGAAAGATAATGCTTGGACTGTTCACAGTCAAAATGTAGATGAACATCTGGAGACCCTCGGAGAAGTGACACCTAGTCTGTTTCCCTGTCTGATCTCAGGTAAAGCTGCAAAGATTAAATGATCAGTTTTCAACTACTAAACTAATTGCCAAATATTTTGATATTTTTTTTATGAAAACGAGATCCAGTTGCATGTGTCCCATAGCTCTCCGCTGTGCTGTCATCAAAGAGCCTTGAGCAGAAACCAAAAGGAGCCTAAGGCTATATTCACACTTGGCGTTTTTTTTTTTTTTTTTTTAAAGCTGCCAGTGTCTGTTTTGCATTATAATCCTGGAGAGTTTAAAAAAAAGTCCTGAGTGCTTTTTTATACGCCAACGGCGAAAAAAAGTCAAGCGCTTTATTGACAGCCGACCAATGACAAGCGGAGTAGAAAGAGACCTTTCGTTTCCATAACAACAAGAGAAAAAAGAGTCGGAGCACAGCGAGTGATACGGTATGACCGGGTGGTCCGTGTTCAGGACCTCGCTTTGTTTTATGTAACGTTAGCACCTCTCTTTCTCTCATCTATCGTTAGCACTGCTCTCTCTCTCTCTAGCTCGCTCCACCACTTTGTTTATCTAACGTTAGCACCTCTCTCTTTCTCTCATCTAACGTTAGCACTGCTATCTCTCTCTCTAGCTCGCTCCACCACTTTGTTTATCTAACGTTAGCACTGCTCTCTCTCTCTCTAGCTCGCTCCACCACTTTGTTTATCTAACGTTAGCACTGCTCTCTCTCTAGCTCACTCCACCACTTTGTTTATCTAACGTTAGCACTGCTCTGTCTCTAGCTCGCTCCACCACTTTGTTTATCTAACGTTAGCACTGCTCTCTCTCTCTAGCTCTCTCCACCACTTTGTTTATCTAACGTTAGCACTGCTCTCTCTCTAGCTCGCTCCACCACTTTGTTTATCTAACGTTAGCACTGCTCTCTCTCTCTCTAGCTCGCTCCACCACTTTGTTTATCTAACGTTAGCACTGCTCTCTCTCTCTATAGCTCGCTCCACCACTTTGTTTATCTAACGTTAGCACTGCTCTCTCTCTCTCTAGCTCGCTCCACCACTTTGTTTATCTAACGTTAGCACTGCTATCTCTCTCTCTCTAGCTCGCTCCACCACTTTGTTTATCTAACGTTAGCACTGCTCTCTCTCTCTAGCTCGCTCCACCACTTTGTTTATCTAACGTTAGCACTGCTCTCTCTCTCTAGCTCGCTCCACCACTTTGTTTATCTAACGTTAGCACTGCTCTCTCTCTCTAGCTCACTCCACCACTTTGTTTATCTAACGTTAGCACTGCTCTCTCTCTCTAGCTCGCTCCACCACTTTGTTTATCTAACGTTAGCACTGCTCTCTCTCTCTAGCTCGCTCCACCGCTTTGTTTATCTAACGTTAGCACTGCTCTCTCTCTCTAGCTCGCTCCACCGCTTTGTTTATCTAACGTTAGCACTGCTCTGTCTCTAGCTCGCTCCACCGCTTTGTTTATCTAACGTTAGCACTGCTCTCTCTCTCTAGCTCGCTCCACCACTTTGTTTATCTAACGTTAGCACTGCTCTCTCTCTCTAGCTCTCTCCACCACTTTGTTTATCTAACGTTAGCACTGCTCTCTCTCTCTAGCTCGCTCCACCACTTTGTTTATCTAACGTTAGCACTGCTCTCTCTCTCTCTAGCTCGCTCCACCACTTTGTTTATCTAACGTTAGCACTGCTCTCTCTCTCTAGCTTGCTCCACCACTTTGTTTATCTAACGTTAGCACTGCTCTCTCTCTCTCTAGCTCGCTCCACCACTTTGTTTATCTAACGTTAGCACTTCTCTCTCTCTCTCTAGCTCGATCCACCACTTTGTTTATCTAACGTTAGCACTGCTCTCTCTCTCTCTAGCTCGCTCCACCACTTTGTTTATCTAACGTTAGCACTGCTCTCTCTCTCTAGCTCGCTCCACCACTTTGTTTATCTAACGTTAGCACTGCTCTCTCTCTCTAGCTCGCTCCACCACTTTGTTTATCTAACGTTAGCACTGCTCTCTCTCTCTAGCTCGCTCCACCACTTTGTTTATCTAACGTTAGCACTGCTCTCTCTCTCTAGCTCGCTCCACCACTTTGTTTATCTAACGTTAGCACCGCTTCACATAGCGCTCTAGGACACTGTAGCAGTAGATGTTGTTATAGCAACAAAAGATGCTCTCGGCTGCTTTTTGGAACCAAAACGCTGCCAGCTTCTTTTTCCTTTCACTATAAAAGCGCCTTAGTCTACTTTTTCTTGTCAAAAAAAAAAAAGACGCCAAGTGTGAACATAGCCTAGTGTGCAAAATTAGCACTTTTCTTTTTTATTATATTGTTTTTAACTTCAACAGATTGTATTAAAATCAGTCAAAGTTATTTTTGTCCGTTAGGAGTTAATCATTACATCACTAGCAAAGAATCTTTCAGAAACTAGAAGATGTTAGCTTTCAAATAACGTCTCATGCATTTTAGCCTCACCGTTTTCTGATTATGAACTTTTTCCATTTGGGTATGCCAAATAAGAAAATATATTCCACACCACGAAAAAAGGGTTAGGGTGTTAAAAGATTCAAATCTCTTACTGGATGGAAAGTAAATTAATCGCACATAAATCCAACAACTTCAGACTAAATTAATCATTTATTAAAAAGTTTCTGGCTCCAATTATCCAACTTTTAAGACCGTAATCACACCGTTGAAAGATTTAGGCCTTTAAAAAAAAAAAAAAAAAAGAAAGAAAAAAGGAATGAAACTCTCCACAGGAGTCACCGGGAAGAGAAACTCCGGCTCAATCTGATAGCTGAGCATCTGTGAGAGCAACTGAACCTGAAGTAGTTCGCCATAATTCCCCCAAAGCTGCTTTCTCAGTTCCTGGTTCGGTCACTGATCACATGATTCTGGCCACACACACACACACACACACACACACACACACACTGACTGTGGAAAGTTAAAAAGAAAGTTCTAGTGCAGCAAAATAGGAAGGGAAGGACGGCCACGTGGGCGTGTTTTGGCAGAGAGTGTGGACAGAAAGCTCCTGCGTGGGTTCAGACAGGGGGTACGTTTGTTTTTGTGACACAGCGTGGCCCTCTGACCTCGCAGCAGCGGGTGGAGTCACCGACAGGAAGACGACGCACGCTGACTCGTTTATTTCCAGTAAAAGCAACGCCCACCTCGACTTTGAACAAGGAGGAATTACACAGATGCAAGACAAGAGCGTGATTACAAAAGCACCTCCTGATTGATCGCATTTTATTTCATACGCTGGATGCATCATCCGAGTGTTTTTGGGGTTCGGTGTGACTGTTGGGAACAACATCAACAACAACTTTTGAAATCGGTCCAGTATTCAAGTAGACCACTGCAGTCTGCAGCATCAAAACAAGCTGCAATGTAACGTTAAAGGGCAATTCCCGTCCACTAAAAGTTCTGTTTTTGCCGCTGACAGGCTCAGATTATTATTCTAAGTGTCTGACAACATTATGGAAAGGATCCCTACAGAGATAGACCTTTTAGATGAAGACTAAGATCCTTTTAGTTTAACACGAAACGCCTCGGAAATCGCTGTCGCCACACCCACCAGACTCCATTTAAATAGAGTGATTTTATCATCGTAAAACACACGTCACTCAAAGTGGACAGAAACTAAATAAAACTATCAAAAACCATCTTTGTTCATCTTCCCACTGTTCCCACAATCACCACTCTGGTTTGGTTGAAATAAAACCCTTAATTCACCCATTTACATGTGGAAATATGCTGGCTCTATACACGCTAAAAGTCCTGATTATTTACATGGAGTCTGGTGGAGTTTGGTGACAGTGATTTCGGGGCCGTTTCATGTTAAACTAAAAGGATCTTAGTCTTTAACAGAAAGAACCATCTCAGGGGTGACCTCTAGCTCACCCAGTAAGAGCGTGCGCCCCATAAATAAAAGGTCTATCCCTGTAGGGATCCTTTCCATAATGTTGTCAGACACTTAGAATAATAATCTGAGTCTGTCAGCGGCAACAACACAACTTTTAGTGGACGCAAATTGACGGTGGACATTGGCCCTTAAGGATTAAATTGCCTCCCGGCTCACGACTGCTGGTTACAAGGTTGTTGCTCCAAACTGGACCAATTTCAAAAGATTTATTTATTCACATTAGTCATCAACGAATGGAAAATATGTTCCACACGGTTGGGGGACGACACAAATGACCCTTTAAAAATCCCAAACAAATCAACTGCTGCTCTCTACTTCGTTAAATTACATTAACCCTCATGTTGTTTTTAAATGTTTTTTTTTATGTCAGAAATATGGGACGTCGAAATAAGTGCCAAAAAGGTACATTAAAAAAAAGAAAGTGACAATAATTTCAAAAAAGTGACAAAACGTTGGGAAGTGTCAAAAATTTTGGGAAAAAAAAGCTTAAAAAACATCCAAAGAAAATGTCAAAAATGTGGGAAAAGTGACAACATATCAGTAAAAGCAATACGAATGTTGGAGAAAAAAAATTTCATGACAACACAAGGGTTAAATTAAAAGTAAAGGAGACATTAAATGAAACAACTCTGGCCCATATTTCAGGCATCTCTCTGGTCAAACAATCCTACTGCTTTGTGGAAAAGCTTCCATCCAAGACGAAGAGGAGGAAACTTCATCTCTTTTAAAAAATGTTTTTAAACATTTAGGCCTCCTCCACTACAGGAATTTAACGTGCAGACACAATAATCCTGATTCAGAATATCTGACGTGTTTTATGAAGCCTTGTTGTGCAATTGTTTGTGGATTTTGTGCACAGTGTTGGAGATTACGTAAGTAAGTAAACGTCAACACAAACGCTTCCACTACTGACTTATGTTTTCCACTAAAACTGGAGTTATAATTGTGCACAGAATTGTTGGGAAATGTTTACCGACTAAACTGCACTGCACTTGTCCTGATGTCATCTTTTTTTAAAAGATATTTTTACACATGAAAACTTTCTGGTGTGTAAAATGAACACAAGGAACAGGAAGGAGAACCAGGTCTAGGGTTTTGGGAAATTCCAGATTACAGGTTTCTAAATTAACGTAGTGAAAAAAAAAAAAAACTCAGTCTGAAACCCAAGCAACTCGGGCTACGTTCACACGTGGCGTCTTTTTGTTTTAAGCTGCCAGCGTCTGTCTTTACATCAGAGTCCTGTGGAGTAAACCGTGTTTTGAGCGCTTTCGCTTTATTAAACGCCACTGCCGACTTGTTTTTTGCAGCTCGGAGCGTCTTTTTGAAGTTGAACTCCCTACGCTAAGCGCTTTTTGGACAGCCGACCAATGAAAAGCCAGACCTGTCGTTTCCATAACAACAAGAAAAAATGGAGTCGGAGCACAGCGAGTGATACGGTATGACCGGGTGCTCCGTGTTCAGGGAACTCACTTTGTTTTATCTAACGTTAGCACCTCTCTCTCTCTCTCTGTTCTTTCTCTAGCTCGCTCCACCACTTTGTTTATCTAACGTTAGCACCTCTCTCGGTTCTTTCTCTAGCTCGCTCCATCGATAGGTTTTATCTAACGTTAGCACCTCTCTCTCATTTTTTTATCTAGCTCGATCCACCACTTTGTTTATCTTACGTTAGTACCTCTCTCTGTTCTTTCTCTAGCTCGCTCCACCACTTTGTTTATCTAACGTTAGCACCTCTCCACATAGCGCTCTAGGATACCGTAGCATTAGCTGTTGTAACAGCAACAAAAGATGCTCTCGGCTGCTTTTTGGAACCAAAACGCTGCCAGCTTCTTTTTTTTTTTTCCCCACTACAAAAGCGCCCCAGTCAACTTTTTCTCGTCTAAAAAAAAAAGACGCAGAGTGTGAACATGGCCTCAAACGTGCTAATTTGAGAGTCAGCGGTTGAGGGGTTAGTGCGAGTGCCTTTTCAAATCGTCTGGCAGAGAAAAAACCTGTCCAGGAGAAGTCCAAATTGAACTCTTCCCGTCTTTCCGGTTGCTAATCTCCCTGCTCTTCCGTTTGCAGCAGCAGCACACAAAACCGAACCCCTCCATCCTGTGTATCAACGGGTTTCACAGTCAAACTGTCATCAAGTCCCTGTTGTTGTTTTTTTGCAGCCTGGATACATTAACAAACAAATCCCTTTTTTTCATACTAAAAGCTGAGCTGAAGTTTCTACAAGGCACTGAGTGACGTCATAGGCAAAAGGGAAGGAGAGGGGGGGGGAAGTGAGAGAAAAACTCACTGTGAGAAACTTCAGCTGATTTGTCAGAAGCAACTATATTAGGTCAGCTAGAAGAAGCTCTTTTTTTAGAGTAATATCTACATGTTATTTATATCAAAAAGGGGATCTTGACTTTTTTTTTTGCATGAGAGAAATTTACAAAATAGGGAAGAAAAATACCAAACTTCTAGTAGAAAAAAAAAAAAAAACCTGTTTGGTGTCATTACCTGAAGGACAGAGGAGATAAAAAAAAAGGTTAGAGAGCCCCAAAACATTTGCGTTCCCTGCAGAAATTACAAGCACAATCACCTTGTTCAGTTCAATAAAATAAAACAAAAACTGAGAAAAAGTGGAAAAAAAGAAGCCTCTCAGACAAAATGAACTTAAAGAGGAGAGAGAGAGAGAGAGAGAAGAAGAGGTGGGTGTTTCTCATTAGCACCATTGTGTTCTGTAGTGACCAATCGCAGCCTAATCGAGAGTCAAAAGAGACGGAGGAGGGACGGGAGCAGAGTGGGAGCGATGATGAAGAAGAAGAGTCAAGTCTGTCTCCCAGAGCTCTGCCGGTCGCCCCGGGATAATTCCACGTCATCATTGTTTGAATCACGGTTCTCAGGAAAAACATTTATCCATGCTGGAATTAGAGAGAGGGGGGATAATAAAATAAAATATTTTGGTTTAAAGGTCCCATGACATGGTGCTCTTTGGATGCTTTTCTAGAGACCTTAGTGGTCCCCTAATACTGTATCTGAAGTCTCTTTTATATAGACCTTAGTGGTCCCCTAATACTGTATCTGAAGTCTCTTTTACATAGACCTTAGTGGTCCCCTAATATTGTATCTGAAGTCTCTTTCCCGAAATTCAGCTTTGGTGCAGAATTACAGCCACTAGAGCCAGTCCCACAATGATCTTTCCTTAGGATGTGCCATTTCTGTGTCTGTAGCTATTGAGGAGGAGAGAGGGGGGGCAAGGTGGAGGGTGGGGGTGTGGTCTTGACCTACTGCCACTTTGCTCATTTGAAAGCCATGATGTCTCTCTCTCTCATGGGTTGGCCAAATTCTCTGGGCAGGCAAAGCAGAGAAAGGGGAGGTAACCTTGCTCCTTATGACCTCATAAGGAGAAGATTCCTGATTGGTCCATCTGAGCTTTCATTTTCTCAAAAGCAGAGCAGGATACCCAGGGCTCGGTTTACACCTATCACCATTTCTAGCCACTGGGGGACCATAGGCAGGCTGGGGGAACACATATTAATGTTAAAAAAAACCTCATGGTGGCCTCTAGCTCACCCATTAAGAGCGTTCGCCCCGTGTTGGCTGAGTCCTGCAGCGGCGCAGGTTTGAATCCGACGTGCTGCCCTTTGCTGCGTGTCACCCCCCCATCTCTCTCCCCCCATCATATCTATCCACTGTCGCTATAATAAAAAGGGAAAACCCCCAAAAAATAATCTTTGAAAAAAAAAACCCTCATAAAGTGACATTTTCATGCCATGGGACCTTTAAAGTGAATTAAAATATGAATCCTCGGGAGGAGGGTGGGCCCATGATTCGATCACGTGGGAGGAGAAAGCAACTCAAAAGAAAAGGGAAGTATTTCCTCTTTGCCTTGGGAGGGAGGGAGGGAGGGAGGGGTTGTTGGGTAGGGTTGGGCATCGTTTGGATTTTAACGATTCTGATTCCAATTCCGATTCTTCCGTTCGATTCCGGTTCTCATCGATTCTCGATTCCGATTCTTTGAGGGGTGGAGTTGAAACGGGTCACGTGCGTATTAATAATAAGAGGAAAGTTTTATTTTGATTCAAAGGTGGGTTGCAGTTTTACAGGTTTTTTTCAATGTAAAATAAAGCCAGACTAGAGCACCGCTTACTGAGCTCCATGGCTGCAACACAATAAGCACTTGGCCGCTACGGAAACCCAAACTTGCGCATGTTAAATTGGGAAGTGATGATCGGATTTGAAACCAAATCCTCCAAAACGATTCCAAAACAATTCCACTACAGAAACGATTCCGATGGAATCGTAATTTTTGAAACGATTCCGATTAGGAATCGGTTCTCGATGCCCAACCCTATTGTTGGGGGCTTCGATCCTCAGTCGCTGCTGTCCTCGTCCTCGTCGTCGTCCGACAGGTTGCTGAACTTCGACCCGAGCCGCGTGATGGAGTCCGAGCGCGGCTCCAGGCCGCCCGACGTCAGCTGCGCGTAGCAGTACTCGCAGACGCGCACCGGCTTGGACGACTGGCTGGGCAGCAGGTGCTTCTTCTCCGAGCACGGCCCGCACACCACGTAGCCGCACTTCCTGCAGTGGTGGCGCCTGCTCACCGGGGTGAACTTCACCTTCTGGCAGCGCATGCACACCGTGGCCTCGGAGTCGGGCACCCACACGGCCGCGTGCTCGCCCGTCGGGGCCTTGCCGCTCTTCTGCAGCAGGTCCCCGACGCACTTCCCGATGTGGTTCATCCACTCGGACTTCTCGGTGGCTGTGGCAGCGTACACGGCGAACGACTTGGTGGGCGTCTTGATGAGCCAGCCGTTGTGCAGGTCTCCCTCGTCCGGCACGGTGTCTATGGTGACGCTCTCCAGCGGGATGATGTGCTGCTTGTTGTACTTCTTCTTCTGGATGACGATGTTGCCGTAGACCAGGATGTCGTTGAAGAGGAAGAACTGCCGCGCCTTGGGCTTCTTGCGGCAGAGCTTGGTGAGGACGCCCTCGCCGATCAGCACGCGCCCGGGGATGGCGAGCGGCTGGCCCGCCGCGCCAAAGCAGCCCTCCACCACACCGATACGCTTGGAGTTGGCCTCGCTGTTCGCAAGCCGGTCCACCATCTTCACCTCACCTGGAAGAAGAAGGGACAAAAATAAAAAACGGACAAGAGAGAAAACGTTTTAAGGGGGGAAAAAAACAACTTCTTAGTCGACTAACGCTTACAGTACAGGCTAAAAGTTTGCTTTTTTTATTAATAAGGAAAAACTTCCACTAATTAACCCTGACAAAGCACACCTGTGAAGGTAAAACCATTTCAGGTGACAAAGGGTGGCTACTTTGAAGAATCTAAAAATATAAGACATGTTTTCAGTTATTTCACACTTTTTTGTTAAGGACATAATTCCATATGTGTTTAGTAGGGCTGCCAGCTCTTAGTCGATTAGTCGACTAATCGGTAGTTTTGGTCTTAGTCGACTAAGATTTCTTTAGTCCATTAGTCATTTTCATGCTTATTCATGCTTAATTACTTATCTCCAAGAAACTTCTGAGCACATTTATGGTAAACAAGATTTAAAGTGGTGCTTTTGCAGGATTAATTGTGGAGAAACTCAGTTTTACAGATGGTTAATTAACTACATTTATATTGTGCTTTTCTAGTCTTAACCACGTCTCAAAGAGCACAGCTCTGTCAATTAAATCAACTAATCCATTAGTCGACAAAATCCTATAAGCGTTAGTCGACTAAGAATTTCTTTAGTCAATGACAGCCCTAGTAGATTCTCACTGAAGGCATCAAAACTATGAATGAACACATATGGAATTATGTACTTAACAAAAAAGTGAGAAATAACTGAAAACATGTCTTATATTTTAGATTCTTCAAAACTCTGCAAACCCTTGGTGTTCTCTCAATGAGCTTCATGAGGTAGTCACCTGAAATGGTTTTACCTTCACAGGTGTGCTTTGTCAGGGTTCATTAGTGGAAATTTGTTCCCTTATTAATAAAAAAGCAAAGACTGGAATCACAGAAGTTTTACTTATTTATTTTTTTGTTCATAAAAAATGACTCGAACTGATGAATTATCAAAATAGTTGGCGATTAATTTAATCGTTGACAACTAAACGATTAATCTTTGCAGCTGTAAAAAAAAAAAAAAAAAGAACAAAAAAAAAAACCCACATAAACTATGAAGTTCAAGCAAATCAAAAAACTCTAATCCGTGTTTCTTCTTTTCAAATCATCTAGCGGAGTTGAAAGGAAAATGATGAAAAGAAACTGATGCTTTACGCTGGTTTTCCATTCAGTTACAAGTGCCTCTTTTAGATCCAACGTACGACAAGGATCAGAGGGTTTTTTAATCCGAGTGAACAGCAGATTGCTGCGTGAAGCCTCAGTTCAACTGGAACCACAGATACCGTATGTTCTGTCAAATCAGAGACGGATCTTTGAAGGTATAAAATGTTAACGTCTTTGTCTTTGAACTCTCGGTTCACGGTTGGGGTAATTTCTTTTTCTCGGTTCGACTGATCGGCGTCGGCACAGAAAGTGGGATCTAATGAGAGAAAGAAAAAAGGAATAGTGACTTTTTGTGAGATTTCAGTCGAAGAACTAAAACGGACTCTTTTAACCGAGATGTTGTGAGAAGAGAAAAACAGTTGCACCAAAGGTTTTTAACTCTAAATAGCTTACACTGGGGACATCTTAAAGTCATTACATCAAAGCAGTCAGGGACTATCCTGGTTATTTCTTTTATGTAAAGTTGAATTTGTGCCATGTGAAATGCGTCAGACGCACGAGTCACAAGTATTTTCTAATTTTAGTCCGAGATAGAGCTGATCAAACTGTGAAATATATTTGTGTAATATGTCAATAACTGGGTGAATAGAATCCTAAATGTTACTAAAAATGTTACAAAAATCCATCTTTTCTCCAACTCGTAGTATTGTGTGACAAAAAGAACGCAACAACCCCGCGGATATTCGTTTTTCGACACGGATGTGACGTCACACTAGAGCTACTAGTCGCGATAAGAAGACAAAAAGAACGCACCGTTAGTTTCAAAAGAAGTTGGAGGCAGAAAAAAAAACCAAACACAGCTGGCTAAACTAGTTGTTCAGGGAAAAATCCCCAGTCTGTCACTAGCAATGATGACGCAGTGTTTAGGGACTATTCTCTCCGACCAATCAGTAGCCTGCAGGTTTTCACGGCACAACTGTTTTTTCATAAGTCGAACAGGTACCACGTATTGGAAAAACGCCATAAGTTACCGTATGGAACACTTGAAATGCAACGATGCATCTTTAACTTATTCTTTTATTGTAAATGTATGGTTTTCTGTCTGAGCAAGACATTCATCGCAACTGTATGACCTCCCCATAACGCTAACTCAGTTATACAGTTGGGCACATGTGTCAAACTCAAGGCCCGGGCCAAATCCGGCCCCTCGCAGATTTGGATCCGGCCCGAATATCAATTTAGGTTCACAATAAGTTTTGGCCCGTCTAGTTTTTGTAGCTTTTTCAATGTTTTGTCGCTTTTTCTGAAGTTTTTGTCACTTTTGCAGACGCTTTTGGTGCTTTTTTTTCCCCCAACGTTTTTGTCACTTTTTCCTACGTTTTGGGGGGCCTTTTCTGGCATTCCCCCCCCCAATGTTTTTGTTGCTTTTTTCGACCTTTTTTTGTTGCTTATTTCTTTGATTGCTTTAGTTACTTTTTGGGGGCTTTAGGGCAAGTGAGAAGACTATATGAGACACGCAATAATCCAGTAAAAAATCCTTGACTTTTTCGATTAAATGAAAGCATGTGGATAAACTAAACATGTCTGGCCCTTGATGTGATTCTTATTTTCACGTGCGGCCCTTAGTGAATTTGAGTTTGACACCCCTGCAGTAGGGCAATACAGCACCGTAAAGATAGGTGTGGTAAAAACACTACAGCTGGTGTCCAAAGCGGCCGCTAGAATCAACACAACCTGAAAGTTACATACAGTTACAGTAAAGCCACTTTAAGGTAGCTGACCCCTGATATAGACAGAGCCATACTAACTAAGAGTGTTCGGTAAAATCGGACAAAACATTTTTGTGAGGCCGTCAATGCTGCACATTTCGGCACCAAATCCTCACAGAGAGAGACTCCTGAACATTTCCAAGCTTTTATATTCTCTTTTATTTGCAATTAGTTAACAGGCACAGTCTGAAAACCCAGCCTTGTTCTCAGTAGGGCTGGGAAAAAAAATCAATTCATGTTTAAAAATCGAGTTTGTAAGTCAAATCGATTCATATTTTCAATTTTGGATTTTTAATCCAAATACAGTATAAATAATTTGGATGTTTAACAATCTTTGTTGCACACTACTGCAGTGACTTTTCACTTAGAGAAAGGGTTTGCCTTTGCACTTTAATTAAATACAATAAATATATATTTTTAAAATATATTTACAGTTCGCAGTTATTTTGTTTTAAATGGAAGGTGGGGGGGGAAATCAAATCAAAAATCAAGTTTTTTATTTAAAAAAATCACAGATTTTTGTAGGGAAACAAATCGCCCAGCTCTAGTTCTCAGTGTGCGTGTTCTTTGTAGGCTAAATAAAAAGGTTTCAGATTGAATGACTCCACTTCTGAATCCTTCAAATCAATTATATAAAGATGGAAGAGGTTTCTCCGCTGCGACAGACGACCAGCCCCTTAGGTTGCTCTAACAGCACATCGCAGGAGGTCAAAGGTCACCGATGATGGACGTGGAAATGTGCAGGCGCTCTCTGGCGGGACCCGAGGGTCGATTACAGAGCCGTGTGACCTCAGAGAGATGCTCACGGGCACAGTGATGATGTTGTACACAGGCTCGTGGCGTATAGACGCAAACAGATACATACGACCTCCGAGAGTGCAGTTCATTCTGTCGTTCTTCACTTTTATTTATTGAGGTGAAGCTCTTTATTGGATCAACGCTGACCTGCGCATTCAAACGTAAGCGGAGTGGACAAAATACTGGCTATTGATAATGCACTTCCACCCAAAACGAGAGAGCCTGTTAGAAATCAACTCTTCTAAAGAAATGCCAACAACACGTGAAGAGTGTGGGTTTCCGAAAGGTGCGATTATTTATAGGACTGTTCAACTTAATGATACATTTTTAAGATGCATGCTTGCAAAGTTGAGCACTGATGTTGCACAGACTAAAAGCAGATTTGCGGTTACTTCTTAACTTGAACGTTACCAAAGGTCTGTCCATTAGGGCTGCAACTATAACAACCATTTTCATTATTCATGTCATTCATTAGTTTTATGGATTAATCTGTCGGTGATATATATAGCTGTTTGGTCAATAAAATGTCAGAAAATGGTGAAAAATGTGGCTCAGTGTTTCCCAGAAAGCCCAAGAGGACGTCCTCAAATGTCTCGTTTTGTTCACAACTCAAAGATATTCAGTTTAGTTGCCGGTTAGCTCAGTTGGTATAGCGGGCGCACATATATAGAGGTTGATTCCTCGATGCAGAAGGTCCAGGGTTAGAGTCGTGACGGTTTTCCTGCATGTCTTCCCTCCTCTCTCTCCCCTTTCATGTCTGAGCTGTCCTACCATTAAAAGGCAGAAATTACCATACAAAACCTTAAAAGAATGAATTAAAAAAAGATTTTCAGTTTACTGTCACAGAGGAGAGAATAAACTAGAAAATATTCACATTGAACAAGCTGACGTCAGAGAATTTTTACCTTTTTCCATAAAAATGACTCAGATTAATCGATTATCAAAAAAGTCGGCGATACATTTTATAGTTGACAACTAAAATCGATTAATCTTTGCAGTGAGTCTGCTGTCCAATGAAACAGGCTACAGAGTCCATGATGCTACTTCTGTTTGTGAAGTGGGTGGACAGCACACAAACAGAACTGAACTAACTAACTAAACACAAACATAACAACGTGTAGGTGGGATTGGACGCTTGGTTTCTTTCCCTTTTCAAAATACAACCACAGAGCTACAGGAACGATGCTAATTAGCCGGCAGATGCCAAGCGCAGCCTGGCCCGGTCTCTCCAGTGATCTGCACACTAATAACCCAGGAGAGGGAGCGAGCCGCTGCTGAAAGCCCCGGAGAGGACAGAGAGGCTGCTGACATGTCAACGCCGTTAGCGAGGGCTCGTTGCCCACCGCCGAGGAAACTGGCCAACCAGCGCTCATCGGCAGACAGATAAGGGCACGCAGAGCAAAGGCTCCGTAGAAACAGAGAGAGACAGATAGAAAGAGAGAGAGAGAGAGAAAGAGAGGCATGAATACAGACTGGAGGCTCCAAACCCAGTAATCACAGCGAGACAGAGTGGGATGAAAGAGAAAATGCAATACAGAGAAAAGGAGGCTTTCTTTGCTCTGCTGTGACAAACTGTCTATAGAAATCAGAGGACAAACTCAGTCATTAGTTTATTAGTTTTTCCATTTGTAAAAAAAAAAAAAAACATTTCAAGAAACCGATTATCTTACCATCTTACGAGACACCTTAATAGCCTTTAAATTAGAAAATAAAAATGGGCTTTCTTTGTTCTGCTGTGACAAATGTTAGAAGGAAAGATGAGAAATCTGAGGACGCAATCAGACAACCAATTATTTTACCATCTTACGAGACACCTTAAATCGTCTTTAAAATCAGAAAATAACTGACACGTGGAGAAAAAAACATCAAAATTTGTTATTTAGAATATCTTAAAGTCTCTAAAGTCTCTGGGTGCTTCCACACGCATTACAAACTTGGGGGAAAAAAACCCCATCCATGGTGTTCTGAGTGAGCTCTGGTTTCTGAATGTGTCTCCTGGTGAGCTGGTCAACATCTGCAGGGCCGTCTACGTCACTAGCCGAGACGTTTGAATTCTCCGAGTCTGAGGTTCTGCAGAAGACTCGCCCTCCTTCTTCAGGATCCGATTCTGGTTCGAACATGCACGGTTGAACTACTGCCATTAACTTTCACACGTAGTTCTATCTCGCTCACGTTAGTCTACGCTCTCCCCGTTACTAAATGTTTAATGTATGCCTTAGTTTGAGGTTGATATCTTTTGAAAAAAAAAAAAATCTTTAAAAACAATGTAATATGGCACTTAAATGCACTTAATGTTTAGTTTTTTGAGAGAGGATATTGTAAGCAGTGTAGGCAATACAAATGTTGCTTTTTTCCGAAAATGTTGCTTTTTTTCCCCTAGTTTTGGTTGTTTAAAAACGCAAAAACAAATTAACCGATTAATCGATCGATAAAGTGCTAGATTAATCGATTACAAAAAGAATCGATAGCTGCAGCCCTATTACACCCTATTATACATGTGTATAGACTACTACCGTACGGCTCGCATCAGGTGTTAAAAACAACTGTACCGGAACACGGACTTTGACTACTATATTTAACGCAACTACGAAGAGTTTTCACAGGTTAGGAAACAATCTCAATTTAATACTGATAGACGACAGCAGTCGGAGTTCTGCAAAACGGAGATCCCATAGACCATTTTCCACGGCAGACATCACTTTCAGTGCTTTTTCTACTATGACAAGTCAAAATGTCTGCTGTGAAAAAGGTCCATTAACGCTAGCTATACAACGGAGCGTTCAGATACAGGAGAATCCGCGCCAGCCACATTGTGTATATGCAGCTGAGGATGAGAGGGAGCCTGGATGCTGAAAATCTGACGTTTTGGCGCCCATGATTTTCCTTTGGCGCTGGCTAAAAACTCTCTGGATGGGCGCCAAAACTTTCTCTATGCAGGAAAAACCCTGATTGGCTGATTATTTTTTCAGTTATTGGGTTAATTGGTTTATAAAATGCTACTAGTCCAAAACTGTAAAACATTCAATTAGAAAATGACATTAAAACAGAGTAAAGCAGTTTGAAAAATTACTTAGGCCTAACCCTTGTGTTGACTTTGGGTCAAATTGACCAGTTTTCAATATTTGTTTTATATCATAAAATATGGAATGTAGAAATAAGCGCTGAAAATGTCGTAGAAGAAAATGTGTTTACAATTTAAAACGTTGGAAAAAGCTAAAACAAAGGCGTCAAAAACGTTGGGGAAAAAAACGTTGACGGGAAGACAACACAAGAGTTAATTAAACCATTCAACTATTTTAAAAATAGTGCATGTGTCATAGTGACTACGATTGACAGCTTGATGTGACACAATCATTTTTCCTTTTCTGCAGGTCATCACCCTTTACTGGAACAAAAGGAATGAGGTAATTCCAGAGGGACGGAGGGAGAAAGTCTGCCGACATGAGGCCTCGTGAGACAAAAACCAATTTAGAAACTGCATGAACATCTGACAGCATCTGCCGAGGTGAAATCTAGACACTGCAGTGACATTGAATATAGATTTATTAATTTTTGTGGTAATAGATGGCTGGTTTCTTGGGTTCAGTCTACTTTCATGTTCACAGCCACCGAGTTAGCTGGAAATGAAAACGACGCATCTTGTTACTAAGAATAGACGTTACAGGATTTCCAGAATTGCACAATCGCAGCGTTTCTAATTACTAGGGCTGGGAAAAACAATTTGATTCTTAGATGCATCACGATTCTCTCTAGAGCGATTCAATGCTCGATTCTGGTAAGTTAAAAAAAAAAAGTTACTGTCTCCAGACAAGTACAAATCAGAAAACAGAGAGGACTGAGAGAGGATGGGATAATGGACAACAACTTTAGGCAAGGTCAAAAGGAGAAAAAAATGACACATGATCTATTAAAAAGGTATTGTGGAGGATTTTCCCGAATTTTAGAAAAGAACCGCCCTCTGTACTTTTTGAAAAAATGCACATGCTCAACCCTCTGCCTGCTCCCGAGAGGGAACGCCTATTAAACGTGTGCACGAGAGTGCACTGTCTACAAGTTGCTGTCGGCATGGCTCATACAAGCCTACTTTCCTAAAGAAGATTTGCACTTTTTCACAAATTGAGATGTTTACCGTGTGTGCGCAGTGCGTGACTTGTGCCAGGGCTAGCATCGCTAATCTTAGCTTACATCAACTTTTACTAGCAGTGATTTTAAATGGATTTCTCAAAATAGCCAAACTTTACCTGTGGAGTAGAAACTTCACGACTGAGGCATCAGTGGGAAGCCCAACCTGTGCTTTTAGCGCACGCCAGCGTGTGAAATATTCTCCCAAAAGCTTCAATGCTTCAATGAATGTCTGAAACCGTAGCTCAAGCTCACCACACATATACACCTGAAAGCTACGGACGTAAACATATCACCAGAATGATTGACAACCAGGAGGACCAATACTCTTGATGATCCACCCAGAAAAAGAAAATCCTCCACTATACCTTTAAGACACAGATAAAATAATTGGGCAAAACACATATAGGCTGTTCATCTATTTTATCACATGACATCGGACCACCTCATGTTTCTAAGAAGCCAATTCTCCACAAGGACTACAAAATAAAAACCTCAGTAGACAAAACATTTCATTAAAACTTGTATGTGACAAATATATGTCAAAATCTAAGCTTTGTCTAGCTACTATGTCTAGGAAGTGATTAGCAAACTGAGTAGCACACTCAGATTTATACGTATATTTCTAAAAACCACGCATGGAAATGTACATACAAAAAATGTTGCATCGATAAATCGGTTTACAATCGAATCGTTGGCCTCTGAATCGAATCGTGAGGTGCCGTGAGATTCCCACCCCTACTAATTACTTTAACAAAAAAGGTTACTTTAAAAAGACACGTGCACATGCTTGAAGAGAACAGGAAAGATTACTCGGAGCGACTGTGCTTGGTTAGTGCAGGAAACAGTCAGCTGTCCTGGGCAGGTCAGTGCTAGCGTTTCTTGTGGCTGTGTGAAATATGTTCACCAGCTAGTCTCCAAACTGTGTCTGTCTACCGTTTGTAGTGAGGACAACGCTACAGGAGTGAACCTGAACAGTAACGTTTTGTTTACGTGCCACGGTTAAATAATCCGAAGATTTCCACACATTGAAATCTGTGCCCTGTATTCATTGGGTTCTGCTTAGGGGTGGGGGAAAAAAATCGATACAGCATAGTATCGCAATATTTTCCGTGGCAATACTGTATCGATACACAGACGCCAAGTATCGATCTTTTATTATATATATGTGTTGGTCAGTTTGTCTGCTTGACGATCCCCATTTTGCAGAAATAAAATTGAAGTGAGATGAACAAACAGAGAAATGTGTCTTTTTAGATAAAACAGATGTTGACAAAGTTTTCATCATTTGAAATTGGGAAAGATTTGAAGTTGGAAAAAAGGTAACAAATTGCAATATATCGCAGAATATTGCAATATCTTTAAAATCGCAATAATATTGTATCGTGACATACAATACAGGCCAAAAGTTTGGACACACCTTCTCATTCAATGTGTTTCTTTATTTTCATGACTATTTACATTGTAGATTCTCACTGAAGGCATCAAAACTATGAATGAACACATATGGAATTATGTAGTTAACAAAAAAGTGTGAAATAACTGAAAACATGTCTTATATTTTAGATTCTTCAAAGTAGCCACCCTTTGCTTTTTTTGATAACTCTGCAAACCCTTGGTGTTCTCTCAATGAGCTTCATGAGGTAGTCACCTGAAATGGTTTTACCTTCACAGGTGTGCTTTGTCAGGGTTAATTAGTGGAATTTTGTCCCTTATTAATAAAAAAGCAAAGGGTGGCTACTTTACAGAATCTAAAATATAAGACATGTTTTCAGTTATTTCACACTTTTTTGTTAAGTACATAATTCCATATGTGTTCATTCATAGTTTTGATGACTTCCGTGGAAATCTACAATGTAAATAGTCATGAAAATAAAAAGGAAACGCATTGAATGAGAAAGTGTGTCCAAACTTTTGGCCTGTACTGTAAGTATCGCGATAATATCGTATCGTGAGGCCTCTGGTGATTCCCACCCCTAGTTCTGCTTACTCTGAATGGAGGTAATCAGGTAATGTTGTTTTAAGCCAAAATATGTAATCTTAGCGATCCGAATCTTCATCGATATGTTTCTATTATTTGGTGGAAAGTCGCAACAACAAATTCTTAAAATCGTAACAGAACTATTATTGTTTTTAGGGCTGCTCCCTCTTAGTCGATTAGTCGACTAATCTGTCGTTTTGGTCTTAGTCAACTTAGATCTCTTTAGTCCATTAGTCATGTTTGATGCTTTTTTTTCATGCTGAATGACTTATTTCCAAGAAACGTACGAGCACATCTCTGGTAAACACGAGAATTAAAGTGGTGCTTTTGCATGACTCTTTGGGGAGAATCTCAGATTTTACAGATCTGTCGATTAAATCAACTAATCGATTAGTCGATACGATTGAATGAGCGTTAGTCGACTGAGAATTTCTTCAATCGAGCACAGCCCTAATTGTTTTTACTGCAAAAACTGAGTCTGTGACTGTTTGACTAGTCTCGATAGCAGCATCGATAAGCTCAGACCTCATTGATTTTGGGAAATTTGGAAACTGGTCTTTAATAGAATTTCCATACAGATACATGTCCTCAATATTAAGATGTTACCTGACAAAGTGGCTGGTGGTAGACATAATTATAAGTACAGCTAGGGGAAAAAAGGCCTTTAAGTTTGCTGCTCCCTCTGCCTGGAACAAGTTACAGAAATCCATGAAACTTACTGAGCTGCTCTGATTGGAGGATGTTGATTGTGTTGGAGGCAGCCACATGTTTTGCCTGATGTGTTTAGGATTGCGGTTGAGTTTGAAAGATTTGCTGTGTCAGTTGTTTTCGTTTTTGGTGTTTTTGCGTATTTTGTGTTTGTATGTACTGTATTGTGTGGTTGTACTGCTGCCTGTCTTGGCCAGGAAACACTTGAAAAAGAGATTTTCTCTTCCTGGTTAAATAAAGGTAAAATAAAAATAAGTGTTAATACATAAGTATCCGGTTGGCAGTTAGAGTTTCCCACCTTGGGGACAGGTACGGTTTGTCAGCCAGCTGGAGAGAGATGCTGATGCTACCGTAGAGCTAACCTCCGCCAGCTGCTGGGTCATCCGAGGAAATACACACGTCAATCTCGCAGCTTTGGACTGACAGACGTAGCCTAAACTGAGGCTTGAAACCCATCAATTTAACTGTCTGTACTGTTCATATCTGACGCGTTGTTTGGCCTTGCTGACACACACACACACACACACACACACACACACACACACACACACACACACACACACACACACACACACACACACACACACACACACACACACACACACACACACACACACACTTGTTGTTTTATGTAGCCAACCTTGTGCTTGTTTTTTCTTTTCTTTTTTAAATCAAATGCTTACTTGATAAATAGTAACTTTAAGGACTTTTGTGATTGCTCACAATGCTTTTTACTTTTTCAATTTAGACCAAAATAAGTGTGATTATGATTTGTTTTCATAATCTAGCAGCCCTATTTTATTCTGCAGGTATTCATTCGCTTTCATCCAGCAACAAGTGCAACAAATTGGCTACCCTGACTGCGTAACGTAGGCCTACAAATCATAAAGGCCGCTCTGCAGAGAAATGAGAAAGAAAGGCAGAAAGTAAAAAGGCTATTTCTGTACATGGGTCCTTTTGTAATGCTCAGGTGGAGGTCGTGGTTTTGAATGCCAATGTGGTCCACACTACTGGCTGTGCTACCTCGGGTTACAAGGACAGCAGCGGCTTTAGATGAGCACAATGATTAATTCATTAGGAGCGCTGTCCTCTATCTCCGCTTACGAGCTCCGGTCATCTACTGCCACGGCTGAATTAGGGCTGCACAACATATCGTTTTAATCTTCATCACATCATCAACTGACAAGATTATTTTTTAGGCATTTCCGAAAGGGGAAAGAGAGGGTGGAATGACACGCAGCAAAGGGCCGAGGATTGGTATTGGCGCCCCATTAGCACTCTCTTTTCCGACACGACAGATGCGTGGTTTCGCGTAGCCATACATCCTCCACGCCCCTGACCGGCAGCTGATTGGACGAACGAGTGACGTGGGTCTGGCTTCTCGAGAATTTCAACAGACGGTCACGGCGGCTGGTTGAGAATACGATCTAGTATTTTATGAAAACAGTTC
This sequence comes from Perca schrenkii, assembly GCA_025617405.1. NCBI lineage: Eukaryota > Metazoa > Chordata > Actinopteri > Perciformes > Percidae > Perca > Perca schrenkii. The sequence continues at coordinate 34,590,024 of CM046792.1, forward strand.
ACCGAAACGGGTTTCTAAAAACCTTTTAAGCGAGAAACAGGCCGTTCAGTTGCTGAATCTGTCTCTTCATTTCAGATCAATAAAGTTGGAAAGATTTGCGTCTACTTCTACCGGATAGTCGCTTCACGTTCAACGGATTCATTTGCATAAAGATGGACGCACAGCATTTTTTTTTTTTTTAAATGCAGCGCTGCCTTCCTGGGATGCTTTGCGTGCGTGTTGAAGTCGGTTGACGTCACCCACAGGGATAGAGTGGACAGAAGCGTCACACGGTCAAATGGATCTGTACTAGGGCTGTCAACGAATAGTCTAAATTCGAATATATATTCGAATACTTTTTTTAAAAACGAATTTCGAAGGTGAAAATTAATATTCGAATAAAAATAAAAAAAATGCAACCCAGCTGGCGCATACAAATGTGACATCATGAAATCTCTGTGACTATTTATACCGGTGCTGGTGGTGGAGACACAAGCTGCAGTCTTCTCCTGAACAGAGGTGGTGCTAATGAGCAAAGGCTACAGACACTGCCCTTTCTACGGACTAGAAGAAGAATAGGGCTGCCACCTCTTAGTCGATTAGTCGACTAATCGGTAGTTTTGGTCTTAGTTGACTAAGATTTCTTTAGTCCATTAGTCATTTTTTGTGCTTATTCATGCTTAATTACTTATTTCCAAGAAACTTCTGAGCACATTTATGGTAAACACAAGATTTAAAGTGGTGCTTTTGCAGGATTAATTGTGGAGAAACTCAGTTTTACAGATGGTTAATTAACTACATTTATATTGTGCTTTTCTAGTCTTAACCACCTCTCAAAGCGCACAGCTCTGTCAATTAAATCAACTAATCGATTAGTCGACTAAATCCTATAAGTGTTAGTCGACTAAGAATTTCTTTAGTCGAGGACAGCCCTAGAAGCAAAAGGTAAACAACGGCAGAACTGGCAGCAGCGTTGCAGTCAATGCTTCGATGTGATTCACTGACCTACTTGGTGTGATCGAGCCTTTCATTCACCATAAAAGAACTCATCTTAACCCGGTGAGTTTACCGGAGAGACCTGCAGTCACTCTCAGAGTCCTGGCATCACGTTGTCGGCGAACTCATTCAGGGCTCCTGTTTCCGCTTTGTCGCGCACCGTTGAGAAAAAAAAAAAGAGCCGTGTTATTTTGTGCATGTCTGGTTCGGGGACCTCTTCAAAATGCCCCGAACCAGACACGCACCCCCCCCCCTAAACGTCCGTTTCAGAGAGCAGCGCAGACATTAAAGTAGCACCGTAATGAGGCACCAAAATCAGCGTTGCTATTCCGTCTGGTAGATACCGCACCGGTGCCATATTAGCATCCGATTTTTAGCATGTGCCGATAACGTGAAAAATAAATCACGTTGCCTGTATGTTTTCACGGCAAACGAGCATGTGTGGAAAGCGGTCGCACAACAGACACAATAATTGACTTAATCTGGTTGCCAAGGGCATACACACAGTCACACTCTCTCACACTCTCACACTCTCACACTCTCTCACACTCACACACTCACACACACACTCACACACACACACACACACACACACACACACACACACACACACACACACACACACACACACACACACACACACACACACACACACACACACACACACACACACAGTAATTAAACAAGATCTATGGTGTGCTGATCCATTACCAATTAAGTAACCAAGCACATTTACTCAAGCACTGTAACGTTAACCATGTTTATTCTGAGGTATTTGTACTTGAGAATTTTAATTTGATACTACTAATTTATACTTTTAACTCCAGTACATTTATCTGACAGCTGTAACTACTTAACTGCTACAGCTAAAACTCAGCGTGGAGCCCCCGCAGAACCATAATAATCACACTTTAGTCATTGTATCTTACAATTACATATTGGTGATTATTAATCAAAACTCTCTGGTGAAAGCACCAAAAGTCAACCCTTCAATATCGCCACAATATCAGCAATAACTGAAGAAACAACATTGTATTTGGTAAAAAATATTGGGATTGATTTTCTCCATATCGCCTACCACCCCCCCTCCCCAGTGGAAATAAGTCACTTTGTTCTCCATAACAGGGTTGACAAAGACTCCACACGACGGCCGGTGTAGGGCACAAGAAAGCTTTTGTTGGCCACAGCCATGGTCCTTAAAAGGAAGGTGTAAACACGTAACTAACCTGACTCAATGAACAGAGAAAAATCTTTGTGACTTTCTTCCCTCAAATACGAGCTTTGGTGAAAGTAATTTTCCAGAGACAAAAGACGCTGGGTCAAAGTGCCACCGCAAGAAATTCAGAGTATCAGCGGGTCTTCAAACTGTATTAAAATGTCTTGAATTAGTTTGACAGTTTATATTGGAGCTGACAACAAACAGTCCTGCTGTCTGGTCCTGTGCTGCCGGCTAGTCCCTTTATAAAAACAATAACAAGACCTTCAGCTAACAGTTGCTGAATGTCAGAAGAATGAAAGTCTAAAGTTCAAATATATTTTACTACTTCACAGTTTATTACAAACGTAGGTACAAAGTATGAACTCTGAATGCCTATAACCGATATTTCTAGGGCTGCAAGAAACACTTATTATCATTGTCGATTAATCTGTTGATTATTTTCTGGATGACTGGATTAGTTGTTTGGTCTCTAAAATGTCGGAAAATTGTGAAAAATGTGGATCAGTCTTTCCCAAAGCCCAGGATGACGTCCTCAAATGTCTTGTTGTGACTCCATTGCTTAAAGTGCTCATATTATGCTCAGTTTCAGCTTCATAATTGTATTTAGAGGTTGTACCAGAACAGGTTTACATGGTTTAATTTTCAAAAAACACCATATATTTGTGTTTGGAACTGCAGATTGCTGCAGCTCCTCTTTTCACCTTGTGTGTTGAGCTCTCTGATTTTAGCTACATAGTGAGACATCTCACTTCTGTCCCATCTTTGTTGGGAGTCACACATGCTCAGTAGCTAGGTAAGGACTACTAGCCAGTCAGAAGCAGAGTATGAGGGCGTGCCATGCTAGCAGCTAGGTGAGCATTATTATTATTATTATTATTATTATTATTATTATTATTATTACGTTTGTCTGTTTGGAGCAGTTTGTGAACAGTGTTTTCTGTCCCTTTGGAGGGGACTTTGGGCTTTTTCACTTTGTAAACCTATAACATGCACAAAAAAAGATAAATAACACAATAAAAGAAAGGGGAGAAGCCTAAAACTATTAAAATAAAAATTATTAAAATAATCGAAAACTATTTTGATAATCCATTAATCAAGTTTGAGTCATTTTTTATCAAAAAAAAAAAAAATTATATTTTAAAATTCTTTGCTTCCAGCTTGTTAAATGTGAATATTGTTCTAGTGTCTTCTCTCCTCTGTGACAGTAAACTGAATATCTTTGAGTTGCTGACAAAACCAGACATTTGAGGACATCTTTTTGGGCTTTGGGAAAACCAAAAGAAATCAACATTTTTCACAATTTTCTGACATTTTATAGACCAAAAACAACAAATCCATTCATCAAGAAAATAATCAACAGGTTAAGGGACAGTTCAATCAGGAGAGTTTGCTTGCGTTTACAGAAAAGGATGTCTGAGATGTGTGTGAAAGGACACGTGTGAACCAACTTGCCTGTGAAGAGAAAGAGGGCGTGGGGGTTTTGAACTCGTGCGATACTCGCCTGGGGAGAAAGGGAAGCGATGAGTCAGGCGCTGAAGGGAGAGTGTGACGATGACAAATACAGAGACGGGGAGTGAAGAGAGAGAGAGAGAGAGAGAGAGAGAGAGAGAGAGAGAGAGAGAGAGAGAGAGAGAGAGAGAGAGAGAGAGATTCTCTGGGCTGTAAACAGAAGCCGCAAACAACAAGGACGCCCATTTATCCCGAGGGGGGTAATGTGAGGGCAGATGCTGTCGAAGGCGGTGCCACTGCCCCGGGCGTCTCCGGTGGAACGGGTCTGTGTTGAAGCCGTGGCTCTCGTTTGTGTTACAAGTAAGTAACATCACGTAGAATGTAATAAAACCTGTTCTCCAGCACTGATCAATGCAAAGACTCCTACTACACTTCACAAAAGGTAAAAAAAAAAAAAGACACCAATCTACTACTACAAATTGATTTAGTGCAGAATTAAAACCCAAACAATTTGACTACATGTACGTGTTAGATGACTCCCTTTTAGGGCTGCACGGTATGAGAAAAATATGCAAAAACCTTGTTGAATAGACCGATATTAAAAGGGTTCTCAGTTCTGCTTTCTGTATTCTGCTAAAAATACAACAAACTGCTTGTTGAAATTAAAACAAATTAAAAGGAAAACATTTCCAACGTTCTTTTGTTGAACAAATTGAACATTGAATCCACTGATATTTTCTATCAACTACCCAAAAATCTCTAAGATTCTTTGGCGATATGTCGCAGCCTTTCACCATGTGTTTATTGCGCCAGTTGATATCGCGATGAAGATTAAAAAAAAAAAATGATATATTGAGCAGCCTGTCTCCCCTTGCAGCTTTAAATCTACATAGACAGGTCTGCGTCAGATTTACACATCATGAATACCATAATATTTTACTTTCTTCTTTGCTAAATACATTCTGAACATCCCCGAACAAGACACGCACAAAATAATTCACGATTGGCATGGGGTACTTTCCAGAAAATCATCTCTCAATGCAAATCAAACCAGCTATTAGGCTGGATAACTGATAACTGAAATAAAACCCATGCCAATCTCCAGGTATGGTGAAGGGTATGTGATGATGTGATGATGTATTTTAATTCCAAAGGCCAAGGGAACTTTATCATTTTTATTTATTCATTTATTTGACAGGGACCATGCATATTTATGAACATAGTTGTATAAAAACACCATGTAAATATGCCAGAATTAGTTAAAAATAACTACTTTCCATCTGCAGTCCCTATCAGGATGCATAGTATCCTGGATCCATGAAATAACTGACCTTTAAAAATAGAAATCTGCCTGCCTCTATGGGAATTTAACCCTGTATTTTAAGGAAGAACATTTATTTATTTATGATACATTATTCATTGACAAAAAAAAATTGGTGTCCTTAAAAGGTTGGATTTTTTCCTCATTTTTTTTTAAATTAGGGCATTACGATCAATTCCCAAAATGATTTTTATTCCTCTTTTTAGTCAACTTTAGCATGGGTGTGTAAACTTATGCAAGTCACTGTAGATCCGATCTGAAATGCAGTTGACCCAAACAAACAACCCGCAGCCGCTTGATGCACTATCAATTAAAAAATAAGCAGCAAACTTAATATTAAGATCATACAAACAAAAAGGTGCAGTCATAGCAACTAATTCCACAAATTTAAACGCTTCATAGACTCATTTATAGAAGTAATTTCTTTAGTTTAACCTTCTGCTAAAACATTACAACATTCTGTAGAAGTACGACAATGACAAACAAACAGAAGACACATCTGTGAATCAAATACCAAAACATTTCCTCAGAGATGAATGGACCCCCGAACACCTACAGTGTTTAAGATCTGAATTCATGGCCAAGAGTGCAAGTTGTAAACCGCCTCGAAGCCCAAGGGCTGTATTACAGAAAACTTCTTAACTTTTTGGTAACCATGTTAATTAGGCTTAGGACCTGATTTAGGACAAACAGCGTTACAGATGAACAGTTCCTAAGTGGATGTTCCTATCCTAGCTCAGGATAGGAAAGGTGTATTACACAAGCATCCTAACTTCCCAAAATCTTACAGGTTCCCTGCCACACAAAAGCGTTTTTACTTGCATTTTTTGAAATATGTTAGGTCCATATGTGTGAAGATGAACTGCTACCTCCTCTGTCAGCTCTAGCCACTGGAAAGAAATAAGCAGAGAAATCAGACCAATCACAAGAGCTGGTCAGTCTGACATCATACTGCCTGCGCTCTTTACTATTCATGAGCTCACCCAGTTGGGCTGGGTAAAGGATCCTGACAGCCAGGCTATCATTGGCTAGCTGTTCGCCAATCAGATTCAAACAGCTTAGCTTGTTTACTATTAATGAGAACTGGCACAAATCGAGCCGAGTCTTCCTGCAAGCTTTCTATACCACGCTAGAATGGCTTGAAACAAGGTAACCAAGGCATTTTATCCCAAAAATATTTTTGAGTCCATGGTAGAACTTCAGACATTACCACAAAGTCATGAAATACGTGTGGCAGGGCACCTTTAAACAAACCAACTTTAGGATAACCCATCTCAAGACTTAACGATAGAAAGTTTCTGTATTACGGGCCCTGGTTCAGACCACCCATGTTAACTTGGTCACACCAATAAAAAAGCCCTGTTTACGCCTGGTATTAACAAGATTTATATCTGGAAAATGACATCCCATCCACAGGTCTTTGCATTTACAGCTGGTATTCAAATGCATTCTTTCTCCATTAGCTGCTGCTATTCTTCAATAAAAACAGGCCTAATTAACGAGATGTGCACACATTCTGCGTGATTTAGTCTGCGGGTTACGTTTTAAATATGACAGCGAGGAATAGTACAAAGAGAAACAGCCACAGTGAGCTACAAGTGAAAGTCCAAAAGGCTGATTGATGCTACTGCGTTAAATCGACGCCGTAGGTACAGTACAGGCCAAAAGTTAGGACACACCTCCTCATTCAATGTGTTTCTTTATTTTCAGGACTATTTACATTGTAGATTCTTACTGAAGGCATCAAAACTATGAATGAACACATATGGAGTTATGTACCTAACAAAAAAAGTGTGAAATAACTGAAAACATGTCTTATATTTTAGTACAAGTAGCCACCCTTTGCTTTTTTTATTAATAAGGGAAAAACTTCCACTAATGAACCCTGACAAAGCACACCTGTGAAGGTAAAACCAGTTCAGGTGACTACTTCATGAAGCTCATTGAGAGAACACCAAGGGTTTGCAGAGTTATCAAAAAAAGCAAAGGGTGGCTACTTTGAAAGAATCTAAAATATAAGACATGTTTTCAGTTATTTCACACTTTTTTGTTAAGTACATAATTCCATATGTGTTCATTCATAGTTTTGATACCTTCAGTGAGAATCTACAATGGAAATAGTCATGAAAATAAAAAGGAAACGCATTGAATGAGAAGGTGTCCAAACTTTTGGCCTGTACTGTACATACGTAGGTACGTGGAGACACTGACCTACGCTCTCAAAAAATGTAACTACATGTCGCGGCGACGCGTGTCGCTCGGACGTGGCTCGGTAGCGTAGCATTTCCCTCGACTCATTCCCTGTTTCTTCTCCATAAACAACATGAAATCAAGGAGAGGGTTACCTTTCCCCGCTACAGACTTCCCACCTCTGTCAGAAAGCACAGGGGAGACACTCCTTTTCTCTCTTGAGTCGATACTCGCTCCGAAGCTACTCACCGTCGCTCTCTCACTCGCTGTACCACGCAGTCATTGAAAACAAAACAGAACGGTCCTTGGTAACAGCAATCCTCCCTTTGAGAAGCCCTCATCAGCTCGTGGCTGCCCTGAACATGCCGCCCTGCTGCGACGTGACAACAACATCCTGTCGGTCTACACACAGGATTACACAGCCACATATGAGAGCGTAATCACAGATAAAAGGATTGGAGGTAAGTCTGTTGTGACAGGTTATGTTATGTAAACTCATCCAATGGTTTAACCGGTTATCTAACCTGGAACAGTGTTCATAGAAAAAGTTAACTGGTTCTTAAAAAACAACAAATGACTCCAGAAACAAGACAGATAAATCTCGTGTCAAACAGAAAACAGGAAGTTATGTTGCACACGTTGCTCAATATTACTGCTACACTGGCACTTGCATCAAATTTTGTGTTGCAAAAGATTTAAACTTGGGAGACATGCAGCAAAGGGCCGCAGGTCGGACTCGAACCCCGGGCCGCTGCGGAAGGGACTGAGCCTTAGAACATGGGGCACACGCTCAACAGGTGAGCTACCAGGGGACCCCTTTAAATGTATTTAAATGCGACCAAAATTTGTAAGGGTGCGACTAAGATTTTTCCTGGGTCGCACCGGTGCACCTTACGTCCTCGCATCCGCTGCCTCTCCACTAACGAAGCAATGTCGTTTATATGGATATGGTTTAATGTTGCGTTACATGACCCATTCCTTCTGTAAAGCCGTGCCTGTGTTTGGATCTCTCCTCCGCGCAGCCCCCCGCCCCCCATTCACTCACACACCGGCCGGCTCACCTGCAACAGAGAGACACAGCGCCGCTGGTCCAAACTCCCGACATTTGTCTACAGTTATAATTGTTATTAACACAGCTTTATATTGTTAAGTATGAGAGGGAAACCTGTATTGGTACCAGTGTTTCCGCTGGTAACTCTCGGTTACTGTAATGTAAATGCAACTAACTTCAGTTGGTTGAGTAATAGCGTTTGAGACGGAGCCTGATTGATCATAGTTCATAAAAATGCAGCGCAGTGACGATACAGACATTTCATAGTCTAAACAAGACGGGTGTAACGCTGCTAATGAGTCAGCCGTCACTCTCTGAGTAGCCTAGCCTGCTTCAGTCCATCGTACTCCCTCGGTCTTTATTTTTTTTTAATTTCTAAAGATTTCTGCCTTTATTTTGATAGGAAAGCTGAAGACATGAAAGGGGAGAGAGAGGGGGGGGGATGTCATGCAGGAAAGGGCCGCAGGTCGGAGTCAAACCTCTATATTTACCAACTGAGCTATCCGGGCGTCCTCTTTCTCTTTTTAACATATCCTTTATACATTCATATTTTAAGATGCAACAAATCCAGCTACAAACAATCCTGAAAGATGGACGTCAAAACATAACATTAGAGTCGTTGCTAAGGAGACGATGCCCCGTCTCATCTCGTCTCATTGGTGTAAACTGGCAGGTTTTATAACGTTGCAGACCGGCGCGTTGCAAGTGGTTCAACTCGTCATGATGCCTTGATGCCATGTTATATTTTCTACTTTATGGTCCAGACAACTTGACCTATATTGTGCAGCTCCTCATCATACTTGCAAAGAACTGAATTTCATTTGAGCTTCTGGCAATGTAAGATATATCTAATTAATTGTATCGTCTGTACTTTTGTTGTGATGAACTTTGCATCAATAAAATAAAAAAATAAAAAGTACTACACTGGCACTATATTTGGTGCTGATTACAGGACATGCAGCCTCACTGTCTCAGTGCACTTTGGTTACTTAGAAGAGATAACAATTTTTATCAATCCAGTTTCAGATGGATTTACCTCACGTTTTATAAAACCGTGATTGACCTTTTCTTCCGGTAAACCAGCACGCAGCATTTCATTTCCCAGTATCTGGCAGAAGAGCTGGGTAGTCTGCTCCTGCAAACTACCTCATGTTGTCTAATCTGGTTCAAGCATTAAATAGTCAGACAAAACAAGCTATCAAAATAGATCTTCTTGGGCCGCGAAAAAGTATAATTTTTAATTTTCTCACTTTTTAATAGACAAACAATAATTCCCTGATCAATCAATAATGAAAATAATTGTAAGTTTCTGCCCATGAAAACACTACAAATGACTGAACTAAGTCGACTCAAGCTGCTGAAGTCCATCAAGTAGAAAACTACAAACTTTTTACAGCCAATTAGGATTAAAACAAGAATTTTAACAAGGCTAATAAAAGGTTGGCTCATCTAGGAACATCCCTGGAATCTCATACCGTCGCTGTTATTTCCTTTAACTCTGGTGTTAATAAGCTGATAACAATAAAAACTGTATGGATAAATGAACTGAGAATGATACAGGTTTTCCCTTGTGCTACTCTGCTCTCAAACCTTTAAGGACCGGTCTCCATACTCTCTTTCTCTCTCTCTCTCTCTCTCTGGTATGCAGCAACAGTGAAAATAATTCCTCAGCTCATCACAACCGCCTCCAAACACATAAACACTCTCCAGAGATCTCACAGGGAAAATAAAATCAAAGGCTTTTACAACAGATTAGAAACCACAGTGATCTGGGGGCCGGTCCGGGATAGTAATCACAGTAATGACATTTCAGCTACACCAACTCTTATTCGGAAATCTCAGGCTTGTGTGTGTGTGTGTGTAATAAGGGCTGCACAAAGGGAATAATTATAAGTTAGAATAATAACATATAAGTTAGAAATAGGGGTGTGACGAGACACTTGCTCACGAGACAAGACGAGACACAAGATTGGGGTCACGAGAGCGAGACGCGATTTTAACACTAATTTAAAGAAAACTTCAGTTAAGAAATATGACTGGGAAAAATAGTCTTTACTCAGAGAACCAAGGTTACAAGCTAGGGGTGTGACGAGACGCTTACTCCACGAGACGAGACGCATCACGAGATTGGGTTCACGAGAACGAGACGAGATTTCTCGTCGAGGTGAAAAGTTGTCTCGTGAGGCGATGTGATGTCAGCGTGATGGAGCGTGGAATTACTATTGAAGATCCCCCTGCCACTTTTAAATCATTTGTGTGGCAACATTTTGGTTTTCCTGCGGAAATAATAAAACGGCGAAAGAGTGACAGACAAGACGAACACAAAATGTAAACATTGTAAGAAAAAAATGCCGTATACCGCGGCTAACACGAGCACTATGCAAAAACACATACAGCACCACCACAGCTCTCTACTAACTACTGCACCCGTTAGTAGTACGGCATTTCTTTCTTACAATGTTTACATATTGTGTTCGTCTTGTCTGTCACTCTTTTACTCTTTTCACCTCGACGAGAAATCTCGTCACGCGAGATCTCGAAAAACGAGATCTCGTCACACCCTTAGTTAGAAACTAAACATCAAAGTCTTCATTGAAGAAATTCTTAGTCGCGACTAATCGATTAGTTGATTTAATCGACAGATCTGTAAATCGGAGTTTCTCCGCAAAGAGTCATGCTAAAAGCACCACTTTAATTCTCGTGTTTACCAGAGATGTGCTCGTATGTTTCTTGGAAATAAGTCATTCAGCATGGAAAAAAAGCATCAAACACGACTAATCGACTAAAGAGATCTAAGTTGACTAAGACCAAAACGACCGACTAATCGACTAAGAGGGAGCAGCCCTAGTCTTCACGGCCAAAGCAAATTCAAGCCACCAGAATAACGACTGCCTCAGGTGACTGGAAGACCCTGCAATTGGTACGATAATCCTTTTAAAAACGTGAGAACTGGGACACTTGAGCTGCAGCTGTTTTTGTTCAGACAGCGGTGCCAAAATAAATAAAATAAACCTTATCATTATCATAAAAACTTTCAGTCCCAAAGCATGACGACTATGTTTGGCGTTTGGGGAAACAGTTATCTAACAGTAGAGATTTCTGTTTAGCCGAGGGGAAAGCTGGAGCCTGTGAAGGGAAATCCTTCTGTCCTGAACTCACTTCTGTCTTCACTGTCAGCAGCCGGGAGGGTTTAATCAGTCACTGAGGTTCTAACAGATTTAACGTATGATTCAGGCAATCTAGCTAAACGATTAGTCAAGTACACGTTCAAACGTGCAGAAGGACTGCCAAGAAGAAGGATTTCTTTTGCAGCTGTAACCACAGAAATCTCCACTCGTATATGTAAATAAACTGCAACTTGCATGTTGTATCATGCATTTCCCGTACACAGCCAGAGCTGTCGAAAATTGTCCAAAAATTACGCTTGAAGTTTTCTTCTAAAGAAACCCATAGGTTCAAACATGTTTGAATATCTATTTCTGCACATTATGTCCATTAAGAGAGCCAACGGGATATTTCTCTATCAATTAGATGTTTGGTCTCCAAAATGTCTGAAAATTGTAAAAAAAAACAATGTGGATCAGTGTTTACCAAAAAGCCCAACAGGATGTCCTCAAATGTCTCGTTTTGTCCACAACTCAAAGATATTCAGTTTACTGTCACAGAGGAGATATTCACATTTAACAAAGCTGCAATCAGAGAAGTGCTGACTAAAACCAATTAATTGATTAGTTGGCAATTAATTTAATAGTTGACAGTTAGCCTAATCGATAAATCTTTGCAGCTTTAGACATTAGTCAAAACGTTATCTCACACAAACACAAAGCCAAACATCATGCAGCACTCATATTCAAAACATATGTAAATATGTATAAATAAGTAAAGTTAAATCAAATATTACTTTCTGTGCATGGCCTTAGTGCCCACTTCAAAGATTAACATACAATGTGTAAATGGGTTAGTAGAGCTGCAAAGATAAATCGATTGGTTGTCAACTATTAAAATTACCAACTATTTTCATAATCGATTTGAGTCATTAAATCAAACTTCTCTGATTCCAGCTGTGTTAAATGTGAATATTGTTCTAGTGTTCTTCTCTCCTCTGTGACAGTAAACTGAATATCTTTGAGTTGTGGACAAAACGAGACATTTGAGGACGTCATCTTGGGCTTTTTGGGAAACAGTGATCCACATTTTTCACCATTTTCTGACATTTAAGAGACCAAACAACTAATAAAATCAATCCAGAAAGCAATCCACAGATTAATTAAACAATGAAAATAAACATTGGTTGCAGCCCTACTCATATTGGAGTCTGACTGGAGGCTTGCTGGCTCAGTGAGCAGTGAACAATAAAACATCCTCTCAGACTGCAGAGAGTTTCTGGTCTAGAGTTTAAACACACATTAACAACCTGAAGTGGCACAGCGTGGAGCTCAGTGTGTTCAACAAAATAAAAAATAGGACCGACAGACGTTTCTGAGGAATGTGCTCCGAACAGACCTCCATCTGTTTCCCTCATTCCACGAGTTCAAATAAACAGGTAGCAGAAAGCTATGACTCTGAGTTCTGGCTTCAGTTTGACATTTTCCGTCTCTTTATGGTTGACTCCGGGTGTTTCTGCATGCACCATGACAACAAATATCCTTTAAAAAAAAAAAAAAATCACTTCAGCCTTCAAATTCGCCCACTCCTTTTCAATCCAAACAGCAAAGAAAAAACCCCGAGGCTACAAAAATGTGTCCTCAAGGTAACTGAAGATGCTTCAGGCAGAAATGTCAAAATATAATATAAGAGTTCAGTGTTTTATATTAATTATGTCCACAATTTATTAATTATCCATTCCAAAATAACAGCGAGGAACTAAAGCCTGGAGGTACGTCTTCAAATTGCTTATTTAAAATCTGATTTACAGTCCACTAATCACCGTCAAGGTCCGCAGAAGGTGAGCATATTAGGTCTAAGCTCAAGACAGACAGGAAAGTAAGTTAAGATTTTACAACATTTTAAAAAAAACTAAAGTTGCAAAGTGCTTCACGATGAAAGCAAGCATTACAGCCCTGTGTTTCCACTATATACATTTAGCAGAGGCACATCGCCACTACTAAATTGTCGCCAGACATGTATAGCTTATTGACGTGATTTTATTTAATCGAAAAAGTCAAATATCTTTGACTGTATTGTTGCATCTTCTCACTTACAGTTTGGTCGACATAAAGTCCTTAAAAAAGTCAGAAAAAATTTTCCTCAGCAATCAAAGAAAAAAAAGTGCCCAAAAGATCGGAAAAAGCGTCAAAAACATCGAAAAAAAAGCAACAAAAACGTTGTAAAATGCGTCAAAAACGTGAACTGAACCTAAATTGATACGCGGGCCGGATCAAAAGCTGCGAGGTGCCAGATTTGGCCCGCGGGCCTCGAGTTTGACACATGTACTAAATCAAGTATTCACATTAATGCTTCTGTGAATCACTTAAACCTCCATAGTTTAATACTTTTACTAAATCTTTATTTTTACTTCAGTTTCTTCTGTACTTTCCTTTTTTTGAAGGAAGCACCAACAAAAACCAAAAAAGGCTGATTGGAGAAACAGTAACTGCTCCTGCTGTCCAATCAAACCACTAAAAATGCAAAGATGCACAAAACACACAAACACCTGCTGTTATCACACCATTCAACAACACTTCACACCTTTTTTTAAATAGCGGTCCCCTGACCCACTAGCCTAGAAATCTAGACGAACCCTAGCGGCAGCAAATGTAATCAGCAGCCAGGGGGGGTCTAGGCATAGGGCTGGGTATTGTTCAGAGTCTTTCGATACCGATTCCTAACGATACTTTTTTCGATACCGTATGTTTTAAAATCCATTTCAACATCAACAAAAATACATTAAACACAAAGCTTTTATTTTCTACCTTGATTTTGAATCAAAACAGTTATCAAAATGTAAAAAAATTCTGGTAAAACTGCTCACTCAGAGTAACATTAATAAAAGTGCCTTGCCTTACAAGCTCAGCCTGTCAGTCAGTCATCAGGGCAGAGAAACCACCGCTGTGGCTGCTTGTCTAACAGGAAGTGTAACGTCAACAGCACCGCGACCGCTTTCACCTCACCATTAATATCCATAGATTAATATCACCTCGCCATTAATATCCATAGATTAATATCACCTCGCCATTAATATCCATAGATTAATATCACCTCGCCATTAATATCCATAGATTAATATCACCTCGCCATTAATATCCATAGATTAATATCACTCGCCATTAATATCACCCATTAATATCCATAGATTAATATCACCTCGCCATTAATATCCATAGATTAATATCACCTCGCCATTAATATCCATAGATTAATATCACCTCGCCATTAATATCCATAGATTAATATCACCTCGCCATTAATATCACCTCACCATTAATATCACCTCACCATTAATATCCATAGATTAATATCACCTCACCATTAATATCACCTCACCATTAATATCCATAGATTAATATCACCTCGCCATTAATATCCATAGATTAATATCACCTCGCCATTAATATCACCTCACCATTAATATCCATAGATTAATATCACCTCACCATTAATATCACCTCACCATTAATATCCATAGATTAATATCACATCACCATTATCACCTCACCATTAATATCCATAGATTAATATCACCTCGCCATTAATATCCATAGATTAATATCACCTCACCATTAATATCCATAGATTAATATCACCTCACCATTAATATCCATAGATTAATATCACCTCGCCATTAATATCATATCGCCATTAATATCCATAGATTAATATCACCTTGCCATTAATATCCATAGATTAATATCACCTCGCCATTAATATCATATCGCCATTAATATCCATAGATTAATATCACCTCACCATTAATATCCATAGATTAATATCACCTCGCCATTAATATCCATAGATTAATATCACCTCACCATTAATATCCATAGATTAATATCACCTCGCCATTAATATCATCACCATTAATATCCATAGATTAATATCACTCACCATTAATATCACTCACCATTAATATCCATAGATTAATATCTCCTCGCCATTAATATCCATAGATTAATATCACCTCGCCATTAATATCACTCACCATTAATATCCCGATTAATATCCCTACCATTAATATCACCTCACCATTAATATCCATAGATTAATATCACATCACCATTATCACCTCACCATTAATATCCATAGATTAATATCACCTCGCCATTAATATCCATAGATTATATCACCTCACCATTAATATCATATCGCCATTAATATCCATAGATTAATATCACCTCACCATTAATATCACCTCACCATTAATATCCATAGATTAATATCACCTCGCCATTAATATCATATCGCCATTAATATCCATAGATTAATATCACCTTGCCATTAATATCCATAGATTAATATCACCTCGCCATTAATATCATATCGCCATTAATATCCATAGATTAATATCACCTCACCATTAATATCCATAGATTAATATCACCTCGCCATTAATATCCATAGATTAATATCACCTCACCATTAATATCCATAGATTAATATCACCTCACCATTAATATCCATAGATTAATATCACCTCGCCATTAATATCCATAGATTAATATCACCTCACCATTAATATCCATAGATTAATATCACCTCGCCATTAATATCACCTCACCATTAATATCCATAGATTAATATCACCTCACCATTAATATCACCTCACCATTAATATCCATAGATTAATATCACATCACCATTATCACCTCACCATTAATATCCATAGATTAATATCACCTCGCCATTAATATCCATAGATTAATATCACCTCACCATTAATATCCATAGATTAATATCACCTCACCATTAATATCCATAGATTAATATCACTCGCCATTAATATCCCTCACCATTAATATCCATAGATTAATATCACCTCGCCATTAATATCCATAGATTAATATCACCTCGCCATTAATATCATATCGCCATTAATATCCATAGATTAATATCACCTCACCATTAATATCCATAGATTAATATCACCTCGCCATTAATATCCATAGATTAATATCACTCACCATTAATATCCATAGATTAATATCACCTCGCCATTAATATCACCTCACCATTAATATCCATAGATTAATATCACCTCACCATTAATATCACCTCACCATTAATATCCATAGATTAATATCACCTCGCCATTAATATCCATAGATTAATATCACCTCGCCATTAATATCACCTCACCATTAATATCCATAGATTAATATCACCTCACCATTAATATCACCTCACCATTAATATCCATAGATTAATATCACATCACCATTATCACCTCACCATTAATATCCATAGATTAATATCACCTCGCCATTAATATCCATAGATTAATATCACCTCACCATTAATATCATATCGCCATTAATATCCATAGATTAATATCACATCACCATTATCACCTCACCATTAATATCCATAGATTAATATCACCTCACCATTAATATCCATAGATTAATATCACCTCGCCATTAATATCATATCGCCATTAATATCCATAGATTAATATCACCTTGCCATTAATATCCATAGATTAATATCACCTCGCCATTAATATCATATCGCCATTAATATCCATAGATTAATATCACCTCACCATTAATATCCATAGATTAATATCACCTCGCCATTAATATCCATAGATTAATATCACCTCACCATTAATATCCATAGATTAATATCACCTCACCATTAATATCCATAGATTAATATCACCTCACCATTAATATCCATAGATTAATATCACCTCGCCATTAATATCATATCGCCATTAATATCCATAGATTAATATCACCTCACCATTAATATCCATAGATTAATATCACCTCGCCATTAATATCATATCGCCATTAATATCATATCACCATTAATATCATATCGCCATTAATATCCATAGATTAATAACACCTCGCCATTAATATCCATAGATTAATATCACCTTGCCATTAATATCCATAGATTAATATCACCTCGCCATTAATATCACCTCACCATTAATATCACCTCACCATTAATATCACCTCACCATTAATATCCATAGATTAATATCACCTCACCATTAATATCCATAGATTAATATCACCTCGCCATTAATATCCATAGATTAATATCACCTCACCATTAATATCACTTCGCCATTAATATCCATAGATTAATATCATATCGCCATTAATATCATATCGCCATTAATATCCATAGATTAATATCACCTCACCATTAATATCACCTCACCATTAATATCACCTCACCATTAATAACCATAGATTAATATCACCTCGCCATTAATATCATATCACCATTAATATCATGTCACCATTAATATCATATCACCATTAATATCACCTCGCCATTAATATCACATCGCCATTAATATCACATCGCCATTAATATCATATCGCCATTAATATCATATCGCCATTAATATCATATTGCCATTAATATCATATCACCATTAATATCATATCACCATTAATATCATATCACCATTAATATCATATCGCAGCAAACGCTGTCTGCGTGAAGTTTTAAAAAAACTGGAATCACACCTGAAACCAACCGTGACTCTCTGTGACTTCAACAAAACTACAGACAGTTTACTCCGTCCACACCTCTCCGTGTGTGTGTGTGTGTGTGTGTGTGTGTGTGTGTGTGTGTGTGTGTGTGTGCGTGTGTGTGCGTGTGTGTCGGAGCTCCGCTCTGTGTCAATATGTCAAAAGAGAGGACAGATAAGCTTGCGCTCAGATGCTTTTGGAACCGAAATTTGGCTCCGAAAGATAAAAGAATTTTTCGATACTCATAGGATTGGAGTATTTTTTTTTTTCGATACCATAAAAGTATCGACGTTCGGTACCCAGCCCTATCTAGGCATTCTCCGTTGGCTTGCGAGCTGGAAAAACCAAACTCTGGCCGGGCCAATCACATTGTGTATAGAGTCGGTGGGCGGGGCTTATGGCTGCTGCTGCTGCTGCTGCTGCTGAACAGAGGTCTTCTGGAAGACTTGGAGTTCAGCTTTTCTTTGAGAAAAGAACAAAGAACGGCACTGAAGTCAAAGTCTTAAAACAAGGAAGATGTGTTCGGAGTTTTGGCGACCGGATACGGCAAAAGTTTAATCTATCAACTAGCTCCGCTACCTTCTTTGTTGCTCTGATTGGTTATAGCGTTATCCTATTGTGTGCAGAGGGAATTTGAAAGACAACAGTTTATCCCGCCCCTCTGATTGAGCCCAGCCAATGGGGAGTTCCCAGACCCAACATCTGGATGTGGGTCTGGCTCGTCAGGCTACTGACCCACTGCCGCTGGGTCTAGCATCTCTCGAGCTCCTCCCAGCGAGCTGCGACAGTTTACGGCCCCACTGACGTGTATTGTCACTATAACAACTAACAACAATCGCCATTTTGTTGTGTACCGGTCAAACGCGTTATCACGGTGAAACAGTTCAATGGCCTTTCTATCCATTTTAAATCCGATGGGTTCACGATTCAGCTTTAATATGAGTTTGAGTTCACTGAATTCATGCACACAACTGAATAAAAAGCAGAATTGACATCAGTTTAGAAAAATAGAGAAGTCTAACCATATAAAAAGAAAAACATAATTACACATATGCACCCATACATTTGTACTCACATACAAACAACCATCCACTTATAAACCATTCAAATGGTCTACGCAAGTGCCTTAAAAAACGGTATATGTTGAATAGTCAAGGCTTTGAACATCTGCAGCTGCAGGGATCAAAAGTTATCTTATAGTTGAAATGTTTGGATCATGTGCATGTTTCTTCTTCCTCAGCGTTTACCTTTGGAGGATAGTTCGGAGGCAGGTGAACCAGCAGACAGGAGCCAAACTAACGAGAGAAGTGGGAAACGCTCGGCTGGGGCCACATGAGTCAAAACAGAGAAGCGAAACTGACTTACTATGAAAGAAAGTGTTAAAATAATAAGTGTTGAGTAACGGTTTGTGCGGCCAGATATGAAAATGAGAAGTGTATCTGTTGAAAGTGGACACTGACGGCACGCTCTACTGTTACTTTACTGCCCTATCAGCGTAGTTTAAATACATTTTTATTGTTTTATTACCAAAAGTATAGGCTATTCAAAGCATTAAACCGCATGAGCTGTACTACCTTTTTCCGGTGCACCACCTCTCCTCAATTGACCTTTTTCAAGACAGACATGTTGACATGTCATAGTAGGAAAAGCACAGGTGTGTTCAAAACCATTAATGATGGCTGCATTCCACTTAGGAGAGGTCCTGGTATTGTTCATGCTGACTCACTGAAACATCTTACTGGGACACTTGATGGAGTTGAGCCATAGTTAATGTTAGCAATTTCAGCTGTGCTTTTCCTGCTATGACAAGTCAACATGTCTGCTGTGGAAAAGGTCCATTGTGAGCGTCAATCGGTGCAGCCGAAACGCAGAACAGACGCGTGTCCAATGGAAAATCCGGGTTAGGTGCCGTCTATATGCTGGTTTTTTCTTAGCGGGGGTTACCTAGAAAATAAGCCCACTGATGGCGACGTTATTGTTCATGTTTTTGGCACAATGTTTAGTAATGTAGTAGTAGTAGCTTCCAGCAGCCTTCAGGCTGAACAGGAAGTTACACAAACACTGATTTGAACACGATTCTGATTTAATAAAATGTTATCAGACCCATATATCAGCTCCTACAGTCTCCAGTTGTTTTTATTATGACAGAGTATCTGTCAGAATGCTCTACATGTGATCTGTTGCTGATTTTAATGAACAACAGACTGTAGATGATCTGTAATCTGATTATTGATATAATCAGATTTAGTCTCTCTGACTTCTAAATGTAACTATCAGCCTCACTACATGTGTTCTGTCCAGAATAAGCTTTTAAATCAGACAAATAGCCGTTAAAATCCCTCCAATTCAAAATCAATAAAAAGTTTATATAAAACGTCATGTTGAGTCGATTCTGAACAAATCAGCTGTTGGATCAGCTGAGAGGCAGGCGTTTCCCAGCATGCCCCTGGGTCCGCCTGGGTCCCATGTGTGCATGACGTCAAAGCAAGTCGGGATCAAGTTGGATACAAATCTAACCGGCACGCATTGGGCGCCGATCGCCAGTGATCGATTCTGCGCAGATCTGGCTCATCTCGAACGAGCCTAGTGAGCTAAAATGTATCTGCAATTGTTCATTAGATACGTGTGATATCTGTAAAGCTGAACGGACTCACAGTAGTAAAAAAAAATATGTTATTCTGATCCAAAGACTCTTTCTGTGAGAGAAAAAGGACACTACATACTGGAATGTAATTGTGAGACATACAGTACAGGCCAAAAGTTTGGACACACCTTCACATTCAATGCGTTTCCTTTTTATTTTCATGACTATTTACATTGTAGATTCTCACTGAAGGCATCAAAACTATGAATGAACACATATGGAATTATGTACTTAACAAAAAAGTGTGAAATAACTGAAAACATGTCTTATATTTTAGATTCTTCAAAGTAGCCACCTTTTACTTTTTTATTAATAAAGGGAAAAAATTCCACTAATGAACCCTGACAAAGCACACCTGTGAAGGTAAAACCATTTCAGGTGACTACCTCATGAAGCTCATTGAGAGAACACCAAGGGTTTGCAGAGTTATCAAAAAAAGCAAAGGGTGGCTACTTTGAAGAATCTAAAATATAAGACATGTTTTCAGTTATTTCACACTTTTTTGTTAAGTACATAATTCCACATGTGTTCATTCATAGTTTTGATGCCTTCAGTGAGAATCTACAATGTAAATGGTCATGAAAATAAAGAAAACACATTGAATGAGAAGGTGTGTCCAAACTTTTGGCCTGTACTGCATGATGCGTTTGAGAAACAAACAGAACAAGCCATTGCTCAAAAGGAAATACACATATTAACTTAGGTAACATCCTGTTGACATGTTATTTTCCCCAGTTGCATGATAGCTCTAGTGCATCAAATGAAGCGCTCCCTATTCCGTTTGGTTACCTGAAGTAGCCAACGTGTCACAGAGGAAGTAACCTGCTCTTCTTACGCTCCTAATCTGGATCCATTTATAAACCGAGACATATTGGATTATGCGCTCGGTGTGGGATTACACAGAAACCCTGTCCAGACATCCTGTGCCTGCAGAGTGAAAGGGGAGGAGGGTAGTTTCTGTACCTGTCAGGTAGTTCCTTTTCCTCGGGCCTCACCCCGTTTGGCTCTGGCAGAACCAGTTTGACGACGACGCTAAAGACACAAAGAGGACAAAGACAATTCTGATGACTGACTTCCCAGAAGGAAACTCACTGTCATCCAACAGCTCGAGCGTCTTGATTATTCAAAGTGAACGGCCGAATACCTGGCAAAAAGTGTGCGTTGTAATAATAAATCTGGTCGGGGAGGACTAGAAATGGAAAGTGACAGTTTCACTTCCTAAAATTCACTAACCGGGAGGTTCTCTTTAAATTCTTAAAGGGTATCTATCCTTTTTTAACCCTATTTTCCTATGTTTTAGTGTCTTAGTGACTGATGGGAACAACAATTTTATGGAAAGGATTTCTAAGGAGGTCTACCTTTCTGTTGAAGAGTAAGATTTTTTTTTTTAAAACATCTGGGAAATTGCGTTCGCTAAACCCACCAGACTCCATGTAAATAAACAGTGATTTTAGCCTCGTGAAATACACTTCATTCAAAGTCCACAGAAACAAAATAAAACTATGAAAAGCCATTTTGGGTTGTCTTTGCACTTTTCCAACCATCACAACTCTAGTTTTGGTTGAAATAAACACATAGTTTACTGATTTACATGTGAAAATATGTTGGCTCTATACACGCTAAAAGTATTGCTTTTTTAAATGGAGTCTGGTGGGTTTAGCGCTAGAGACTTCAGAGCTGTTTCTGGTTAAACAGAAAGGTCTCAAATAGGTTTTAAAGGTCTATCTCTGAAGGAATCCTTTCTATAATGTTGTCAGACACAATATTTATCTGTGCCTGTCAGCGGCAAAACGAGCACTTTTGTGAAGGTAAATACAAGCTGGACAATTGCCATATTAACTCACATTGTGTGTGCAGCGTTCTCGCTTAATACTGGACCAATGTCAAAGATTGTTGTTCCCATCAGTCACTTAGACACAAAAACATGGGAAGGTTGAGAAAAAAAACCAAAAAAACAGCAGTTACCCGTTAATTTACATCTAATTAAGCAGATGGTAATTTGAAATGAAAGTGCGAGCTCCCTACTTTCAGTCCTCTACAAAGTGAGAATAACCACAAGACCAGCTGCTGTGCACAAGACACTTCAGAATCCAAAATATTTCTCCTTTTGCAGCCATTGGTTTTAAGTTAGAACCAGATTTGGTTTTGATGCCAATTCCACAATATCCTATTTTATTATCAGTGTTTCACCTATAGGCTGGCTGCTTTAGTCTGGCAGATAGGGGAGGCTTTTGGGGGTCACTACCTCTTTTAAACTTTCAACTTTCAAATCCACATGAACCACTCTTCACTTTGATCACATAGATCTGTTTCCTACCTTTGCGGGGTTGTTTTTTTAACACTGAATCAAATGTTTTATGGTCACGATTCATCTCGTAGCTGGTTGGCTCGGTTCCAGGCTTTAAAGTCTTTGTATCAGCATTTAACAAAACCTTTATGGAGATATAAAAACACTGCCGGAAACAGAGCAGTTAAAAAAAAAAAGTGGGCGGTCACATCATTGCATTCACGTGCGTATGAGAGTTGTGTTAATTTGGAAATGTTCTACTTCCCCCATCAGCTTCTGCTTGGCTGGAAGAGGTTATGTTTTTACTAAAGCTAGAGAACATTTACATTGAGAGGGTCTGTGGAGAGGTTCTACTTCAAGTAGGGACCATTTAGGTCTTATTTTGAAAGTCTGAAAGAGTTGTACCACAAACAAGTGTCCCTAATTGTAACTGAGACCCCCTCTCTAACTTTTCTTTTTTTTGTAAACCCATTCATTGCCTATTTATTCATTTATTTATTTATTTATTTATTTATTTATCTCTCTCTCTTTTTTTTCTGTATGTATTTGATCGACTCACAGAATTGTTGACACGTAAAAAATTAGTGAATTTGAGCCACCTGGTATGTTATAGACATATGTGGGCCTATGCTCTGAAAGAATATTGATGCATAGCTGTGAGTGGTGAACATACTAGCTGCCAAGAGGTGTATGGGGAGGGTGGGTGAGGGTAATCTTGTTCCTGTTTAGAAGAAAAGAAAAACTTGAGGAAATGTACTGTTTGATGTAACCTGTATTTTGTGTCAGTTGAGCATCTGTCTGTATTTCTGTAGATTTAATATCTGTGAGTTTTGTATTAAAAGCTAATTCATGAAAATGTAAATCAATAATGAAAATGACCCTGGCTTGCAGCTCTAGTGGCAGCTGGATTTCAAGAATTTAAAAAAAGGTTTAAACTCAGAAATACCAAACATTTCAGTCTCATAAACAGTCTCATTTCCAAAAAAAGATGTCGCAACCTAATTACCACCGCAAACACTTGTTATACCTGCTGACTCAAAAGAGGAAAACACACTTTGTACTAAGATCTTATCTCTTTCCTTTAACCTTTTCTTTCTGCAGAGATGCTCCGTCTAACAGCGGCGACACTGACATTATTCGAGGTTAACCCTTGTGTTGTCCTCGGATCAAATTGGACCCGTTTAACGTTTTTTTACATCAGAAATATGAGTTTCTTAACAACCAAATTGCCCCAAAATAACTTGGATGCATGCATGTACGTTGTATAGAACCCATGCAACATATAAACTAAAAAAACAAAAAGTAAGGAAATTTGTGTTTGGTAGATTATTTCTCTGTGGTAACAATGCTTTTTGGCAATAAATGTTATACCGTTGGAAAGCCTGTTTAGTTCCCTTTCAAATGGTGCCCCATTTTTAAGGAACATGCATGTGTGGGATGAGCAGCAGCGCTGAGTATGTGGGTTGCGCCCATGAAAAATTTGCCAAATCTTCTCTGCCAATGCCAAACATCTTATTCTGCCGTTGACTCGTTTGGTGTTTGGTGGATTGGATGATTGAATTTTGAAGAAACAAGACATATTGGTAATTTAACAATTTATTAATTTCACCAACAGGAGCATCAGTAGTGTGTGGAAGAACCATACACAGCCACAAAACAGCCTGGCACCTCCTCCTCATGCTGGTCACACACTGCTGTGGGATGGCATCCCATTCTTCAACCAGCATTTGTCGCAAGTCAGCCAACGTGGTTGTGTTGGTCACTCTGGCACCAACAGCACGCATATCTCCACAGTCCTCCAAGATGACAACGCTCGCCCCCACAGGGCGGGGTTTATCAGAGACTACCTCCAGAACGTGGGAGTGGAGAGGATGGGATGGCCTGCCAGCAGTCCTGACCTCAACCCCAATGAACACTTGTGGGATCAGCTTGGCCGTGCCGTTCGTGCCAGAGTGACCAACACAACCACGTTGGCTGACTTGCGACAAATGCTGGTTGAAGAATGGGATGCCATACCACAGCAGTGTGTGACCAGGCTGGTGACCAGCATGAGGTGGAGGGGCCAGCCTGTTACGCTGTAATAAATTGTTGTTATCATGTATAAATTGTTAAATTGACAATATGTCTTGTTTCTTCAAAATTCAATCATCCAATCCACCAAACACCAAACGAGTCAACGGCAGAATAAGCTGTTTGGCATTGGCAGAGAAGATTTGGCAAATTTTTCATGAGCGCAACCCTCATACTCCGCTGTTTCTCATCCCACACATGCATGTTCCTTACAAATGGTGCCCCATTTGTAAGGGAACTAAACAGGCTTTCCAACGGTATAACATTTATTGCCAAAAAGCATTGTTACCACAGAGAAATAATCTACCAAACACAAATTTGCTCATTTTTTGTTTTAAGTTTACATTCATGTTCTTCGCAGGTAAGATGAATGATCACTACCATTGAATTTTAGTTGTTTTATTTAATTTCATTTTTTTTCTTTAAATGGTTTCCAAACAGCATCCTGACCAAACTTTGACATAAACCCGTCTGTGACTCACTTAACATCCTCTGATCTTAACGATTCTATTAGTCAAAATAATTCATAATATATGCTTTTGCTCCAACTCTTTAAAAATTTGGTATAATGTGATTTTATTAGGTTTATTGACCATTAATTAAAAAAGAAAAAAAAACATTGAAAAGGAGGGACAAAAATGTTTTTAAAAAAAAAAGCACCAAAAGCATAAAAAGCATCAAAAAAGTAGGGAAAAGTTCCCAAAAAAAACCCCCTACTTTTCTATTTTTACCCAGAATGACAGGTTCATGGATGACAGTGACCTTGTTGTTACACTGGGCTCCTGTCAGCGTGAAGTAGGAAGTTTCAGTTCCAGCTTGTGAAAGTCTGCACTCTCATCACAAGTCCGAGACTCGTCACCGCGTGGGGGCTGCAACGTTTTCTCATGCCAATTCTGAATTCTTTATTTATGATGATAGGGTCATTTGTGATCATCTTTTGATTAGTTCAAATATGTGTTTAGTTGATAAAATGCAGCAAAATAGTTTAAAAAGAAAGCTTCTTAAAAAAGGGGAACTATGCAGTTTTTTTTTTTTAAACTTAATTGACCTTAACTGAACAGCTTCGGAGTCATTGGAATGGTTAGATGACTTTTTTTTTCGAAAATAGGTTTCAAAACCAGACTGAACGTTGACATTTACCCTTCTGTAACTATCCTTCCTTTAATAGGAGTCTAAATTATTCATAATTTCTGCTTTTTTTCAAGTCAAGAAGTAGGTATAATTTCCTATAAATGAGGTGTACTGACCATGAATTCCGAAAATGAGTGTAAAACTGGTAATAAGTTAGCGTTAGGGGTGTTTATGAATGGTAATATCTTTGGGATTTTGACTTCTTGTTACGCAAAAACGAGACATTTGAAGACGTCACCTTGGACGTGTTATGTTTGCTATGACTGAAACTGTCTTTGCACTATCATGTCACTTGACTTGTCACTTATTTTAAATGTCTAATTTTTATTGATGCCCATACATAGTGATAGTTATATAGTTTTTAGCTATGTCTAGTTTTTTTTTTTTTTAACTCTAGTCTAGGTTTAACTACATGTTTTTTTTGTCCTCACCGTGGGATGGAGGGAAACGTAATTTCGACTGCTTTGTATGTTTGGAACATGTGAAAGATCGACAATAAAGCTGAAAGCTGGACTCCTCGTTGCAAGGGTTTTTTCCTTTTAGCATTTTCTGATGTTTAACAGACTAAACGATTGATCAGTTCATTGGTGAAGTAATCACTAGGGCTGTTCTCGATTGAAGAAATTCTCAGTCGACTAACACTCATTCAATTGTACCCACCAATCGATTAGTTGATTTAAATCAAAGTCCTTTTAGGCAAGTCATGCCACTCGGCCGCCATCTTGGCAACGCCTCCGGGCAGCTATTTCGGACTAACAAGACCAGGCTCCTATCTAAATGAATGGGCAGAGAGTCAGAACTAGGGCTGCAACTAACGATTATTTTAATAATTGATTAATCTGTCGATTATTTTTTCGATTAATCGATGAATCGGATAAAAAAAGCATTAATTTACATCAACTCAATACATACATACTTGTTGTTTTAGTTAATAGTTGTGTAAAGGTAAGTAACCCAAATAGCAGATACAGACAAGACAGACAGACAGACAGACAGACACACACTTATTCATTAAATTATTACCATCATTGTAGTAAGTGCAAGTTAAAGTCCATGTTGCAAGTTTAATTTTCCAACGAATTTGTGGTAATTGCTTGTTGGTAATAAACATTTAAACTGTTATCCATGTATTTGATGTTGTTAGGTATCACAAAACAGAATATAACACGAAAAAGTAGGTACTATTTTACAGCGGTTTGTCTTTCCCCCACAATGCATTGCATGACGTCACGTTGGGGAGACGACAGGCGAAAGCCCCGTCTCAGTTCACTGTCCCGGTCACGGTTTCTGCCGCTGATCTGGCAAAATATGGCTTTTGGTCTCGACTGAGTCAATGTGTCTTTATTATGTGTATAATAATATTGGGGGGGAAGTGAAAGGCAGCTTGGACGGGGATGCTATTCGGCTTTTCACAAGTTTAAACAGCTAGCTAACGATACGCCGACGTTTGCTAACGTTAGCGCAACAGCGTTAGCTTAGACTGCTAGTTAAATACCGGTATTACAACTGCCTTCGGAGCTGCGTCCACGTTGTCAACACAAGACATGTGGCGTTAGTGCTCCTTTTGTATCATACTTTTATTGAATGAAATAGTAAGCTTCGCTCCTACGAAATATGTGTTTTTTTTGTAACATTACACACAAAGCTAACTGGCTATAGTTAGCCTGTACGTATGCTAGCGGGATTAGCTAACGTTGCGTAGCCAGCCAGCAACTTCGGCGATCGGCAGTAGTTTCGGCGAACTAACCGCGACAGTATGTTGCCCACAATCAACCTCTGCTGTTAAAAGCAGTCAATCTGCAGTTATGATTTGAAATGGAGACACATGGATGTGTTAGCTGTCGAGGTTAGCTCACCGAAGCTGCTTGCTGGCTATGCAACGTTAGCTAATGTCTGCTAGCATACATACAGGCTAACTAGAGCCAGTTAGCGTTGTGCAACTAACTAACTAACAAAAACCATCTCGTAGGAGCGAAGTTTAAAGTTTCATTCAATAAAGTTATGGTACAAAAGGAGCACTAACGCCACAAGTCTTATGTTGACAACATGGACGCAGATATAGGAAACTCCGAAGGTAGTTGTAATATTTACCTAGCCGGCTAGGCTAACGCTGCTGCGCTAACGTTAGCGAAGCGTCGGCGTAGCGTTAGCTAGCTGTCTAAACTTGTGAAAAGCTGAACAGCATCCCCGTCCAAGTAATAAATAAACACCAGGCAAATATGTTGTTACTGGAGCTAGTAGCCTACCATCAAAAGCGTGAGATATCTAATCATGATATCAATCATATCTATGTGTTTACAACCATCGGGGGATTTCACAGGTGGGACTGGCAAGTTAGCACATAGCTAGCATGATGCCTTGTATTTTTCTAGATCTAGATAAGTTTACCGGTACTTATCTGAACCAACGACATGATCAGTGTCACTAGATATAAATAAAACATTGACTTTCACTTGGTGCTATTCACGGACAGTAAAAAAACCCCTCTTCCTCATCCCAGTCAGTCACCATAGTTCTAGTACTAGGCTGATACACGTCTCCCCCAACGTTACGTCATCGTCGAGTGCGGAAGAAAAAAACACTAATACCAAAAACGACAAAAACCTGACAAAAACTGTCCTTTAACACTATTTTGAGACATTTTTGACAATGATATACATATATTGAGTGCTATATGTACCTATTAATCAACAGTGGTGGTTAACTTGCAACATGGGCTTTAAGTTCATTTATACACCACACACTAATATATTTGTCAACAATAACTGATATGGGACAAGCACATAATATATACATGACAACAGATAGAAAAATGAATGGGCCAAAAAAGGCGAGTGAATAAAACCGTGTCTTTAGTCTTGCAAACTATTATTATTATTGTTATTACCGAGCTAACGCTAGCTTGTCATGCTAGTCAGCTGGATAACGAGTAAACAGCAGCACCATAAGAGCTACTGGAGGGACGTTACGTTCCTCACTTCAGAACGGAACAGTAGTAGGATAGTGTAGTGACTTTACCCTGCTGTTGTTGTTCTGTAGAACAGAAGTAGGATAGTGTAGTGACTTTACCCTGCTGTTGTTGTTCTGTTGAACAGAAGTAGGATAGTGTAGTGACTTTACCCTGCTGTTGAACTCCCTTCCTTCTCATCAAGGACTCCAACAGGTTTACGTTTTAGGTGCTGACTCATCACCGTGGTGCGCCCGTGCCATGCCGTGTCGCTTTTGCTTATCTTGCAATTAACACGTTTTTGATTTATTTAGTGTGAAATGCTCCCACACCTTGGATGACTTGGGTCATACTGATTTCTCTGCCTCCGCCGAGTGTTTCAGAACAACGTTACGGGTCTCTCCGGTCTCTCTACGTACTCTACCCCCGCTCTGCTCTTTTTTTCTTTTCTTTTGCTCCGCGCTGCTCCGCTCCGTGCTGCTCCTCTCTGCGCTCAACTCAATTTTTTTTTTATCTAAGGGACTAGGTGGCGTAATAGTTGCGCGACACAACGAATCGATAATTAAATTCGTTGCCAACTTTTTTAGTAATCGAATTTTATCGATTTTATCGATTCGTTGTTGCAGCCCTAGTCAGAACTGCCCTTTCACTGGTCATCGGGACATAAAAACTACATGTATAGAAACAGCAGTAGAATATGATAAAAATCGATGAAAAGGTTTGATGACTTTGCCCCAAAATAAGGTTTAAAAACGCCTTTTTCCCCCCACAGGTTATACTGTTACTACGCATGCGCAAGGGTTCACGACACCAACTTCATTTAGACGATAGGCTTAAATGTTTCCCGGCTTGACTGTTAAAAAGCAGATGATTGGCTTTCCAGCGGGAGGGGCGGGACATGTGCATACAACCGCCATCTTTGCCGTTACGGGTTTTCCTTATATAGTTGTATTGAGGAAGTGGCATGTCTCCTAAATAAATAGTCTCTGTTTAAATCGACAGATCTGTAAATCTGAGTTTCTCCACAAAGAGTCGTGCTAAAAGCACCACTTTAACTCTTGTGTTTACCAGAGATGTGCTCGTACGGTTTTTGGAAATAAGTCATTCAGCATGAAAAAAAGCATCAAACGTGACTAATGGACTAAAGAGATCTAAGTTGACTAAGACCAAAACGACAGATTAGTCGACTAATCGACTAAGAGGGAGCAGCCCTTGTAATCATTAAATAAATGGACAATTAAAATAATCATTACTTGCAGCCCTGAAAGACAGAGGTGTAAATGTGACTTCAGTCTTCAAAGCACATCTACAAACAATCCAAATAGTTAGAAGGTCCTTACTTAAACTAAGAGGCCAGTTATGGGATGTAAATGGATAATAAGCTTATAACCACCGGGACAAACTACATGTGAATGAACTTTGACCTTAAAATGGCACAAATACCAGTCATGAGAAAAGTCAACTGATACAAGAATGTATGTATCATTTGACATGATTTAATGTTGGAATTTTTTTCTTTTTTGTTGTTGAATTATATTCAAAGTTCAAGAAAATCTTTGTTTAAAAAGACCAGAAAAAAAAAGAAAAAAAGGTCAGGGCCACACGGACTCTGAAGACGCTGAATTTTCCGCGGATTATAAAACAGATTAAAAAAAAATACAAATCTGAACGTTAACACATGTCCATCACAAGACCCCTGGAAAAAACAATCAGCAGATTCCATTTGGGTCTGGCAGTGTTGTAGTCGAGTCACCTACTGTCGATTCCAAGTCACCAAAGAAGAGTCCCAGTTGAGTCACGAGTCCAGAAAATAGTAACTTGAGCCCAGGACTCGAGTACTCATCACTGCCTATTAGTCTTGAGTCCCCAGTGTTCGAGTCTGAGTCACCAAAGAGTCCCAGTCAAGTCTCGAATCCCCAGTGTTCTTGTCCAAGTCCCCAAAGAGTCCCAGTCAAGTCCTGAGTACCCAGTGTTCTTGTCCAAGTCCCCAAATAGTCCCAGTCAAGTCCTGAGTCCCCAGTGTTCGAGTCTGAGTCACCAAAGAGTCCCAGTCAAGTCTCGAATTCCCAGTGTTCTTGTCCAAGTCCCCAAAGAGTCCCCAGTCAAGTCACGAGTCCCCAGTGTTTGAGTCTGAGTCCCCAAAGAGTCCCAGTCAAGTCTTGAGTCCCCAGTGTTCAAGTCCAAGTCACCAAAGAGTCTCAGTCAAGGCTTGAATCCCCAGTGTTCTTGTCCAAGTCCCCAAAGAGTCCCCATTCAAGTCTTGAGTCCCCAGTGTTCGATTCTGAGTCCCCAAAGAGTCCCAGTCAAGTCTTGAATCCCCAGTGTTCTTGTCCAAGTCCCCAAAGAGTCCCAGTCAAGTCACGAGTCCCCAGTGTTCGAGTCTGAGTCCCCAAAGAGTCCCAGTCAAGTCCTGAGTCCCCAGTGTTCAAGTCCAAGTCACCAAAGAGTCCCAGTCAAGTCTCGAATCCCCAGTGTTCTTGTCCAAGTCCCCAAAGAGTCCCCAGTCAAGTCACAAGTCCCCAGTGTTAGAGTCTGAGTCCTTAAAGAGTCCCAGACAAGTCCTGAGTCCCCAGCGTTCTTGTCCAAGTCCCCAAAGAGTCCCAGTCAAGTCCTGAGTCCCCAGTGTTCGAGTCTGAGTCACCAAAGAGTCCCAGTCAAGTCTCGAGTCGCCAGTGTTCTTGTCCAAGTCCCCAAAGAGTCCCAGTCAAGTCTCGAATCCCCAGTGTTAGAGTCTGAGTCCTCAAAGAGTCCCAGACAAGTCCTGAGTCCCCAGTGTTCGAGTCTGAGTCACTAAAGAGTCCCAGTCAAGTCCTGAGTCCCCAGTGTTCTTGTCCAAGTCACCAAAGAGTCCCAGTCAAGTCTCGAGTCCCCAGTGTTCTTGTCCAAGTCCCCAAAGAGTCCCCAGTCAAGTCACGAGTCCCCAGTGTTCTTGTCCAAGTCACCAAAGAAGAGTCCCAGTTGAGTCACAATTCCAGAAAATAGTAACTCGAGCCCAGGACTCGAGTACTCATCACTGCCTATTACACAATAAAGTAGAAACTTCCAACTTCTGAGTCCTATTTCATAAATCCTCGAGTTTGAGTCCGAGCCATCAGTGCACGAGTCCAGGACGAGTCACAAGTCCAGAGAATATCGACTCAAGTCCGAGTCCAGGATCCACAGTCCATAATCGGGATCATCAGAAATCAGAAATGTTTTTATGGCCACAATAAGTCTGTGGATTTTGCCCAGGTGAAAGGTGATGAAATCAGGATTGCTGCCGTTATAAAAGGCCAAGGTATGGACTCTGGAACAAGTTACCCCCTGGTATTCTCACTATTACAGATATCTAGCTCTTTTTAGGTCCAAACTCAAAACCTGTTTGTTTATACTTAGCAGTGGTGTGACAATGTCCCTCTCCTCCTCCTGTTTCTATGTAACCTTTTCTTATTTTACAGTTTTCTATGATTCATTCTTTTTACTGTCTGATATGTTGATTTATTCTTGGTTCCTGGTGTAAATGACTTTGGATACCTGCTGGTTGCTGTAAAGTGCTATATAAATAAAGGTTTGATTGATTGAGGTTGATATAATAATCGAGCAGGCCTTCTGCAAACCTGACTCGAGCAATAGCAACAGAAAGCGCAGACTTCCCTTTTTTGGAGTGAAAAACAGTTTCACCAGCGGACAGCGTCACACATTCACTTCCACAACGACCTTTGGCTTACTTTTGCACTATTTAAAAAATGTATTTATTGTATTGTAAATACTGCTTCGGTATCTTTTGTATCTTCTTTACTGTATACATTACTTTTCTTTTTATCTTTACACTTGTCGTCCCTATACTGTTTGCACCGTGGGTCGGACAGAAGCATATTTTCTATTGCTCTGTAGGTCTTGCACTTTGAAATTGTCAATGAAGGTGACCTGACTTGACTAATGATAGGTAACCTGTAGGATTACCTTGGACCTGCCCTTAGTTATGCCGCTATACGAGTTATGCCACACTGAGCTCCTCTCTCCATCTGTGTGCATTCATATCTAATTAATACATGTTACTAAGTCCCTGTGCTTCTTTTTTTGCACATTTCATTGGATTGTGGTGGCACCTGGATTGTCTCTCCATCCCACACCTAGACACGTTATACTACTTGTTATTAAAAGGTACTGGTTATTAAATCATACATCAAGTTAACCTTGTCCAAACTGGTACACTTGGTAAATAGTGTTTCCAGTTTGTCCTGACTGCCACAAAAAAAGAAAAAATCTACCACAATGACTTTATCCCACTGAGCCAACACAAGAGAGACACGTACAGTCGCCATGAGTTAGCTAATGTTTTTCCTTTTATATTCACACTCGCTGCCAACAAAGTCATTCAAAGTTCCCTCGGTGACTTTTTCAAGTTATTGCTTAAGTTTGGTGTCAGTTGGCAAGCGTTAGTTAGCCACGCTAGCACATAAGTTAGCATCCAAAAGTCATTAGTTGCTACTTGTGCCGAAGCTAACTCAACTCTGCGCGCACACACACACACACACACACACACACACACACACACACACACACACACACACACACACATGCATGTATCCTTTATCTCAAAATGTATACATTCAGGAAAGTCTAAATAAGAGCTTTTTACTGCGCAAACGTAACTAATGTTAGATGGCGTCTGTTAGCTTGAATGGGGAAAAGTAGCAGCAACACAGGGAGTGAGCTAGTCTTTAGCATTAAGTGTGACAGAAAACTTTTAAATGAGAAAAACTACATACCCGACGGCTCCTCTCGCAGTCCGATAACTTTGACAGTGACTTGAAGCTGAGTTGTGTATTCCAGATAATGTCAGCAGAGCGGTGCCTCTTCCCCCCTCGGAGACGCTGAGTCCGCAGACAGCGACCGCAGCTGGAAACTCCGTCCGCTGCTGCCCCGAAAATAAAACAACAATATGGCAGCGGAGCGCCGCGCTGCGTTCACGGCACACTGGACCGTCGGGAAAATATAACCACAAACTGGTAAACGCTGTTCCGTCCCGATCCAGCAAAAAAAAAAAAAAAGAAAATCAGCGCTAACCACACACAACTAAAACAACCAGTGGAGGAGGGACTTCCGAGATCATTCACTTAACAGTCCCACATTATGCTTATATTTTCAGGTTTGTATTTGTAGGAGCCACATATATGCTGTTTATGGTCTCATTTATACTATTTATTGATTATTATTAGGGCTGTCCTCGACTAAAGAAATTCTTAGTCGACTAACGCTTGTACGATTTAGTCGACTAATCGATTAGTTGATTTAATTGACAGAGCTGTGCGCTTTGAGAGGTGGTTAAGACTAGAAAAGCACAATATAAATGTAGTTAATTAACCATCTGTAAAACTGAGTTTCTCCACAATTAATCCTGCAAAAGCACCACTTTAAATCTTGTGTTTACCATAAATGTGCTCAGAAGTTTCTGGGAAATAAGTAATTAAGCATAAATAAGCATAAAAAATTACTAATGGACTAAAGAAATCTTAGACGACCGATTAGTCGACTAATCGACTAAGAGGTAGCAGCCCTAATTATTATATTGTGAACTTATATTGTAGGTGGTGGGTGTGTTTGTTTCCTTCACCTGTTCACCTGGGTTTTTTGGGGAGGTTTGACAGAGAGGGGGTGAGCCTGGGAGCGAACATTTTCTGTTTACCGCCGCACTTACGCAATTATTTCGACTCACAAAGTAACTTCACATTTGGTAACTGCAGTGCAAGTTGTATTTTACGTGTGGAAATAAAGAGGAATAAATCATTGCAATACAATCTTGAGCGTGTCACGGTGTGTTTATGCATCTCTCAGTGTTTAGTCCGTCGCGGCAGCACTTTGTTGGACTGCTTACAGCCACAACAGTATTTGTCTTCTCCAGTTCTGACTGTTGGATGAGAAGCAGTTAAAAAAAAGTGTATCTCATACTGTCTGTCTGAATATATACCTGTATTCACCCTCTGTTTCCCTGTATCTTTAAGACCCTCTCCCGATAAAGCCCCGTCTGATCTGATTATTCAGAGTCTCTGCACCGTCATTGCAGCCGGGGAAATGACTGTAACGGGACTGTAGCAGCACTTTCTACCGTTATATAGTATAGTTGTGACATCACAAGTGTACGGAAGTTGTTTAAAGGCACAATTTCTGAATAAAGACTGCGTGCGATTCTCTGTGGATTGAGCGTTTTGATATTTTCACATTGTTTATATACCACCTCGACTTACTTTATGATGATTATGATTACCTTTAAGTAAGAGTACTAATACCAGACTGAGAATACTCCAATGCAAGTAAAAGCCCTATTCAAAACTTTACCTAAATAAAAGTATGTATCAGCAAATGTACTGTAAGTAAAAGTGTGTATGTTGCCCTGTCAGTGTTTTTTCTATTCTTCTAATCTGGATTAACATTCCTGCTGCATTAATATGAATGTTGCATTTTCCTGCTGTAGATGTTTAAGGTTGTGCTCTCCTTCATATACTGTTGAGTAATTTAATCTACAACAAAGCATCATATTCTATAAGATCATCATGTGGTTGTAGCATCACTGTCCTGTGAGAGCCACGTAATCCTTAAATATATGTCCCAATGTTTTTTTCTTTCTTCTGTTTTTTCTTGATTTTAAATGTATTCTTATGTTAACTGTCAGACACAACAGAAGCCCTGCTGGAAAAAACTATTTCCATGTAGAATTACAGAAAAGCTTAGGTATGCTACGTGGTATTCTTTTTATACCTAATACATCCCTTATATCATGGAGTAAATACAACCATTTCTTTCTATTTTTTTTAAACATAAAAAAAGAAACTGGAAGTTTTTGCTGCTGGTCCAGACTTTAAACTACTGATAAGAAATGTAGGGAACAACATTCTGAAATACACTGAACAAAAAAATAAATAAAAAAGATCTATTATTATATGACTCTTGAAATGTCATGTAAGGACAGAGCTCCTCGCGGTTCACAAGAGGGTTTAACATCTTGACAGATTCAGATGAGTTACAACAAGTCTGTCCGTTCGGTTATTCCTACGCACAGCGAAGGCAGCGTGAGCAGGGCCAGGAACTGAGCTGTTGGGAGGAGACTCTGCTTTAGAGGAGTAAACAGGACAGGACATGTTGCATGTTTACCGGGCAAATATGCATACAACATATAAAAAAATAATACAAATTGTATTTATATAATATATAAAATAATTGCTATTTACAAAATAAAATGAATATAAAATAAAATAATATGTATAAAATATCCCTATACATAAAATTATAAATAATACAAATTATAAAATAATAAAATAAAATAAAAACTTAAAAAATAAATAAATAATAATAATAATAATAAGTATAAACATAAAATTATATATGAAAAAAATAATAGTAATAAAATAAAAATAAAAATGTTTTTACTATTAAAAATGAAAAAATGAAGAAATAATAATATTGAAAATAATAATGATAAAAAAAAATGCATTTGGCAACAAAAAACTTTAAAAAGTAATGGTAAAGTAAAATTGTTAAAGTCAGAGACACACAAAATATTTGATGTTGATCAAGTACTTTGTTCTTAAATTCTTCTTCATTCAAAAATCCAGAATCTGTTCAAACGGCAGATCTTTTTTCCACCCAGTTTATCTTCTGGACTCATTCTGCACACAGTGAAGCTAAAACATCCAAGTAATGGAACAAGAGCTGGACAAAAAGTTTTGAGTCGACAGGGATTCTGGATCACAAAACGGATTTGAAAGGTCCCATGATATGGTGCTCTTTGCTTTTAACATAGCTTTTATATAGGCCTTAGTGGTCCCCTAATACTGTATCTGAAGTCTCTTTTATATAGACCTTAGTGGTCCCCTAATACTGTATCTGAAGTCTCTTTTATATAGACCTTAGTGGTCCCCTAATACTGTATCTGAAGTCTCTTTTATATAGACCTTAGTGGTCCCCTAATACTGTATCTGAAGTCTCTTTTATATAGACCTTAGTGGTCCCCTAATACTGTATCTTCACCAACTGCCACTTTGCTCGTTTGAAAGCCATGATGTCTCTCTCTCTCTCTCTCTCTCTCATGGGTGGGCCAAATTCTCTGGGCGGGCAAAGCAGAGAAAGTGAGGTAACCTTTCTCATTATGACCTCATAAGGAGAAGATTCCAGATCGGCCCATCTGAGCTTTCATTTTCTCAAAGGCAGAGCAGGATACCCAGGGCTCGGTTTACACCTATCACCATTTCTAGCCACTGGGGGACCATAGACAGGCTGGGGGAACGCATATTAATGTTAAAAAAAACCTCAAAGTGAAAATTTCATGCCATGGGACCTTTAAAGGAAGCAAAAGAATAGAAGTTGAAAGAAAAAAAGAGGAAGAAAATGGGACCAACGACAGGAAAATACATAGAAGTCAGGCTGAGGTTTCAATGATGGACGTAATGTGGGGAATCAGTAATTTAGAAACAAGAAGTGAGGAACTCTAGAAGGAGAAAATTTGGTTTTTGAGTAATTCTTTAGACTTGATTTGACTCGAGATGTGGAAAGGAAGTTATGATCTGATGCGGCCAGTTGAGGTCCCGGACAGATTTGTTAATAATATGGAATTAAAAAGTCATCTTACTTCCTGCTTTGCACTCGTCATAACTACTACGTAGATTTTGGGGGGGATGCAGGGGACATGTCTCTCCCAATATAAGGACAACCCACTCCCCAAGTGGGGCTCAAAACAGGTGTATACCCTTCATACCTGCGTGTTAATGTATGTTTCCCAATGATTTCAGACACACATAGAGAGTGTTGTGGCAAAATATGATATATATCTGGTTTTTAATTGAATTATGGGGACATATACAACGTGTATGAATGAATGAATGAATGAATGAAGTTTTATTCGGTTACTAAACATAAAACATAAGTACAGCAAGTTCATTACAAACAAGGGTGGTAACCGAAAAGGTGAAGGCTGAAGCCATAGCTTATTACGCCTACCCTATTTACAAAACAACATCTACCCATCAGAGGTTAAACATAAACAATATACATGCATAAACATATCTCATATGCGTACGCATATACATACTTACACATACATATGCATGCACATATACATACAACATACCTATACGATTTTACTTAGGCAACCTTATATTTGAAAAAAAATTTAAGTTTTAAGCTGTTTTTTGAAATAATGAATGGAATTACTCCTCTTAAGATCATCGGTGACACCATTTCACAAGTCGACCCCTTTTACCGAAATGGTTCAGAGCATTTGTTTTTTAAACATGTTCTCTCCTCTTAGGTTATATTTCTGTTCCCTTTTTTTCAAACAAACATAATATATTTTCAGTATCAATGTGTTATAGATAGGAGATGTCAATGTGTCTGCCTGTTGGGAGTCACAGACTTTCTCTCTCCTAGTGCTTCCCTTCCTCACTGCTACACATAGACCCCCCTCCCACTTGTGCAGTCCACAGTTGCCGCTATGCAGCCATAACAGCCACAGTTGGCCTGCAGCTGTATAACCACAAAAGCCACGGCGGGCACCAAGCCAACGCCTTAAAGCCAGGACACACCAGCCAGACGGCCGACCATCGACAGAAAAGCCAGTCGAAATGATCAGTCTCCCAGTGTTGGTCCAAAAAGTCCCTCAGAACTCACCAAAGAGACGAGATGTAATACGCCTCCATAACAACAGGCGGCGCTGATCTGTATTGTTGCCCAAAAAATGAAAACCGGCAGCTGATTGGACGAACGCGTCACATGGGGTTTGTTTTCTCCGGAAATTCCAAGCCAGACTGTCATGGCGGCTCGTTCAGAATACGATATCTCATATTGTACTAAAATAGTTCACCGGAACGTGTTTCTGAAAACATTTGAAGAGAGAAATAAGCCGTGATGCAGCTGCCGAATCTGTCTTCATTTTAGCTCAACAAAGGTCAGTTTAAAAGATTTTCGTCAGATTTTGAGAGACTCTAGTCACCTCATTCCGCTCGCCATTTTCGATAGTGTGCAAGATCAGCTAAATGACTTCATCTAGTGGAAAATCTCCAAAAAAGGTGGTCTTTGGCCAATTGAAGTTTTACACGCGTGATCTGAAGGTGATCATTGGAGCGCTCCTCAGAAAGAGGGTCACTCTTTTGGACGATATAAGACGAAGCTAGATAAAAGAATCTTTTAGCAAGCTCCCGGTACTTGCTCCGGGGTTTTTCTGTGTTATCTTTTGTGCACATTAAAACTTATTTTTCACATCTGACTCTGACTCTACATGGATTTTCTGAGACCTCGTTTTGGGACTTTTTCATACTTTGAAGAGAAGTTGAAGAGAAGTTGACAAAGTGCAGCTGGCGATAAGGTCCGCGCCTGTAAATCTGGCCTTGAACCACGGACCTATATTATGTTTCAACAATAGGACCGTATGATCTTAACCTTGCAGCGCAACGTGTTTCTTTCTTTTGTGACCCCCCCCCGGTTGTGTCCCCTCCAATGTTGAAATGAAACCTACACCCTCGACGGCCACTAGAGGGCGCCGCCACTCTAAACGTAAATATGAGTCGTAATTGCTGCTTGAAGAAACAACTTAAGGTGCTGACACACCAACCCGATAATCGGCCGTCAGATAGCCTGGCGAGGTTGGTGACTCAAGTCTGTTCGGTGTGTCCCGTGCCGTCGTCACCTTTTTGCCGTCTTTAATTTGGGCCGACTTGACTTGTTGAATCGGCCAGCGGGCAGTCGGAGTCAATGACCAGTCTGTTAGGTGGAGTGCTAAGCCTTGACTAGCGAATCAGTGCACTTATGTTTAAAGGAACACGCCAGCTTATTGGGACTTTGTCTTATTCACCGTAACCCCCAGAGTAAGACAAGTTGATACATACCCTTCTCATCTCAGTGCGTGCTGTAACGCTGTCTGACGGCTCCAGCATTAGCTTAGCCTAGCACAGATCCTGCAGGTAACTGGTTCCAACTAGCCTACTGCTCCAAATTGTGACAAAAGTGACAAAATAACACCAACATGTTCCTATTTACATGTTGTGATTTGTAGAGTCACAGCGTGTACAAAAAACAACGTAACATGAGACACAGCCATCTTCTAACAGTAAACAAACCGGGAACTATATTCTCAGACAGGCTTGCTGCGAGCATATCACTCCACCCAAGTACTGTATTCTTCCACCTGAGAATATAGTTCCCAGTTTGTTTACGGTTAGAAGACGGCTGTGTCTCATGTTACGTTGTTTTTTGTACACGCTGTGACTCTACAAATCACAACATGTAAATAGGAACATGTTGGTGTTATTTTGTCACTTATTCGGAGCAGTAGGATTACTGGAACCATTCACCTGCAGGATCTGTGTTGGCCTGATGC
The DNA here is from genome assembly GCA_025617405.1 of Perca schrenkii. NCBI lineage: Eukaryota > Metazoa > Chordata > Actinopteri > Perciformes > Percidae > Perca > Perca schrenkii. The sequence goes on from CM046792.1 coordinate 34,630,308, forward strand.
CGCTGGAGCCGTCAGACAGTTACAACACGCACGGAGATGAGAAGGGTATGTATGGACTTGTCTAACTCTGGGGGTTACGGTGAATAAGCTAAAGTCCCAATAAGTCGGCGTGTTCCTTTAAACACTTACCGGAAATGACGAGCGGGACGAACGCCTCTCAAAATCTGACGAAAATCTTTCAAACTGACCTTTGTCGATCCAAAAAACATAAGATTCAGCAACTGAACGGCCTATTTCTCGCCTTAAAATGTTTTCAGAAACACGTTTCGGTGAACTATTTTCGTAAAATATGAGATAGTATTCTGAACGAGATGCCGTTATGGTCGGTTTTGAAATTTCGGGAAAAGCCAGGCCCACGTGACGCGTTTGTCATTTCCGGTTTTAATTTTTTTGGGCGACAATACAGATTAGCGCCGCCCATATACCCTTGACTGCAGACCCGCGGACCTCAATGTGGGCGGAGTTAAACGTTTAACCCCGCCCACTCTCTAACATTATAGCGGTTAGCCTCCACAGGCAAGCTAACCTTAGTTTAGGTAACAGCTAGCTAACTGCTAGCTGAGACAGCATGTAATAACTTTAAAAGACCCTCAAAATAAAACTTGAAAATAACCGTTAACATATATAACTGCTGTTGGGTACGTCAGTTCTACTTTACTTGTGCTCATTTAAAATACAATCACTCAATACTTGTCTTTATTGTTATTACTGTAAAGTCTTCTTTTCCTATTGTGTTTGACTTAACATTATTTTATCTAGCTGTCAGCTAGCGGTTAGCCAGCTGTTAGCTAAACTAACTAAAACGTTTTAGCCATCTATGATTGTTTGATTGCTAACGTTAGCTCAAAACGCTGTTAGCATCTAGTAGGCTACTTGATTGCTAACATTAGCTCAAAACGCCATTAGCATCTTAGCTAGCAGTCATTTCTTTCTTTTTTTGTAATTTTTTATTTTTCATTTTTCAAGGAGAAATACAATAGGCAGGCCTTTAATGATTTTCTAAATCAATGGCACTTATACGTTTAAGCAATTAACTATTCATCAAATCAGTATTAGTGCTGATAATAACAAAAATATGCAAATGTATATATATGTACAAATAAAAATAAAACAGTTATCAATACAGAGTGTATTCTCTCAGGCCTGGAATCAAGTTTCACAAGTGTTACCAATGCTTTGTTTCCTCCTATTTACAGTAACTATATACAACAGAACATGGGGAGCTATTGTTTACAAAAAATTCCAAAAGATGCCATATTCCAAAAAAAATAAAAATAAAAAATAAACACCTTTTAAAAGAAGTCTGGGCGTACTGGTTTAATGTAATCAATCCATTTACTCCATATTTGGAGGAAGTCTTCCCTTAATGCTCTCAAGGAGAAAGATAATTTTTCCATCACGTATATATTATGTATATCAATCCATTCCTTCACAGTGGGTGACTCTGGTTTTAACCATGTTCTGGTAATTACTTTTTTACTAGCTGCTAGGAGAATTAACAATAACTTCTTATCCTTTCTGTTCCACCTCTCTGAGGGGATATTACCCAAGTATAAAAATTCAGATGTAAAGTCAATCTCTACCCCAAAGACAGCCTTCAAAGCTTCTTTAATCTCTTGCCAATACTGATTCAATTTCTGACACCCCCAAAAAATGTGATAATGGTGTGGCTGAACTTGTGGATTGCCACTGTGCTATACAAATTCTCCCCCAGTCTTCATCTGAAATATTTAAGTCTCCTTCCCTTATCCACTTGTCCCTTATTTAAGAGTATTTTCGGGTTGATTTTGAAGAAAACCCTTATACAACTTTGAAATTATCTTTTTACATGGCTGGGCCTTGGATACCGCTAGGAAAACCTTTATTATTCTTGACTCAGCCCTTACCAGTACTGGTTTAATTTTACCTTCTAAATAATCTCTAACTTGAAGATATCTGTAAAAGTCACTTTGGTTAAGCCCAAATTTCTCCTTTAGTGAATCAAAGCTTTGGATTTTACCCTTGTCGAAGAGAGTGTAATAACTTGAGATTCCTAATTTAGCCCAAATACGAAATCGATTGTCTATTCTGTTTGGGATGAAATCAGTATCAAAGGCACAGCATTTTATGGTGCTTTTCCATTACATGGTACCTACTCGCCTCGACTCTACTCGCCTTTTTTGGTTTTCCATTACGAAAAAAAGTACCTGGTACCTGCTAACAGATACTTTTTTTCGCACCTCCTCAGTCGAGGTTCCAAGCGAGCTGAGGCGAGCCGAGAAGGTGACGTGAAACCCTGCAGGCTGCTGATTGGTCGGAAAGAATCGTCACTGATCACCGCATTGCTAGCGACAGACGGCATTTTTAAGCCAGCAGTGTTTTTTTGCTGCCGGAGGCTCCACGCAGAGCTTTCTCCGTAGCATACAAGTGGCCTGATGGTTATACTGGTGCGCTGGTGTGTAATGTGTGATGTGTGTGTGTCGAGTCGCCGTATGTGTGTGTGTGGGAAGCTGGTGAGCGAGGGAGAAGTGAGAGAGTGACGGCGATTATCTCCGCAGCGAGTAGCGACTCTAGAGTCATATATATGTGAGAGAAACAAAGCGAGTAGCGACTCTAGAGTCATATATATGTGAGAGAAACAAAGCGAGTAGCGACTCTAGAGTCATATATATGTGAGAGAAACAAAGCGAGTAGCGACTCTAGAGTCATATATATGTGAGAGAAACAAAGCGAGTAGCGACTCTAGAGTCATATATATGTGAGAGAAACAAAGCGAGTAGCGACTCTAGAGTCATATATATGTGAGAGAAACAAAGCGAGTAGCGACTCTAGAGTCATATATATATGTGAGAGAAACAAAGCGAGTAGCGACTCTAGAGTCATATATATGTGACCACGGTGGGAAATCTGGAGCAGTAAACATTAACTATCTCTGATATCATGTTGTTCACGGAGACAGAGAACCAGGAAATGCGTCGGGGATATGTCAGTGGGAAAAGCAAGCTACTAAGCCACGCCCACGGCAGTCGCTATGACGACCAGCCACGCTGAGGCGATTCTTAAAATCTGCAATGGAAAACGGACGCACAGCGAGTCGAGGCGAGTACAGTCGAGTAGGTACTGGTAATGGAAAAGCACCTTTAATATTCTCGATGCGTCCTTCAAACCCCCCATTTTCATTGTCTGATGCCAAATTTTAAATGATACATTTATCAATGGGTTTGTTTCCTTAATCATTTCTTAGCTCGTTGTCTGCGATGAGGGCAGATATTTCAATCCATTTTGCTAGATAACCTGGACTACACCAACAGACTAATGGCCGTAATTGGGCCGCGTAGTAATAATATTGTAGGCATGGGAGACTTGCTAGCAGTCATTTCAAAACGTTTTAGCTAGCTAGTGCCCTAAATAGGGCACTACTTTTAGCTATCTGTGATTGTTTGATTGCTAACGCTAGCTCAAAACCATAGACAGTATATTGGAGGCTACTTGTCACAAAGTGACGCATGCGCAACTCACATCTGCACTCGACTCACATCGGGTAGTGACAGCGGGGTTAAACGTTTAACTCCGCCCACATTGAGGTCTGCGGGTTTGCAGTCAGGGGCTTCTCGCGCCGCCTGCTGTTATGGAGACGTATTACGCCTCGTGCACGTGCAGAACGTACGCTCAAGTCGGCGTCGCTTCGGTGTGTCCCGAGGCATTTTTTGGACCGACAGGAGCCGAGCGATCAGTCTGACGGTCAGCCGTAGGGTTGGTGTGTCAGAGCCTTTATGTGGGTGTTTTTTCCCGTGGTGGACAGTCTAAAAGGAAGAAAAACAGGAACATGCCACAGTGCAACATGTCCATAAATAAATCCCAAATTGAGTTCAACAAAAAGGCAGTGGAAAAACAGAAAAGTTTGAATCCTCATTTTAAATTACTTTTACTTTTACTTTTAAGTTTATTTGAATAGGGACAAGTATGTTACATAAGCTCATGTTACATACTACAACATTTTAGCCAAAGCTAATTCTCAATGCCCGTCCCTAGTGGGCCTTTACATAAAATTCAACAATACGTAGTTAAAATAAACATATTAAAACAATATAACACAATAACAACGACGCCGATAGTCAGTGGTCACATGCTTGACCTCTGATTTAAAAAGTCTTTAAGTTTAATTTAACGGAGAGTTAGAGCCGACCTCTTGTCGCAGGTATGTGGTGCATGCACGGAAACTGAACGCTGCTTCTCCAGGTTTTAGTTTTGACCCTGGAGACGGAAATAATCAGCCAACCTGTCCCTGGTGAACTCAGACGAGGTTAAGAGGATCAGGAATCACATCGATCAAACTCGCTTCCTGAATCCCTCTTCTGGATCTGTAGCTGAAGAGAGGGAGCAAAGCCAACGGGATTAGTGACCTGAAGCTTCATCACACGGCGAAATGTTCCACTCAGACACTGGAAAGATTAGGACACAACAGTTATAGCACGTTATAGAACCATGCCCCTCGAAGACTTGGTTCGCCCCGCCTATCAACTTGTTCTCCATGGCTTTACCTGCTACGAAAGTGGCCATATTATGAAAGAAATCACTTTTTCTGAGATTTGGGGTGTTATTTTGTGTCTCTGGTGCTTCCACACGCAATACAAACTTGGAAGAAAAAAAATCCACCCATGGTGTTCTGAGTGAGATACGGTTTCTGAATGTGTCCTGCCTTCAGTCTCCGGGTGAGCTGTTCAAAATTTGCACGGTTTTCTACGTCACTGAAAGATGGGACAGAAGTGTGATGCCTCACTCTGTAGCTAAAACAGAGAGCTCAACACACAGGGTGAAAAGAGGAGCTGCAGCAATGTGCAGTACGACAAAAATATGGTGTTTTATTTTTTTTCTTTAATTAAACCATGTAAACCTATTCTGGTACAACCTCAAAATACAATTATGAACCTGAAAATTAGCATGATATGAGTACTTTCACAACTTCGGAGTGAACAAAAATATCCTGGATGGTGTATATAAAAGCTTAGTGGAAAGCGTCCTCTATCTTTTAATGTGATCGTGTGGTATGGACTGCAGAGAATAGTGAACATGGCCTCAAAAATTATAGGGAAGCCACAAAAGCACTTAAGCAGTATTTATGAGGAACGCATTACAAACAAAGCTGAGAAAATTATGCGGGGACATACACATTATTTAGTGACCCCTCCCACACAGCGAATTTGAACTCCTACCCTCAGAGAGGCGTTTTAGAGTACCAACAGCAAATAGAAACAGCTTTAAGAAATCCTTCATCCCTAATGCTGTGAAGGTGCTAAATAACACTGGGAACAGTACTGAAGAATGGAAGGTAGGGCGAGGCAGATTTCCAGGTTGCAGCATTATTAGTACATTACATATCATTTAGCTGACGCTTTCATCCAAGGCGACTTACAATTGCTATATGTGTCAGAGGCTACACACCTCTGGAGCATCTAGGGGTTAAGTGTCTTGCTTAGGGACACATCGGTTGATGTATCACAGTGGGAATTGAACCCAGAGCTCCCACACCAAAGGAATGTGTCATATCCACTGCGCCATCACCACCCCAGTGCGCTATACAGTATTTATCTATTCATTTACTTATTTACTTTTGTAAATGTAACCTTTGTAAAGTCACTTTTATGAAATGTATCGTGTGTTTTGTCCGTTTTGCAGTCCTGGCTACGTACTGTTTGAAATGCCCTGTCTCTCTTGTATTCTTGGTGAAACAAAATGTTCACATCTGTATTGGAAATTTAGGTTCTCAATAAATTCTGACCTGCCTTGTGGTTCACCAAACCAAAAAGGCTGTTTTCAAACCGCTATAATGTAACACTCAGAGCTGTATTTGGCAGATTTTTGAGACTCAGAAATTACCACCGAACCAGAGAGTTTTCATATTTAGGCTGTGAAACAAGTTGTAAAAAATGTAATCATTGTTTTGCTTGATTTGCTAAAACTCTGTGATGGCTAAGGAACTCTTTGTCGACTTTTGTAGGGCTTCATGTCGACCCAAGTGCGACACAAGTCAAAAAGAGTGACAAAAAAGAAACAAAACGTTGCAAAAACTGACAAAAAAAAGTTACAAAAACGCCTGAGAAAGCCACAAAAAAAGTAGAAAAAAGCGACATGCAGGAATACAGTCAAAGATATTTGAGTTTTTTCAATGCAAGCATAATAATAAACTCTACATGTTTGGCCCTCAATGTGATTCTCTTTCCAAGTGTGGCCCTTAGTGAAGTTGAGTTTGACACCCCTGAGTTAAAGCCACACTAACAACTTCTTTTAGAAAAACAGAGTGACTTAAAGGTCCAATGTGTAGGAATTTCTCCCATCTAGCGTTGAGATCGTATATTGCAATAAAGTCTCTCGCACCACGCAATTCAAAGTACGTATTACAGCTACGGTAGCCTTCACGCTTCAAAAAGCTGGTCTCTTGCTCTTTTCAATTTCCTTTTTCTGGGCGAAGAAGAACAAGACTCCTGTTCCTGAAATTTGGATTTTGAATACGTGTGGTCCTCCATGGTCCGTTCAATTTTCTAAGCACAAACGGACATTTGAAAAACAGAAAAATAGGTTCAAATATCCAATTTTTCATTTGTTTCCGCCTTGACAAATTAAAAAATGGGATCTTTAAACCTGTTTTTCCTATTTTCTGTTTTTATTCAGAGGATCAGAAATTTAGAAAATGACAAAATTGCGTCTGGGCTCCAATTATTCTTTACTGCAACAATATTCTCTCCCTCTTTCTGCCTAGCTCCGGATCTTAGCAGCATTAGCAGCACCTGTGAGTTTATCATGTGACAGCGAAAACGCGAAAGGCGGAGCAGTATGTCCTGTATGTCCCTCACTGGCTAACGTATTTCAAGATGGAGCATGAATATGGAGCGTCTACCCCAGTTCATGCAACGCAAATGTAAAATTTCAAGCCAATAGGAATACTTGGAATTGATGGTGTTGGAACGGGCGACACAGATTTTGATAATGAACAACTAAACACGTTACACACTGTTAAGGCCTTTAACAGTTTAACGTGTTCAGATGCATTATGACAGTGAAGAACAATAAATCCTTATTTAATTGACTTTTGCTGTTAAATAAGAAAAGAATTGAATCACTGCAAATGACTTAACATCCACCTAATTGGACACAATGCGTATATGTTGCAAATTACTGCCGTATAATCTCCCAGTGCATTCTGTCACACTGATACTTGTATATTATCCCCTTATTAATGTGCTTAACTCACACATGAATCATTTCAATGTTACTTTAAACTGCTACAGCACATCTACCATTTTACCACCAGTTTGTAGTTTAACAATCTCTGAATCCGAATCACAACCCTGATAATAATCTTTGATAATAATACAAAATAAAAAGGGATTTTACTTAAATCATCTGCAAAGGAAAGTTTCTCCGTGTAGAAAAAACAATTGGAAGTGCTTTAAATAAGACATAAAAAGACATATGTGAAGATATTTTATAAAAAACACAAGGCGGTATATAAAAAACACATGGTAGAAATTATTCGTCGTTCAAAACTGTGTGCAGATTCAAAACATCATACGTGTTTCGGGAGGTTTTTTAAACAGTTAATGTTTTTCATTCATCATTATGAAAAGATATTTGGGGGGGGGTCACATTTTCGTATATCAAACAAACCCGTTTATGAGATTGCGTTGACTTTTTTCCAATCATAACTAGTCATTTTTGTGTCTAAACGTACCTGTCACTTAGACTTATACTTAGACTTCTCTTTATTGATCCCTTTGGGATGACTTTTTAGTTTTTAGCATCTACTAGATATTAGCATCTTACAAAACACTCTTTAAATAGAAAAAAGATAGAAAAAATACAGTATAAGAATAACAATAAACTTTTAGCTAAATATTTTTACAAAAATAAACAAACAGTAAAACAACAATAAACTACAGATAAATAAAGATAGATATATAGGTATATAGAACTGTGTATGGTATTGTGTTATTATACAGTTAATAAATAAATGACATTTAGCATAAATTAGCAGTTAAGAGCAGTTAGAGTGTCCAGTTATGTATGTGAGTAGATTATTAATAATTTATTGCACAGTGTTCTGTCCTCTTTACCCTATTTGACCCCGTTTGCACACATTTTGTGCTTAAAGGAGAAATCCGACCAATTTTTACCTGAATCTTGATCGCTAGATGTCACCGAGTACTGCCGATAGGGAAAAAAAACGACCAAAATCGGTGCTAGCAAACTGGAGTTGCTGCAGCTAATGGCCAGAGCTCCCAGTTAGCTATAATGCCAGTTGTGGGGGGCATGTTCTAAAGAGTGCCTTTGTGCCTCTTAACAGACACAAAATGCAATTAAAATTTCTGTGCAACATGAACAGGGCCCTTACGTGACGACGTAAGATGCGTTTTCAACTCAGACATTGTGAAGAAACCGTTTAAATTCAAAGTTTGTACTGTCACCTTCCTCTTTTTCCATCGGTGACTTGCACAGTAATAGCGTTACTTAAGGCTAGCGCTTGTCTCGCGGGAATTTAGTTGTCTGTATACTCGGGTTAGAATAAATAAGGACGACCATCAAACTCAAAAGGCTCTTCCGTGTGTTCTATATATCGGCTATATTCTCCATAGTTAGATTTTCCATTGGATCGGCAAACGTTCCTCCAAGCTTCTTCCCGTGTGAACACCTCCGACCTTCTCTCTTCACACACTACGCTCCGATCTGCACACTACTGTTTACCATTTCCTGCAACAACTGAATGAAGCTGTTTGTGAGAATGCGTTGACTAGTTAAATGTATTCAAAATCCCAACATCACTGTAACAACAATTTATCAAAATCATAAATTGTATTACAGGAGTGTATACAAACTAGAGAAGGAAAAAACTGATTAAAAGAAGAGACAACACATATTTTTATCACGTTTGTGTGTCTGTAAATGTGGTTCAGACTAAGGACCAGCATCATGAGTGTAGTCAAAAAGAAGGGAAAGGACGAACGCTGGTTTAATAACCTGTCATCACTTGTTTCTCTCAGCCTCATCCCTCCTTTCCTCCCCACCATCCTCTCTCTTTCATTCACCACTCTGCACATCTCTTCCTTCTGCTGGAACCTTGTGGGGCCAAAAATAAATACACCAACATGTTTTTCACAATTTATTTTATGGATGAGATTTCGTCCTGCAGTCAGGTGATTGACATCAACGTAATGTGAATCATTTTATCTGTCCTCACAATCGGACATATATGATTGTTTCGTGGCATTTCTGACCATGTTTGTCAGAGGAAAGCTGAATGTTTATATATAAATTGGTCCTGGAAATGAAATAGATCATCTTTCATTTAGTTGCCAAGTCTTGTCAGTAAAAGAAACAACGAAATAATTTCCCCAGGAACACCAGCTGCACTGCTGCTTGTTAAAGAGCAAGAAGAACGTATTCAAACTTAATTGGGTGCTGGATGGCCTGGTCATCTGTAACAGAAAAGGTCGCAGATTCAATCCTGCTGACAACTAAAATGTCCATCAGCAGCCCTGTGACTAGGAGCGGGGCGCCGACTCCAAACCTGCTCGCCCTGAAACTAGTGTCATGTCATCTAAATGCAAATGAAGTTCTCGGTGATCGGGGAAACGGCACGTACTTTGACTTAAAGCGTAATTTAGTAAATTTTCAAATGGCTTTCTGCTTTGAAAGTGGAAACCGTTTAAGTCAATAACGTCAAGAAATGCCGACATTTCACTCCTCGTTTCATGCCGCTGTGCTGAAATGCACACACACACGCACACACACACACACACACACACACACACACACACACACACACACACACACACACACACACACACACACACAGGTTTGTGGCACTATCTTTGTGGGGACCCGTCATTGACATAATGCATTCCCTAGCCCCTTAACCTAACCTTAACCATCACAACTAAATACCTAACCTTAACCCTTACCCTAACCTTAACCATCACAACTAAATGCCTAACCTTATCCCTTACCCTAACCTTAACCATCACAACTAAATGCCTAACATTAACCCTTACCCTCACCTTAACCATCACAACTACATACCTAACCTTAACCCTTAACCTAACCTTAACCATCACAACTAAATGACTAACTTAACCCTTAACCTAACCTTAACCATCACAACTAAATGCCTAACCTTAACCCTTACCCTCACCTTAACCATCACAACTAAATGCCTAACCTTAACCCTTACCCTCACCTTAACCATCACAACTAAATGCCTAACCTTAAGCCTTACCCTCACCTTAACCATCACAACTAAATGTCTAACCTTAAGCCTTACCCTCACCTTAACCATCACAACTAAATGCCTAACCTTAACCCTTACCCTCACCTTAACCATAACCTAATTCTATCCCTAATCCTAAAACCACAACTTAACCCTCAAACAGCCCTTTAACCTTGTGGGGTCCAGCATTTTGGCCCCACTAAGCTGTCGGGACCCCACAAGTATACTGGACTCCCGGTTTTTGGACCCCACGAATATAGTTAAACGAGAACACACACACACACACACAAACTTCTGAGGAGAATTGTATTTCTTTCCATCTACACAACTTCCAAATCACGTCCGAGTCGGAAGGCCAATATTCATGTAAGATCTCTAAATGCTTACCGTTAAAATGGCAAGTCCTTTAGAAATGTTGTTTTAAAGCTGTGTTCACTGTTGAGTCCATTTCGGACCTTGTAAACAGCCAAACGATTATACTTTGTATATAATTATGTTTTGTCTTTTTATATTTCAATCAATTCTCTACGTCATGTTTAATGCATTACTGTGAGGTGTATACCTGACAACAAACAATAAAGGATATTTTATCCACTTGTTAAGGTTTAACCTGATTATTTGGACTCAGTGATGAGGTCTATACCTCTGGGAAATGTGATTTGTGAGTCTGCAGGAGGGAGGCCTCTGCTGGACTCCTGCTGAGAATCTGTACAGACGGCGATCCAGCTCCTGGCAGGAGGTGTCTAAAGCTCTCTGAATCCTCAGCCAGTTCTGGATACAAACACTGTGATTACACTGATGAACAGTCTGTCTCCCTACATGATGTCCGCTATTACACTCACAGTGATCTACATCAACAGAAGTACATTTCCAGCATAAAGCGTGACATTTTGCACCGGATGTCAGGTCTTTGTCCCTCGCCTTCCGCTCTCTGTGTGTTGACGTTCTCAAATCCCCTTCCCTAGGCAAGTCAAATTCCACGTTGGGCAAGTAAATATAACAACAGGGCAAGTGGCTAAATTTCAATCATTTTTTGCAATCATCATTGTATCATAAATAATGTTTTCATTCTCTTGCCCCCTCCACGTTGGAGAATGCTTGAATGTTTGATTCGAATGTGCCGTTGGCCAATCAAGAATTGAGTTGGCGCTAATGACTGGCTGCTCTCTTGTTAGAAGGCGAAGATGATGGTGGCTGCGTACGAGCTAAAGAGAAAGAGAGTTTTTCAAGCGTCCCGGTAGAAGGAGTTTTCTTGGGTGGCAGTTTGTCGCTCGCTCGACTCCAAGACAGATTAAAGTGGATCATTTTTAATGGAACATCTTCATTCAGAAAACCAATGCTGCAGTGCCATGATAAAAGCAAGCAGCATGGCATGGCAGCTAAGAGGACCGCTGACAACCCCTCCTTCAGTTGCTTGCCTGTATAGGGGCCAGTAAAAATGTACTTTGGGCAAGTAGATTTCTTTTACTTGTCCACCAAAACCACAATAGTGAAACGTTATTGCACATGGTTTATTACAATAAGTCCTCCAAACCATATGATGATATCGGTGGGTTGTTCCTACCCTCTAATACGCACCCCGCTATCCCAATGAAAGTCCTGTGTTGGTTTGACCCATCCACCACCACCCAAACATGCTTCCTTACGTGGAAATTTGGCGCTCTCATACTTCGTCACCTCCTGCTTTGCTCCTGTCATATTTACTAAAGCTACTAGAGGGCGTGCCACTATAACCTTAAAGAGGAGTGGTAATTGCAGCTTGTACAGATGGCGTCTGTGAGCTTTTTCTTCCTGGGGAGAAAAGTCTCTTATGATCACATTTGGGTGCAATGTTCATTTGTCCACATACTTTTGGCTCTGTTTTTACTTTGACAAAAGAAAAATACTGTATATAGATTTAAAGTGCAGTGTGCAGAGGCAGCAGTGGATGGCCGGCTCGCTCGGACACACGAGTTCAGACAAAGATCACATCAGCGCACGCTCAACCATGACTCAGGCCGCGCTCTGCACACGCTCCGTTTCTGCCGCCGGCTGTGGAGCTCAGCTATCTGCAAACTCTCCCCATCTGTCGCCTGAAATCCTCAGCATCAGCCCCCAGCCGAGCTCAATCAGCCCTCCAGAGATCGACCCAGCAGGGGGGAGGCGTAAGGGTGAGGTGGGAGGAAGTTATGAGGAGGGGGAGTTAGGGGGCTTATCTTTCCCCACAGACAAGCAATCCAACAGTCAGTGGTGGCATACGACTAATTGTCTGGGGTCCGGGCAACCTTTGCTTGCCTTGTGAGCTGCTGTCTCACCCTTCTCCCTCCCCCCTCTCTCCCCACAGTAATGATCTCCATCTCTCTCTGTATACTGTATAATTCCCTCTCTGGCCTCCTCTCTTCTGCTGTCGTTCTGCTGCTTTGAATCTGCTCCGTCAGTGCATCTGAAGGCGTTTAATGACTCCGGGAGGGATGCAGACTGATCGGCATCATGTCTCCCCCTGAAGTGGTCCGGTCTTGGCCTCTTGGACTTAAAGGGCTACGCCACCGTTTGTTGAAATAGTTCTTATCACGGTCTACCCTGGCTGTAGATAGGTTGGCCAACGCATTTTTTGTCTCAGTGCAAGTAATTAGGTTGTTTTTTTTGTCTTTTGTTGGCTCACTTTTACTCACAACATGATAACCGGCAACAAAGGATTCCATTCACTACGCTAAGCTAACTAGCGGTGTTGCACGGGACTAAAACAATGCATGTACAAAAAATGCGTTGGCCCACCTATCTACAACTAGGGGAGACTGTGATAAGCCCTATTTCAACAAACGGTGGCTTATCCCTTTAAACTATGGTCCATTCGAGTATGCTTCCCACAGACTGTTAAAATAATGGACCTATCATCAGTGACGTCACCCATTGGTTTGTAGACTGCCGTTTTAAAGCGTTGAGTTTGCAATTTGGCCGTTGCCATCTTGCACCAAGCTAGTGTTGTTTATGGTTTCAATAAGCTAAACGCTAAAGAGGGAAGTTGTAGATTTTCAACTAGTCTGACTAGAGATTTACCGGCGGGTAAACGCTGACCTACGGGTACTGAAGCCGTTCAACTGCATGTTCGGCAGAACAGAAAATCTGTAAACTTTCCCTTAAGTTACCGCTAGCTAGCTTGGTTGCAATAACGCTGAACAAGACATTTTTTTCCAAAATTGTCCAGTTAACTTTGCTGAAGTGAAAACACAGTGAGAGGGCCAAAGTTTAAGACGAATACACAAACAACACTTAAAAACAAGGTCAGGTCTATTTCAATGTCCACAGTGTTAGCATGGTTAGCATTGCAAAGCCTCCGTCCTGACTGACAGGTCCTAAAGCATCCCCTGCTTTATCCTCTATCTTGAAATAAATGGGACCATAATTTACTAAATGAACATCATGCTGTATTGAAGAAAACTAGCGATTGAGAGCATACACATACACAATCAAGTGAGAAGTAGGCTCGTTTTCTCGTAGACTGCTACAGAAACAGACTTCTTTTTGGAGCCAGTGGAGTCGCCCCCTGCTGGAAATTAGAGATAATGCAGCTTTAAGGAGCTTCAGCATTGGCTTCACTTTTCAGGCCCCCAAGTTGACGCCTGATACTTACTCTGCAGCCATATGTGTAATTTACACCTATTATAATTTCCCTAACATAAATAAAGACATTTGCACCATAAATTGATGCAGATAAATTCACCAGAATGCAGAAAATGAAGTGTTTGACACTTAAAATTTCAATTTTGCTCAAAAGTGGAGATCTCAACCCCCCAAATGTTGAACCCAAAGTTATGCCCTTGTCTGCAGCACAACATAGATGTAGTTTAGTATGTAAAGCTGGATTTATTGTGTGCAGCAGCTCAGCTCTCCTCCTGGGAATTACTTTCATATCGGACGAATCGCACCTCATGATTTATGATTCATGAGGTAACATTCAACACCACTGCAGGGGATTATTGAAGTGTAGTAGAAGGGTATGGAGATGGAGGTGGTGGATGGGTGTGTAGCTTGTCTGACGTACATGCTGGAGACCAGATTTTTAATTCCCTCACAGACCTACGATCAAAGTTTGCTGATATCTCCCAAACTTTAACGATAGCGTCGTTTACAGGCACAGATGTTGCAGAGTTTTAAACATGCTGGCGTTTAACTTAAAAAACATCGTCATTGGTAGAACAGGTAGAAGCTGCGGACCGTGCACTGAGCTCAACGTTGATTTCAGTACATTTTAGAATAAGCAAGCATTTATATACAGTACAGGCCAAAAGTTTGGACACACCTTCTCATTCAATGCATTTCCTTTATTTTCATGACTATTTACATTGTAGATTCTCACTGAACGCATCAAAACTATGAATGAACACATATGGAATTATGTACTTAACAAAAAAGTGTGAAATAACTGAAAACATGTCTTATATTTTAGATTCCTCAAAGTAGCCACCCTTTGCTTTTTTGATAACTCTGCAAACCCTTGGTGTTCTCTCAATGAGCTTCATGAGGTAGTCACCTGAAATGGTTTTACCTTCACAGGTGTGCTTTGTCAGGGTTCATTAGTGGAAGTTTTTCCCTTATTAATAAAAAAAGCAAAGGGTGGCTACTTTGAGGAATCTAAAATATAAGACATGTTTTCAGTTATTTCACACTTTTTTGTTAAGTACATAATTCCATATGTGTTCATTCATAGTTTTGATGCCTTCAGTGAGAATCTACAATGTAAATAGTCATGAAAATAAAAAGGAAACGCATTGAATGAGAAGGTGTGTCCAAACTTTTGGCCTGTACTGTAGATTATATATTAGATTAGATTAGATTCAACTTCATTGTCATTGTGACGAGTACAAGTACAAAGACAACGAAATGCTATTTGCATCCAACCAGAAGTGCAAAAAGAGCAGAAAAGTGCAATGAGATATACAAAGTATAGACAGGACAAGAAATATAGTGCAGTGTAGACAGTAGTGTACAGCTGGTTAACAGAAGGTGAGAGTAATATAAATTAAATATAAATGTGTGCAGTTTATTAGCAGTTACCTTATAAGAGCGGAATAAATATGGCTATGTAATATGAACAATGTATGCATATGTACAGATATGTGCAGTGTAGCAGCAGACCTATAGCACCTATAGCTCCTTTCACAGACACCAGTCACAAAGGCCTTCACAGTCAAAGAAATACAATCTAATAAAACCAAATACAGTCAAGTAAATACTGTAAAGCAAAGATAAAATACTAGATACAAATATACAAAGATAACAGACACAAGTTTGTATCACATGCCCGTCTGAACAGATGGGTTTTGAGCTGCTTTTTAAGAGTCTACAGAGTCCGACAACCTTAAACTTATTGGCTTGTAACAAATAACAAATAGACGCGTATAAAAGAGTCATGTCATTATCTTTCTTGTGTTCATATCTCCTTTCTCTTCTCTCCTGTGGTTTCCGAACTTCTTGATATTTTCAAACTAATCCGAGGGACATATTACAACCTGTGACTGTGATTTCATTTGTCATGGTACCTGTTTTTTTTTTTTATTCTTCTACTGTAGAAACAACCTTCATGTCCCATTAAAGGTGCCGTAGGTAGGATTGTGAAGATCCAGGACTTAACCAAACAATCTGAACATCGACAACTTCTCAGTCCCTCCCCCCCTTTCTGCTAAACCCCAAACGGTCTCCTAAGCCCCTCCCCCCACAAGGGAGAGCTGTGCACGATAGAGCGTGTGTGAAGAGGGGGGGAAGGGGAGGAAACCTATCTGCAGCTCTTGCGCGGGGAAGCGGGAGGACATTATATAGGCGTGTGCATGAGCAGCGATTGACACGCAGTTAGACACCCCCGGCCCTGATTGGTGCATCTGAACAGTGAATTTTTGCAAATCGCACTACAGGCTGTAGGTGGAGCCAGAGGAGCTGGATTATTATTTTTTTAATCACCTGCTTCGTGTATTTCCACTGGAACATAGGGTCAGTTTCAGCAAATATGACAGAAAGTTAGTTTTATAAGGCTTAACTACTGCACCAGCCATATAAAATAAAGAATAAAAAGTGTGAGGGTGTTAATATTGGTTATTGATGCTTGATGGATTATGTAGTCTTGTCACGTCTTCTTGAACGTATTTACATAAAGAAAACATGCAGAATCACGTATTATTTTGATGTGCTTTTCAAGGTCAAGATTGATCTGTCGAGCTGAAGTTCAGAAAATGTGCTTTAAACCTGCTCAACATGTTGCAAACTGTCTCTTGGTATCACTGTGAGTGACGGGGTGTTGGGATACATAATACATACGCTGGAGGGTTTCAGAATGTCAATGTACACTCACATCCACCCGGCGCTGAAATCCAACACTAGACTATACATTTACTCCTACGCCACAGGTCTCTACAGCATCACTATAACGCCTAATGAAGATGTATAAATCCAGCTTTATGATCCTTTAACTGCACGGCTTAACCTCCTCAGAGCATTTCACTTCATTTCAGTACGACGTTTATGCTTTGCATCTTACTGTGGGTTTGGTCTGGCCGTGCGAGGCTCAGCTTTAACAAAGTAGAAAATGCATTATTAGCGTTCATGTACAAACAAGGCACAAGCAGCTCTAAATGTCTTGTTTTACAGCGTAATGAACACTCGGGAGACGTGCTCTCATGGTTTCAGACTGCTGCTGAGCTCCAGAAATGTACAGTTTGTTTTAGCTGCATTGAAGAGCCACAAAACAGGAGATATATCTACTATATACTGTATGTGATCACCACATTCTAATTCTAAGGATATCGTAAGAAAATATATGATCAACAATTTGTATTATAGCCTACAAAGTCACGGCGACCACCAACCGGTCATGTGACGAAGTTTAGCGGTCTTTACAGTTACAGTTTAATTCAATTTCAATTCAATTTTATTTATAGTATTAAATCATAACAAGAGTTATCTTGAGACACTTTACAGATAGAGTAGGTCTAGACCACGCTCTATGAATTCCAAAACACCAACAATTACAGTAATTCCCTCAAGAGCAAGCATTAGCAGTGGCTGTTGCGACAGTGGCGAGGAGAAACTCCCTTTTAGGAAGAAACCTCGGCAGACCCAGACTCTTGGTAGGCGGTGTCTGATGGGGCCGGGTGGGGGTGTGATGAACAGTGGTGAATAATAGTCACATTAGAGATAATGGAACAGTGACTTTGAAGGTAGTCGTTGTAGTTCATGTCATAGCAGGGCACATCGTGTCATACTGAGTAGTACAGTCTCCAATACCGGATCCTGACTACTCTGTGCGTATGAACATCACAGTTTAGCTAATATATACATAGTTAATAAATCCACTGCAGGGTTTCAGAATGTCATTGTATACTCACATCCATCCGGCGATGAAATCCAACACTAGACTATACATTATTCTTCTACAATAGAATAGAATACACTTTATTGTCCCCCGAGGGGAAATTTGTCTTGGACATAGTGCTACAATATACATAAACATGTAACAGAAAAAAATATTCTAAAATCAACATAAAATAAAATAAAATCAACTTAAACATGAGATTGACAAAGCGTCCTAAGACACACATGACAGCACAGACAACACAACATCCTAAGAATTAACTGTACTAATTAAAAGTGCAAAAAGTGCTGGTGTATTTACTGCACCCCTGCTCTGCTGGGCTAGGATTTATTGTTGGAGTTCAGCAGCTTGATGGACGTCGGGATAAACGATAACTTTAGTCTGTTTGGTGCTGATGGCGCAGTGTTGCCAAGTCCGCTTATTATAAGCTAGTGTTAATTTCGTCAGACGAGACGAGACTAAATATGTTCGTCAATGACCTTTTTTTCCATGACTAAGACGAGATGTTGACGAAACTGCGCCAATGTCCAAAAACGCTGACTAAGACTAAATGAACATGCATTATTGTTGACGAAAAAAGACGAGACTAAAATGTTTTTTGCATAAAATAAAAACTAAGACAAAATCTCTCTTCATTTTCGTCTACAATCGTCAAAAACTTGACTAACAAAAAATGTTGGCACAAGACTAAGACTAAATTAAAAATAGGTGACAAAATTAACACTATTATAAGAGACTTTGGGCTTGTTTTTCTGTAAAGTCGCTTACAAATATTGGTAGTCGCGGGTCGCGTTTTTTTTGGGCTTGTTTCTAAAGTGTAGTTGCTTATTTGGGCTTGTTCCCAGCTCCGTAATAAGTTGTAAAGCTGATATTTTCTATATGTTCCTTCTGTCCCTCCCCTTTCCCCATACACACAGGAGACAGCAGAGGTTTTTCCACACCCACATCCTGCTTCTAATTGGCTCTGACTCAGATGGCAACGAGTACTAGCCAATCAGAGGCATTGCAGGGTCAATCTGTTTTAGGAAAACGTCAGTGAGTGATGAGAAAGCTAATGGTGGTGTTATTCTTCATATATAAATGAGGCTAAAGTGTTAAGAGTCTTAAGAAAAATGTTTCAGACCAAGCCTCATCCTCACCTGTTTAAATGGTTTTGACTGGAATGGCTTTTCAACCAGTTTAGTTTATTCAAGTCTTTTCTAACTCCCTCATTTGTTTATCAGAGCAGGAGCCACTTTATTGCTGCACACTAAGATTATCAATAATTTCTCCTGTTTCTGGGTTATAGTTATTTAAAAATGGGATCTTCTGCAGTCCCTGCAATAATAAATAACGAATTTGTGAATATAGAAGGGATATTTATTTGTGTGTGCCAATTTTAATAATCAGAGATTTACTGTGTATATAATGTACTTGGTACATCAGTCTATATTTGATATCCCATCAGTTTTCTAATGTTAAATAACGTTAAAAAAGGTGGTTTAACTAACTCTTGGGATCATTGTCCTGAAGCTCAGAGGGGAGAAAAAAAAAACAACTACTGTGTGTACAGTTTTGCAAAACTGCGCACAGTTTACCAATCTGTCCACGTGGATGTACATTGACAATCTGTACCCACAGTTTAAAATCCGTCCCCACGGACTGTAAAAACGTGCACACAGTTTATTTATTATTTTTTCTCTTCCCGGAACCTAGGGGGCTCAGTAAGAAAAAGTCACTTGTTTTGGGCTTGTTTTCACAGGCCTGGTTGCTTATTTGTCTCACACGATCTGGTAACACTGGTGATGGCACAGTGGATATGACACATGCCTTTGGTGTGGGAGACCTGGGTTTGATTCCAACTGTGATACATCAACTAATGTGTCCCTGAGCAAGACACTTAACCCCTAGTTGCGCCAGAGGCGTGCGATCTCTGACATATATATTTTAAGTCGCTTTGGATAAAATGCTAAATGTAATGTAATGTTTGTTTTGTATCTCGGCACACGGAATCTTCTTCCTGATGGCAGCAGTTCATATTCAGGAAAGACATTATGTAGAGAGTCTGCAGTGATTCTTTTGGCTTGTTTTCTAACAGCTTGCCCATACAGGCTCTGTATGGGCTTGTACTCTTTCCTCCCTATTATCCTCATAGCTGTCTTGTGTGTGCTGACCAGCCTGCTTTTCAGCTGCACTGTTAGGTTGCCAAACCATGCTTTGATTCAATATCTGATGATGTTCTCCAGAACTGCCCGGTAGAACATGAGCATGATCTGGCTGCTTAACCCATACAGTCTCAGTCGCCTTAAAAAAAGTATAATCTCTGCTGCAGTCTATTGCACAGGTAGTCCACGTGTGATTTCCAGCAGAGAAGATTGTCTCTGTGGACACCTAAATATTTGTGAGACGTTACCTGGGTGATTTCCTGATTTTTAATGACGACTGGCTCATGGTCAATCACTTGCCATCTCCTGTGTTTTTGTGACATTTAAGATAAGATGGTTGGTGTCACTCCCACTTGATAAAGGTGTCTATCATCATGGTACACAGAAGGGTTTATGTCCTTCTGGAGAAGGCTCAAAATTGCTGTATCGTCTGTACGCATTTTATAATATAATTCTTTGGGTGTACTTTTCTGCAGTCATTAGTGTACAATGTGAAAAGTATGGGTGATACCACAGAACCTTGTGGGACCCCCGTGTTGCTATGTCGGACCTCTGACAGCGTGCCATTGACTTTCACCTGTTGTGTCCTGTTAGTTAAAAAAGAGTAAAACCATTTGATTGATTGATTCTACACCAGCGGGACCAGCGTAAAATGGATATTTAACGCACGCTGGACAAGGAGTGAAAATGAGCGTGTCCAACCGGGTGTCATGCTTTCATCACTGGCAATCAGAGCCGATAAATACCCGTGACTCACTGCCATTTGTCCTGGTAATGAATGCCAATTGTAACCTTTCCCACTGAAGACAAAAGCCAGATGTTAGTGTTTTTTTTTTTTTTGTACACGGTATTTAGCTCTGCGTCAACAAAGACAAGTTGTCCCTGGTTTGATTTTGTCATCTAATCCTTCCTTAATGTCGAAACGTAACCATAACACAAGATTGTTGCTGTCTTGTTAAAAGTAAAATGAGCCTAAGGTTGCTTTCACAACCGAGCTGTTTGGTCAATTATAAACGAACCCTGGAGCGTTTTGTCGGATAGTCCGGCTCGTTTCAGGCGGTGTGAAAGCTCAATCGAGTTCTGGTGCGGACCAAATAACCGAACTCTGGTCCGCTTGAAAACCCAGACCCAGATCTGACCCAGATACAGGAAGTAAACCAAAAAAACACAGCATTAACTGGCCTGCAATTTCAACCTTGCCCACAATTTACAGACATCTACATGATTCAAGGCAGAGGTGTGACTTCCCAGTGTTAGAGGGGTATGCAGCAACAATTTTGGCACCCCCCCACCTCCAAAAACAAATAAACAGATAAATAAGTGTGCCAGACATTATCATGTATAGGCTCTAAATAATAAAGGTTATTTATTTTAAAGTATATAAGCCACTTATGGCTGGGACAATGCACAATTAAACACTAACCTTTTAAACTGGATTCGATCCATTTTAGAATCCAGTTTAAAATTCTACAAAGTTTGTTTTTAAAGCTCTTAATGATCAAGCTCCCTCATATATTTCTGATCTTCTTATACCCTTGGCATACACTAGATCTTTAAGATCTTCTGGTCAGGCTCTTTTATCGATCCCTCGCTCCCGTCTTAAATCTAAGGGAGATAGAGCCTTTGCTGTTGCCGCCCCACGCCTATGGAACAAATTGCCCCTTGACATCCGTCTTGCACCTACAATTTCGATTTTTAAATCAAAACTGAAAACATATCTGTATTCCCTGGCATTTTAAATTGTTTTCTGATGCTGTCTTTTGTCTTGTTGGCTGTTTTACTGTTTTATTTGTTTTTGCTTTTACCCTGATCAGCACTTTGGATAGCTCCGCTATGTTTAAAGGTGCTATATAAATAAAATGTACTATGTATGTACTGTACTGTAGGCCTACCATAATTATAAATAATTATATATATATATATATATATATATATATATATATATATATATATATATATATATATATATATATATATATATATATATATTTGTGTGGTCTAACTAATAGAACTCCTACCTGATCTCCCTCATCACTGGTCTCATCTCTACTTGATGCCATCGCCGACCTCATGTCTATCTCATTCACTCCTTGCCTGTGTTCTTCTCCACTATGATATATTGTCAAACAAACATTATGTAATAGATTTTCCATATTGGTTGTTCCATATTAATAATATCAAGAAATGAATATGTTCATTTTGTTTTATTTTTATTGTTCTTGTTCATTAGGTTCATTCATGTTTTCCTCATTATTATTCATATGTCAACTGTCGTAGATTTCTCTCAGCTCTACTCCACTGGTTTTATTATCCTTTTTTTTATGGATATTTTCTAACAATTCTAATAATCAGTAGTACTTATGTGTGTATATTTTGATATTTTGAAATATGTTCTGTAGGTTTGTTTATTTCATTATTTATTTTATGTAATCTCTCTGTATATTTTGTTATCCCACTGATATAGTGCCCTTTATAGCCTATTTATCATTGATTTATTCATTTTTATTTCGTACTGGCGTAATTGCTGATTGTTTGTCTTTGTCGTTACATGTCATGTTTAAACGATGTTAAAACAATAAAAATTTGATAACAAAAAAAAGAAATGAATATGTTGGTATCAAGTGGCTCCCCCTACACTTCCACCTAATGTTAGACCTACCTGTTTCTTTCCCCTGTCTTTCCTGATCCACCATCCTCACACCTGAATGAAATCAACTCACTGATAAATATAGCAGCCTAAATTAATTTCTTAAATCAGCCTAGTGATGGCATCAGATAAGACAACTATTATGCAGTACGATTGTGTTGCTGTTGAAATTACATTCTCATTTTGTATTTGTACAAATATGGAGAGCCACTTAGCACAGACCTTTACAGAGAGAGAAAGATGTGGCCCTGTAATTACAGCTTCCATGTCACCCGACATATGTAACTATAGCCTGTATGTCTGACAGCACAGCTAACATGAACAGATAATGGTAAAACATCTATTAATGATTCCATGGCAAACCAGAGTTATTGCATAAATTATGTTTTCCAGCTTCTTGTCATTTATTGTGCATGCTACCTTATATTTACCAGTTGTTATTTTACATTAATAAAATTGAGATATGTCATGCACAGGATTGGTAACATAGGGTTTAACCAAAATCTAAATGTAGCTATCAGCAACATTGGTTTGCATAAACCCCACTTTAGCTGCTAGTGTTAGCAAACACTAGCTAGTCTGAGAACAGTAGTTAACATGAATATTTGCAAGACTCCAAGTTTGGTAGCAAATCTATGCATGATACCATGGTAAACCACAGTTATTGCATGAGTTATGTTTTCCAGATTCTTGTCATTTATTGTACATGCTACCTTATATTTCCCAATTTTCAGCTCAGCAACCTGTGTTTTGCATATTCTATGCTAGCCGTGAACCCCCATTCGGCTGCTACATTCCCAGTGTTAGCAAACGCTAGCTAGTCTGTTAACATGAATATTTGCAAGCTTCCAAGCACAGACGTCACACTTTAAATCCTAGCTGTTGCCTTTCACCATCATCTTATTTAACTGCTGTCGCATCCCTTGACATGCCATCTCCTTTTCCCTCTTCCTTTTTCTATTTTTAGACCCCGAGAGCTTGTTTGCTTTATCCATCTTTTTCCATAGATGACAACTCACTACTCGTACCTGCTTGCTCAGCGCTCACAGCGCCCATCCCTCCCTTTTCAATGTCAAAATTATATCATCATCACCTACTAGGGCTGCTCGATTATGGAAAAATACCGATTATTTCGGTCAATATTGAAATCACGATAATTTAACATGATTATTCGTTGACTTCTGGAAAGACATTGTTATTATTGAACTTAAAAAACGGTGGAAAAAGTTAAATAAATCATCTGTAAAAAAAAACAACAACACATAACTGTGAAATTTGCCTTAATACTTTAACTTAACTTTACTTAACTTTATTTTTTTCATTCAGAACACAAGAGAAAATAAAAGTTTACTTGCAAAGCGTAATGAGCTAAATAATTGTTTTTCTCGATTATTCTGTTTTTGTGATAATTGGGAGCCAAAATATAATCACGATTAAATTTTGATTAATTGCACAGCCCTAGTGCCTTCTCTAGCCTGATAGTCCTCTAAAATTTAATATAACATTGAGGAAATGCAGAAATGATTTAAAAACACACAACAGCAGCTACATATAGACAATACCAAAAAAATATTTTAATTTTTCTTTTATTATTATTATTATTTTTTACCATTGCTTTGGCGCCACCATGGTGCTGCGCCCCATATAGCGCATACCCACTTTTTGCGCCACTGATTCAAGGGATGATAACTTTCAGATCCATGAGCTATCCTCAGCACACATCACTGGTCGTCTGTGTGACAACACATGTGGCGTAATGTAATTTTCATTTAAACAGGGACAATGCACAATTAAACAGTAACCTTGTATAAGAACACGGAGAGATGCATTGCACCAGATTGTAGCATTTTCGGCCCGTAGTCCCTGGTCAGGAAGGTAAAACAAAACACGTTTACACCTCACTTAAAATATTACAAATATGTGCAAAGTTGCATCAATACAATCATCATAGGCTCAATCGTTCCCACATCCTAAAAAACCACCCCCTCCCAACAAAGCTATGCGACATCATCATCTCTCTCCCATCAGGGCCGCCCTCTCCTTCACTCCCTCAGCTGCTCATATTGTTCGCCTTCTAATAAAATATTAATACAAACCCAAGACGTTATGAATGTGGTGTTTGCTCCATTAGTTCTGAGACCAGGAGTGTCAACTCGGATATTCTGTCCATAAGCGACCGTTTCGTGACATTTGTTAACAATATTTGGTGTTTGACAAAGTGCATTGTGAACGCAAACCGAACCAAATGAAAAATGCAACAATCACAAGTCTACCTATAGTTTATAGGTGTGAAAGCACCCTTAAAAACAAGTCCAACTTGATATAAAGGATTTTAAATTCACTACAGGAAGATATGCTAATTTCACGCAAACGTATGAATATGTAGAGGAATCTGTCGGCTGCTGCTGACCAAGGTGACTCACGTCACCTTTTGTTGACAGGTAGAAAAGCTTAGCATTGACGTCTTTGCCCTGTTAGTTGCAGCGTGTCTGACCTCCTCTTTCACACGGTCAGGGTTGAATCCTCCTCCGCTGAGAGCTGCTCACTGAATGCAGGGTGCGTTTCACAGGAAGCGAGGCTTCGTCTGGATTCCGACGAAAAGTCATGCTGTGCTCTTTTCTCAGCTTCACACATACACAGTACAGGCCAAAAGTTTGGACACACCTTCTCATTCAATGTGTTTCTTTATTTTCATGACTATTTTATATTGTAGATTCTCACTGAAGGCATCAAAACTATGAATGAACACATATGGAATTATGTACTTAACAAAAAAGTGTGAAATAACTGAAAACATGTCTTATATTTTAGATTCTTCAAAGTAGCCACCCTTTGCTTTTTTTGATAACTCTGCAAACCCTTGGTGTTCTCTCAATGAGCTTCATGAGGTAGTCACCTGAAATGGTTTTACCTTCACAGGTGTGCTTTGTCAGGGTTCATTAGTGGAATTATTTCCCTTATTAATAAAAAAAGCAAAGGGTGGCTACTTTGAAGAATCTAAAATATAAGACATGTTTTCAGTTATTTCACACTTTTTTGTTAAGTACATAATTCCATATGTGTTCATTCATAGTTTTGATGCCTTCAGTGAGAATCTACAATGTAAATAGTCATGAAAATAAAAAGGAAACGCATTGAATGAGAAGGTGTGTCCAAACTTTTGGCCTGTACTGTATGAAAAGAGGATATTGAAACAGCAGTAGGCTATGGGACCGATGGGACTGCACACGAGTAAAACAGCCTGCCAAAAGTGTTCTTCATCCTAGAGCAGAAGATCTTTGCCTTTGTCTTAATTTCTATCATTTTACACAGGCTCGGGCTGGGCTCAGGCTTGCGCTCTGGGTTGCGCGGTGAATTAGCGGTCAGGTGATGCGTTTCGATTAGGGCTAACATGGATGCTGAGGAGGCTGGCCTCTGGAGGACTTATTTTATTTCTTTGTTCCAACTTCCAAGTGGCCGATAGCTTATGTTAGTCATGAATAAATTATGTTAAAAAATGTATAAATGACTAATTCTTGACAAAAGGCAAAAGAGCTGTGTGTGTGTGCTAACATTTAAATAATGTCGGGCTGCAAACAGGTTCAGGCTTTTAAAAAGCTGTCAATCAAAATGTACTTATCGGGCTCGGGCCGAATTCTGTCGGGCTCGGGCCTTGACGGGCCAAACTTTTAAGGCCCGATTACAGCTCTGCTTCAGCCTACCAAGGTTCTCCTAAACTACACCGCTCCTCCGCATCCTGCACAGGCTCGCGGTGGCGGCTCATATCTTTTGGAGAAAAGAACGTTTCAGTCCCTAAAGACGTTCCTCAGAGTTCTTAAAAACACATTTGCCAATATGTATAATTTATAAGATAAGACATTCTCTTTTACAGACCGTCTAACTATAAATCAAGAAACCTCTGTGCATGTGTGTATGTCTCCCGTCTGCACAGTGCAGCAGTGGGGGCGGGGAGTTTGATACATCCCTAGACAGAATGGAGAGCCCAAACATGCCTTGCCAAAAAGTAATCATCCGCCCAGAACTGATTGCATTCTGCCCTACATGCAAATGATGAAATCATTCGTACACAAACACATGTTAGATGAATGGCCAGGCTCCTGCCGGTTTAGCACATTTCTCTGGTCGTTCTGCACACTGTATATACTGTATATATATATATATATATATATATATATATATATATATATATATATATATATACATATATATATATATATATATATAATATAGCACCAGTAACCTATCAGTCATTGCACATCCTATAACCATAATGGTAAGTACCACAAATATTAGTTAGTAGTATTAGTCACACATACATCACTGCAGCCAATACACACACAATTACACGTCTTATATCTTATTATTCATTAATTTGATTGAAAGTGGCACAATGTATACGTGATAAGCTTGCAGTTTGGTGACCTGTACCTTCTGCCTGAAGGCATCAGCTCATACTCACTACACAGGACGTGGTTTGGGTTTCCTCACCGCCTCCTCCAGGAGCTCCTGAAGAGGAGTTGGTGGCATTTGGCCAAATATTTTTCCAGCCCTTTTTTATCACGTTTTGGAGCTGTGATTACAATTTAATGTCTATCTCTAACATTATGCCTAATTTAAGAGGCACGATGTTAGAGAGAGAGAGAGGGAGGGAGAGAGAGAGAGAGAGGGAGAGAGAGCAGGAGCTGATATCTGTTCCACACAGTGATTGTGTTCTTCGAGGTCAAAAGCCAAGGTGCACAAGGGAAGTTTTTTTGATTGACTCCTTGCACTCCTTGGAGAGCTTTGGTTAGATTATTCTGCATCCTTGCTTCACAGTTGGCATTCAGAGTGTAAGCGAACAATGTGGATTCATTTTTTGTTTCTTTTTGTCTCTTTAAAAATCGTGTCACACAGCGGTTATGATGAGTGTGTGTGTGTGTGTGTGTGTGTGTGTGTGTGTGTGTGTGTGTGTGTGTGTGTGTGTGTGAGTAACTCTGCTGCTTCAGGGTGCTACCCTCAATGAGGAGTGTGTTCTTAGTCACCCATTAGGTAAGGGTTATATAACACGTTTATTTTTATAATAATAATAATAATAATAATAATAATAATAATAATAATAATAATAATAATAATAATAATAATAAATTGAATTGATATAGCGCTTTTCAAAGACTCAAAGTCGCAAGAATGAACAAGAATTTTAATTCTTCTTGCCTTTCTGCCCTTCTGTTCGTCAGTGTAGGCCGTCCAGAGAAAGTCATCTGTCAACCTCCAGCCACTTGAGGAGTTAATGAATCATTATTTTCTTTTCTGCTCACAAAATGTTGCTGAACATAATAACTGTAATTACTTCTTCTCTTGTCAAAGCAGAAAAGTCTCTTCTTGTCTGCAGCTGAGATTTTTATCCAAAAAGTAATTTTTTTAGTTTTTAAACGCATGCTTGGAACTGGTTAACTGTTGGCTGCTTTCTAATTTAATTTCCCTTAAAAAGATAAGAACAAAGTTATTAAAGTCCCCTAAACTCAAAAATTTGTATTTCTTATGTTAATGTGTCCTAAAATATCTGACCTGGATGATACTGACTTGTATCTATATATATATATATATCTCCATCTCTGCAAGATTGGGAATGATTGAGATTTCTCTTGGCACAGCTACCAGAAGACTCACTATTTTCACACATCTACGTCTTCAAGCTCAGTTGGAGGCTGCTCAGTAACGCTCAGCCAGCACCGGGAAAGTGACTTCTAATATCCTTCACTGGTCTCAGACCAGAGACACGGGATCTGTTGGTCCACTTCTTTAACTGTCTATGGTTGGTAGCCTCTTTTTCGGGGGAAGGACAGTCTCATGTGTCAGATACTTAGTATGAGTCAATATTTGAAATGTTCTTTATTTGAATTAGTTTCCCTCTATCGATGTAAAAGCCCTCAAACTGCTCGCTGTTGCTCGAGGCTCTCCATTTAAACCCTAGCACGCTCTTCATTTAGAAGCCACAGTAAATTAAATTCAAACATCTCTGTCAAACACCACTTTTAATTAGGCTGTTGTTACTTCTGTGTGCCTACTTGACTTTATAAATCAAAGCAAGTGTAATTTCCTGACAGTGCAGTGCTTCTTTCTGGAGTTATCTGTGAGGAAGAAATCATGCAACAGTTTAAATTATTTGTAGACAAGCACAATCAAACATTTATATCCTTTCTGTTTGTCAAACTGTGTTTTTCTCATCTTTCAAGGGGAATGAAAACCATTCAGGTTTTTTTCTTAGGTTTCCGATTGCTGCACTTTGTTTTTGATTGAATTTCTAACTCCGTTAGGATGTAAAGTTGGCAGCTGTTACACGGATAATGAATGGGCTGCTGAGATTCTGATCAAAAACAAGGTTTTTTTTTATGTGTGTGTGTGTGTGTTGGAACCAAGACAATCTTTTATTCAAACCCACAGATATGTATTTTTAAATTCTGGAGATAACACATAAGGGGGACAAGTACAAAATAATCCAGACGACATCTAGAATATTTCGTCTTGATTTTAAATATTTAGGTGTATTGTGTGTATTGATTAATTGCATTCCAGATTAGCTGAGCATGTACGCTGTTACACGGACTCAGCGGGCAGGCAGTTGAGTTTACTTTGGGGAAACAAGGTCAGTTTATTAGCTGTTCTTGAGTTTTTGTAACCTTGCACGGCAGATGGATTCTCATGATATCCAACACAAGCTAAGTTTCCATCCACTTGTCAATCGAATTATCTGAAGTTCGGTAAAAAAACTCATGCGAATAAAGCTGGGGAAAGTGTGTTTCCATCCAACAGCTTTAAAGCAAATAAAAACCTGTGCGTAATGACGTCACATGCTGTTTTGCGATTAAATTGGTATGTCGAACTGATTTGAGAAATTTTAAGGTGTTTCCGTTCATTTTTGCACTGAATCGCACAAGATTCAAGCAAACTTTTGCAAACAAAGTTTTGCTAGACAGAAGTAGTTGTTGTTAATATTAGAAGCCGAGCTATAAGCTCCGATGGGCCTTTGGCTAAGGATCTGATCCAGCTCATCAAAAAGGTGGAACTTGCCTTATATTTTCCCTCCGGCACCGCTTCGAGACAACTCTCTTTTTTGAGCCGTGTATCGCTGTCTGAGCGCCTGCCATTTACTCCGCGGGACGTCCCACAGCTTGTCGTAAGGGACATTCTAAAACGCTTAACGTGAAAAAGCTTAACATGGTTTAATATCTAAACAACGATTAATCATCACCAGATGTATCATGGTCATATCTTGTCATGAACACTTAAGCCTGTCAAAAAAACTAAATCGAAATCCAACGATTATAGAAGTTATCTCACGTTAAGATAACGTCCATTATATTTGGACATTGGGTCAGATTTGACCGTTTTAAGTGGTTATGATGAGCAATATAGAAGAGGATTTTGGTGATGATTGATCGTTGTTTAGATACATTAAACCACGTTAAGCTTTTTCACATAAGGGCTTCTAAAGCCAATGAGAACCGTGGAGAGTCAACCCCCAGCCGCTCCGCTGCCCTGAAGCAGAAACGCTTTATGTCAGATAACGTCCATAATAATTGGACATTGGGTTAGATTATTTGACAGTTTTCCGTGGTTATGATGGGTAATATGAGAGAGAAATTTGGGGATGATTGATCATTGTTTAGGTACATTAAACCACTTTAAGCTTTTTCCTCGCCATACGGCCACTTCATACTACTTGCTACCGTTCCTCGCTCTTAATACATTAGTTTAAAAAACATGCTGACCATCACGAAAAAAACGAGACAAACGTGTCCATGTACACGAATCAATAGATTCAATTACGTGACCATTTCACGAGCTGCCGTGAGACTGGGTTGTGATTTCACATGTGACACGAAAATCCATCTTTTCAGGCTTCAAGTAACGTGTTTGTGACTAAAAAGCAGCGATCAGATCAGATATGTGTGTCCAGATGCAAGGGCACAACTTTCGGTTCAACATCAGGGGGGTTGAGATCTCCAACTAGGGAAATCCCTGGACACGTCTGCATGTATTGAGTAAATCGGAATTAGTTATTCCAGGAAACAAAAAAAAACTTGAAAAAAGCGCCAGAAATTTAGGAAAAAATCTGTTGCAAAAAACTCAGAAAGACGCAACAAAAACTCCAGAAAGGCATACAGCAACGTCTAAAAAATGGTCCAAAAACACATCCTGAATGTATTATTTATTATCCCCCCCTCTAAGTTACGCCTATGTCCAGATGTCACGCAGAATGTGACGGCCAGCGACCACAGAGGGACACATTCAGGGCTGGACTGGCACAAAAAATGGGCCCTGGCATTTGTGGCCCAGGCGACCCACACCCACCGTGATTGGTCAGACACATTTGCCTGCAGACAGTCCTCATAAATAAAATGTGTGTGTTGCCTAGTGTTCTGCCTTCATGTGATCATTTCGGATCCTTCAAGAGGGATCTCAAGACTTATCTGTTGATCTTACACTTAAATAATTAATTAATTCTAAGAGATGATGATTTGTATATTTATGGTATTTTTATTATGTTTTATTATTGATATTTGATATTGTATTGCCATCATTTTTATTACTATTTTGCTTAATATTGGCTTCGCAACTTTAAAAAACGGTTTACTGTTAATTTTAAATATTGTAAGATTCATATTTTGTTGCTTTGGACACAAATGTCTGCTAAATACAATAACCATAACTATAACCCTTCCCAAAAACTACCATAAAGCTGAGAGTAGTATATGCCCTGGAAAAGAGCACCAATACAAGAGAAGCTAATTAAGCCATTCAAGGAACACTGATGCTTGTATCAACACTGATTTCAGAGATCACAGACTTTTCAGCTACCAAACAGGCTAACTGCTAGCGTTTTCAATGTAAGCTAATTTTGCCTACTCCTTACCACATCTTCATCTACTCTCTCTTCCATCTATCCCTCAATCACTCCCATGGCACTGTCATGCTAACTCTCCTCCTCCTCGTCTTTTTCCCTGTCATGAAACTTTTTCTGCTTCTCTGTGTAGCCAGCCCCCTCTCCTCCTCCTCCTTCTCCTCCTCCTCCTCATCCTCCTCTACTTCAGGTAATGCTGATGTTGAGCTGAGCAGCTACTACAGCACCAAACATGTCAGAAATTTTGGCACATTTTGAGGAATCCGCCTGTAGATTCTTAATCTTTTTCTCCTGTAATTTATGTGCACCTCCCTTGCGCTTCAGTGGTCGTTTGTCCATTTTAACGTGAATGCTAAACTTCCAGCATAACTATTACAGCTCATGTCTCAGGGCCGCGAGGCGTGGCCATGGTGGGATTTGTAATTTTGCGGCCCGGAGTGGGGAAAGGGGTTCCTGGCTTTGATTGGGTCAGGCCAGTGCCAATTAAGAAAATTAACCAATGGGCCGCTGTAAGTTCTTTATGGGCCGGCCCGGCCAAAAAAAAAAGAAAAAAAAAAGGCCTATTTATATCGGAGATTCAGCCCAAAAGTGCGTCGGCCCACCGGGAAAATGCTCGGTATGCCAGATGGCCAGTCCAGCCCTGGACACATTTCAGATAAACGACCTGCGACATAACAACAGCTGAGATCCACTACATACTGTATATGTTGTGAATAAATGTTATTTTGGGGCACTCTGATCAGACGCAGCTCCTACACTCGTTGGTATCATTGCGAGAGGAAACAGCAGGGGACTGAGCAGTAAAGTGCCTGTGGATTGACATGTTGGTGGATCTTCCCACCGGTGGTGGAGCGTGGGAGGTGTCGCTTGTTCCTGGCAGCCTCTTTAAGCTGCACTCACACCAAAAATTGCCCGCTGAAATGTACTTAATGGCTGTTAGGAACCTCTGTCCAGTTTCCTGTTCATTCCATTCTCTGCAGCTCCTATCATGCCACCCAACTAAAACACAGGGCCTTTTACCCGCTGAAAGGCAGAGTTTGCTTCTTGGAAAACAAAAGACTTTCACCCAGGCTATGTCTGTTTGTTCCTGGGAGTGTTTTAATCCAAACACCAATCTTTTTTTTCTAATCTTAACTAGTCGTTTTGGTGCCCAAACGTAACTGTCGTCGATGCATGGTGGTCATGAGTTTTTTTTTCGGCTAAACGTAATTGCCACGTCCGCTGACAGGACCGTCTCCTCGCGGCGCTCTGTACCCGGCTCACAGTTGTCTTTTCTCGGCTAAACTCAACCAGGGATGCACCAAATCCAGGATTTGGCTTCGGATTCGGCTGAATATTGGGCTTTTTGATGGGTTTGGGTTTCCGCCGAACCTTAGAATTTTTTCCCAGTGAACCGAACCCTACGCTTGCAGTATGCGCGCTGCGCTGGTCTCCGTAATGACGCCGCCGTTGATTACGGGAAGGTGTTTATGTAGGTGGAGCAGTAGGCTGTGAGAAAGTGGAAATGGATCTGGTGAGCAGAGAAAGTTGTTGTTTGGCAGTACTTTCAGTCAAAAGAACACCATTCAAGTCCAGCTACATGTTCAATCTGTTCAATGCTGATTAGTCTGGTGGTGGCGAGGACCCTAAACTATACACAACATGGCCGCTGTTACAACATTTGCGTGTGAAACATCTGAAAGCAACATTATCTGTGTTATCTGTACGCGTTTTGAGCTTTCCACGTGTATGTCTACGCTGTATACACGGTGTCGCCACGTGGCATCTTATCGCGAGAACGTGCCGTACAAACGCGAGAACAACGTCGCACGCGTATAAAAAAAAAATTGGGAAAGGCTTTAATAACACAAAAAACAAACAAAAAAACAACAAAAACACGACGGTCACCAACGTCACACGCTTAGGAAAACAATAAACGGTTGGGTTTAGGGAAAGGAATATTGGGGAAGGCTCTCCTGGGTAAAAGTCCTGTGTTTTACCCATCCACCCCCCCAACCAACCTCCTTCTGTGCACTTGTGTCCTTTCATACTACTCGCTATGGCGAAAATTCACACATAACGTAGGTCAATGGCGGCCGAACAGCGTTGATAAAAGCGATTATGCATCTTGATAACACGCAAAAACGGCACACAAATCGGCGTGTCATACATACGCCACTAAATGAGATCAGTCCGAAAGAATACGAGTTGTGCATGAAGGAATCTCCAGACAGCAGCCAAAATGCAGCAACTTCCGGTACGGCAAAGGAAGGACAGTCACTGCTAAAAACCTGTGTTAACCAGATGATTTTAACAGTTAAAATTAAATTAAATGAAAAATACGTACGATATTTTCGTACGATATCACGATCATACGAACCCGTTCATGATCACAAGCACAGCATATGCCAAGTTATAAAATAGTGGGTATTCCCTTTTAATCTTTATGATACAGAGGAGCGGTGGTTATAAAAGTTATATATTTGGGTGAAGCCACCTGTCTGATTTAAGTGAGCAAGTAAGGTTTGTATAGAGCACCTTTCACAGATACAAAAACGCTAGTGCCTAACATTAAAACAATTACACAATACCAGCAATACAAAAAGACAGACAGCAACAATACACAGCACAGACAAGCTTACAATCACAGCAGCAGCACAGAAGATAAGAGCAGAGACGAATAAAAAGTCTGCATAAAAATGTTTTCAGCTGTTTGGTAAAGCATCACAGGAGTCTAGGGATCACAGCGATAAGGTCTTTATTGATTCATTAAAATGTAAGCTCCAGAAACAAACTCAAAACTCTGTGATCTGAAGCGTGGGACTGCAGCCCACTGCGACTCGGGATTAATGATTACCCACCACACACAGAGAAGCACAAGATTAGGATTTTCTTTTGTTGTGTCGACTTGAACTGGAGCCAAACGTGCAGCTGCATGATACTATCAGACCCCACAGGAGGGTTTCTGACGCGTCCTGAAAAGGCTGCAAATGAGTGTCAGTGTGTTGGAGTTCCAAGAAAGGGGCTAGACAGGTTTAGACTCGGATAGCTGGGTGTTAAAATTGTCAGTGAGTTCAAAACAACAAGCAACACGTTCGTATTAGTTTCCAGAGTGCATTTGATTTCATCCCGAATCTGTTTTGTCTGCATTTGTTTTGCATTGAATTTAAGGACAGAGGAAACATATGAGCTTCAGCTAGAGACCCTACACACACACAAACACACACACACACACACACACACACACACACAGGTTTGTGGCACTATCTTTGTGGGGACCTAACCTTACCCTAACCTTAACCATCACAACTAAATGTCTAACCTTAACCCTTACCCTAACCTTAACCATCACAACTAAATGCCTAACCTTAACCCTTACCCTAACCTTAACCATCACAACTAAATGCCTAACCTTAACCCTTACCCTAACCTTAACCATCACAACTAAATGTCTAACCTTAACCCTTACCCTCACCTTAACCATCACAACTAAATGCCTAACCTTAACCCTTACCCTAACCTTAACCATCACAACTAAATGTCTAACCTTAACCCTTACCCTCACCTTAACCATCACAACTAAATGCCTAACCTTAACCCTTACCCTCACCTTAACTATCACAACTAAATGCCTAACCTTAACCCTTACCCTCACCTTAACCATCACAACTAAATGCCTAACCTTAACCCTTACCCTCACCTTAACCATCACAACTAAATGCCTAACCTTAACCCTTACCCTCACCTTAACTATCACAACTAAATGCCTAACCTTAACCCTTACCCTCACCTTAACCATCACAACTAAATGTCTAACCTTAACCCTTACCCTAACCTTAACCATCACAACTAAATGCCTAACCTTAACCCTTACCCTCACCTTAACCATCACAACTAAATGTCTAACCTTAACCCTTACCCTCACCTTAACCATCACAACTAAATGCCTAACCTTAACCCTTACCCTCACCTTAACCATCACAACTAAATGTCTAACCTTAACCCTTACCCTCACCTTAACCATCACAACTAAATGTCTAACCTTAACCCTTACCCTCACCTTAACCATCACAACTAAATGTCTAACCTTAACCCTTACCCTCACCTTAACCATCACAACTAAATGTCTAACCTTAACCCTTACCCTCACCTTAACCATCACAACTAAATGCCTAACCTTAACCCTTACCCTCACCTTAACCATCACAACTAAATGCCTAACCTTAACCCTTACCCTCACCTTAACCATCACAACTAAATGTCTAACCTTAACCCTTACCCTCACCTTAACCATCACAACTAAATGTCTAACCTTAACCCTTACCCTCACCTTAACCATCACAACTAAATGTCTAACCTTAACCCTTACCCTCACCTTAACCATCACAACTAAATGTCTAACCTTAACCCTTACCCTCACCTTAACCATCACAACTAAATGTCTAACCTTAACCCTTACCCTCACCTTAACCATCACAACTAAATGTCTAACCTTAACCCTTACCCTCACCTTAACCATCACAACTAAATGCCTAACCTTAACCCTTACCCTCACCTTAACCATCACAACTAAATGCCTAACCTTAACCCTCACCCTCACCATAACCTAATTCTAACCCTAATCCTAAAATCAAGTCTTAACCCTCAAACAGCCCTTTAAACTTGTGGGGTCCAGCATTTTGGCCCCACAAAGCTGTCGGGACCCTGGTTTTTGGATCCCACGAATATACTTAAACAAGCCCACACACACATACACACACACACTTTTACTACTAATAAACATGCACAAAACAGAAAAAGAATTTTAAAAAAACTACATTGAAACATTTGTCACCGCAATAGCGTCACAGCCGCGCAACATGCAGTTATGAAACTTTACAGGTGTGTAGTTGAGATTAGAATTTAGGTCGGGTTCAAAGATTGGTGTGGTCAGAGGAAGGGCGTCTAAAGTAGAGGGGTAGGTAGTAGTAAAGGGGTCCCCCGCACTTCACGCCAGTGGCCAGATTTGGCGTCGAGGCTGGTGTGATCCCATGGTAACTAAATAAAAGGCCTCTGACTCAGAGAGGTTTGAACTAAGGCCAGTAGGGGGCTTTTTTGCCCCATCCTTCTGTTTAGAATTGAATATAATATACTTTATTGTCCCCTAGGGGAAATTTGTCATGGACTCAAGAGTGCGTAGTGCTGCATAGTAGTACCTGCCATTATAGACAACAAATACAAAAACGTACACATAGGCTACATACCCACAGAAATAAGAAATAAAATAAAATGCAGAGCACCGAGTTGTTGCACACTTCTCAGGCCTATCTATAACAAATCATACAAATTTTGATTCAAAATTTTGAGAGCTTATCAGTCCTCCTTATCAGTCAAGCCATGACCTCCATAGCAGTCTGTACCAGGCACTGCAACTTTGATTTGGACTGTGTGGAGAGATTGCCGAACCACGCCGTCATCCTATTGTTTACAAATCAAAGTGTCCTTGAGCAAAAGACTGAGTCTCAAACCACTCCGCTCCTGATAGTCCGGGCAGTGCCATGCCAAGCTAAGCTTTTGTTACCTAAACACATTGTGGATGTGAACCCTTATCTCTGTAGCCTGAGAGTCCTGCACTCAGTGGGGAAACTATTTATTTCTATTTAAACATACAGTAATTTGTAAAGGACAGGGTTGCATAGTATGTGTGAATGAGAGGCAATTTGAATCACATTGGATAAAAGAGCTCTGTATAAAAGCAGCTGATTAGGCATTGTTCACGGTTATTAAACGAGGCTGAAAGGTCTAATTGGTCTGTCACATGTGTCTCTCTCTCCGGGCTTCTTGTTCAACACTATACACGGCTGGGTTAATCACTCCCTGTGCTATTAGGTACAGTGCAAAGAACATACTTTACCCCAGAATTGGAGTGTTGGAATTTGATCAAAACCATAGACTGTAAATCTTAAAATCTTTAAAGCTAAAGAAGTCCGACTACAATTATTAGATCTGAGAAAAGTTTTTTAGATACAGTCATTCGGCTTAGGCGCTGCCCAAACATGGCTCTGGTACTGCACCTAAACCTTGTAATAGGCCTTTATCTCATTTCCTTCACTTGTTTGCACAATCGTTTCATGCTGCTATTTTACATTACCACTGTTTTAAAGGTGAAATGTCACTTTTTAAACATTTAGGCAAAAGTCTTAGGCAGGTGTGGAAAAAATTCAGTAAACTGAGAATGCTTTCAAAAATATAAATAATGATTGTTTATTTTGATCAATTTACAAAATGCAAAGTGAGCAACCAAAAAAAACATTGAAATCACATCAATATTTGGTGTTACTACCCTTTGTCTTCAAACCAGCATCAATTCTTATTAGGTACACTTGCAAAAAGTCAGGGAACGTTGAGGATCGTAGACGCAGTGGTCGGCCAAGGAAACTTAGTGCAGCAGATGAAAAAACACATCAAGCTTTGAAATCGGAAGATGTCTAGCAGTGCCATCAGCTCAGAACTGGCAGAAACCAGTGGGACCCAGGTACACCCATCTACTGTCTGGAGAAGTCTGGCTAGAAGTGGTCTTCATGGAAGAGTTGAAGCCAAAAGGCCATACCTCCGACATAGAAACAAGGCCAAGCGACTCAACTATGTACGAAAACATAGGAACTGGGGTGCAGAAAAACGGCAGCAGGTGCTCTGGACTGATGAGTCAGAATTTGAAATATTTGGCTGTAGCAGAAGGCAGGTTGTTTGCCGAAGGGCCATTGAGCTGTACAATAATGAGTGTCTGCAGGCAACAGTGAAGCGTGGTGGAGGTTCCTAGCAAGTTTGGAGCTGCATTTCTGCAAATGGAGTTGGCGATTTGGTCAGGATTAATGGTGTCCTCAATGCTGAGAAATACAGGCAGATACTTATCCATCGTCCAATACCATCAAGGAGGCGTATGATTGGCCCCAAATTTATTCTGCAGCAGGACAATGAGCCCAAACATACAGCCAAGGTCTTTAAGAACTATCTTCTGCGTAAAGAAGAACAAGAAGTCCTGGAAGTGATGGCATGGCCCCCCACACAGAGCCCTGATCTCAGCATCATCCAGTCTGTCTGGGATCACATGAAGAGACCGAAGGATCCACAGAAGATCTGTGGTTAGTTCTCCAAGATATTTAGAGCAACCTACCTGCCGAGTTCCTTCAAAAACTGTGTGCAAGTGTACCTAGAAGAACTGATGCTGTCATGAAGGCAAAGGGTGGTCACACCAAATATCGATTTGATTTAGATTTCGCTTCTGTTCATGCACTGCTTTTTGTTAACTGATGAAAATAAACTATTAACACTTCCATTTTTGAAAACATTCTTGGTTTACAGCATTTTTTCATACCTGCCTTAAACTTTTGCACAGTACTGTATATATATATTACTATTTGATATATTACTGTTTAAATCTATATTGCGTATTTCTGTCGCCCCCATGAGGAATTCTAAGTAATGACAACAACACTGTCAGCACGGTCACATGATACAAGCCTTCCGTGATCCCGCACCCCCACCCATCCCAGTTGCTAGTAGTCAAGGAGGACACAAAGGATTAAAAAAACATGATGGACTCTTCAGAAGAGGTCATTATCTTCACTCGAGTTTCTGTGCGCGAAAGTCACCGGACGCCACAATCTTCTGAACATAGTCACACTGAGAAACACAGAGAGAGTTGTGTGGAGCTGAGAGTCTTAATTAGCTTTGTAGCAACTCATTTGGTAATGGCTTATTAATATCAAAAAGTTACGCCCTAAAGCTTTAAGATAACTATGTTTATATATATATATATATATATATATATATATATATATATATATATATATATATATATAAATCTGGGCAACCCTTATATAATCAATGTTTTATAGAAATCTATTATACAAACTAACAAAATATGCTTAGGTAAACCATTGAATGATTTCTAAACCATTACGTTATCGAAATCCATTCTGTGCCTGTTGAGGATGTGTAAGAGGCTGCAAACGGGAATAAAAACCGGTCACACCGGTCACACAACTGGCACTGAGCTGTTTCATTGTCCGGTCTTTCAAAATGCTCCCAAACAAAGCTGGCCGCAGACATCATTAGTGCAGCTAGGTAGCCCAGCTGCGTAGTGCGTGCTGCGCAATGAACTTCTTCTTCTTCTTTAATGAATGAATGTATTGAGCCTGTGTAATGATTTAGGGAGCCTGTATTACCGTAGCTACCGTCGCCTGCATCAACGTTACCGTATGAGAATAATAGACACGCACTCCTTGCCTTTTTTTATTTTATTTTATTTCCCGTTTCCCGTCATAACATTTCCCGGGAAACAGGAAACGGGAAATGGTTTTGATCAGATTTCCCGGGAATCCCGTTTCCTGGGATTAAACCCTACTGCTCATAAGTATTCATACCCATGCTAAAGTTGACTAAAAAGAGGAATAAAAACATCATCTTTTGGAAATTGATCTTAATGCCTTAATTAAAAAAATGAGGAAAAATCCGACCTTTTAAGGACACCAATTTTTTTTGTGAATGAACAATGTATCGTAAATAAATAAATGTTCTTCCTTAAAACACGGGGCATAAGTATACATATGTTAAATTCCCATATAGACAGGCAGATTTTTAAAGATCAGTTATTTCATGGATCCAGGATACTATGCATCCTGATAAAGTTCCCTTGGCCTTTGGAATTAAAATAGCCCCCCCACATCATCACATACCCTTCACCATACCCCCACATCATCACTTGCCCTTCACCATATCTCACGATTGGCATGGTTTTAGTTCAGTTAGCCTAATAGCTGGTTTGATTTGCATCGATATGGCTCTTATCTCAGTTAGGTATTCGGCTAACTAAAATAAAACCATGCCAATCTCTAGGTATGGTGAAGGGTATGTGATGATGTGAGGGGGCTACTTTAATTCCAAAGGCCAAGGGAACTTTATCAGGATGCATAGTATCCTGGATCCATGAAATAACTGGCCTTTAAAAATAGAAATGTGTATTTTAACAAAGAACATTTATTTATTTATGATACAGTATTCATTCACAAAGAATTTGGAAAAAAATTGGTGTCCTTAAAAGGTTGGATTTGTCCTAATTTTTTTAATTAAGGCATTAAGATCAATTTCCAAAAGATGATTTTTTTTATTCCTCTTTTTAGTCAACTTTAGCATGGGTATGAATACCACTCTTCTCTCCACCCTGATGGGCACATGTAAGCGGATTGTCATCTCTGGGCCTCTACTTACCTACAGGAAGGGTGCGGAGAGATGGTCCAGACTGTTCTGGCTCCACACCTGGCTGGAACCACTCTGCACTTCCCTGAGCATTCCCTATGTCGACAACTTCAACTTGTTCTGGGAGATGCCCAACCTGCTGAAGCGTGATGGTCTCTACCCAAACCGACACGGAGCCAGGATGCTATCTGACAACATAATGACCACACTGAAAGGCAAGTATTGACATTATGTTGAAAATATCACAGATTCATGTGCCCCAGGTATTGATCCTGATAGCACTATACAAGTGGATGAATCTGAAAATGTTTTCTGCAGGATAACATGTAGTACTAGTATTATTCCAGTAACATGTAGTACTAGTACTATTCCAATTATAATCAACAACAGACCATACAAAGTGGTGAAGCCCCTAAGTAATAAGAAGTTGACTGCAAACATAGTCAATTTAGCATCCAGTTCACGTCAGCCACAGCCTGTCCCAAAAGAAAATGAGACGGTGTCTGTTCCTCGACTAAGATCAGTTAAATCAAAGGTAACCAAGAGAGGGGCAATACTTAACAACCTAATTGGAATTAAAACTACCACTGCAATGATTGAAAAGGATAGGAAAATTAGATGTGGATTACTAAATATCAGATCCCTGTCTTCTAAAGCAGTACTAGTAAACAAATTGATATCTGATAATCAAATTGATCTATTCTGTCTTACTGAAACCTGGCTGGGCCATGAAGAATATGTTAGTCTAAATGAAGCCACCCCTCCCAGTCATATTAATACCCAAATTCCTAGAGGCTCAGGCCGCGGAGGGGGAGTTGCAGCCATTTTTGATTCAAGCCTGTTAATTAACCCTAAACCCAAACTAAATTATAACTCTTTTGAAAGTCTTGTTCTTAATCTTCAACATCCAACACGGAAATCAGTACAGCCAATTATATTTGTTGTTGTCTACCGAGCTCCAGGTCCGTATTCTGAATTTTTATCTGAATTCTCAGAGTTTTTATCATGTGTAGTACTCAAATCAGACAAAGTACTTATTGTTGGTGATTTTAATATCCATGTGGACGTTGACAGCAATAGCCTTACTACTGCTTTCAACTCACTCCTAGATTCTATTGGCTTCAGTCAGAGTGTGCATGAGGCCACGCACTGTTTTAACCACACCCTCGACCTCGTGCTGGCATATGGTATCAAAATTGAAGATGTGTTAGTATTCCCGCAAAATCTTTTATTATCAGACCATTTCTAAATTACTTTTGAATTCTTAATACCCGATTATACGAAATTAGATAAAAGCTTCTATACTAGATGCCTATCTGACAGTGCTATAGCTAAATTTAAGGAAGACATTCCAAGAGCACTAAACTCATTACCTTGTTTTAATACAACAGAGGACCTTTATGTAAACTTTAGTCCCTCTCAAATCGACAATTGTGTAG
The DNA here is from genome assembly GCA_025617405.1 of Perca schrenkii. NCBI lineage: Eukaryota > Metazoa > Chordata > Actinopteri > Perciformes > Percidae > Perca > Perca schrenkii. The sequence continues at coordinate 34,672,220 of CM046792.1, forward strand.
ATGGTGTTACGGCCTGCCTACGGACTACTTTAGACTCTGTTGCTCCACTCAAAAAGAAGAAGATGAAGCAAAGAAAACTAGCACCTTGGTATAACTCCCAAACTCATAAATTAAAGCAAAACTCGCGAAAACTCGAAAGTAAATGGCGCTCCACCAAAATGGAAGAGTCTCGTTTGGACTGGCAAGACAGACAGAAAACAGAAAACCTATAGGAAGGCCCTCAGACATGCCAGATCAGACTATTACTCATCATTAATAGAGGAAAACAAGAACAACCCAAGGTTTCTTTTCAGCACTGTAGCCAGGCTGACAGATAGTCACAGCTCTACTGTGCCATCTATTCCTCTAGCTCTGAGTAGTGATGACTTCATGAGCTTCTTTAATGATAAAATTATAACAAAAGAAGAGATAAAATTCATCACCTTTTGCCCTCAACTTCTAATGGTTCACCTTTCAACGCAGGACTGCTAGAAAGAACGACTAGACCTGACATATACTTAGACTGCTTTTATCCTATAGACCTTCAACAACTAATGGTAAAGGTATCTTCAGCTAAGCCATCTACCTGTCTCTTAGACCCCATCCCAACGAGATTACTCAAAGAAGCATTACCCGTGGTAAACACTTCATTACTAGATAGTTAATGTTAATAGAGACATATCTATTAACAGGTCATGTACCGCAGTCATTTAAAATAGCTGTGATAAAACCTCTTCTGAAAAAACCCACCCTAGATCCTGAGGTCTTAGCAAACTATAGACCTATATCTAACCTTCCCTTTCTCTCCAAGATCCTTGAGAAAGTAGTTGCTAATCAGTTATGTGATTTTCTCCATAGCAACAGCTTATTTAAAGACTTTCAATCAGGATTCAGAAAGCATCGTAGCACAGAGACGGCACTGGTGAAAATTACTAACGACGTTCTAACTGCTGCAGACAAAGGACTTGTCTCCATTCTTGTTTTATTAGATCTTAGTGCTGCTTTTGACACTATTGACCATACCATCCTGTTACAGAGATTGGAACACTTAGTTGGCATTAAAGGAATTGCACTAAGCTGGTTTAAGTCTTATTTCTCTGATCGATCTCAATTTGTTAATGTTAATGATAAATCCTCTAAGTAAGCGAAAGTTAAACATGGGGTTCCTCAAGGCTCAGTGCTTGGACCAATTTTATTCTCCTTATATATGCTTCCTCTTGGTAATATCATTAGGAAACACTCAATTAACTATCACTGCTATGCGGACGACACCCAATTATACTTGTCAATCAAACCAGACGAAACAAGTCAGTTAGCTAAACTTCAAGCATGTATTAAAGATATAAAATCCTGGATGACCTATAATTTTCTGATGTTAAACTGTAACAAAACTGAAGGTATTGTGCTGGGCCCTAAACACCTCCAAACTTCATTAGCTAAAGATATAGCTACTCTGGATGGTGTTGTCCTGGCCTCCAGCCCTACTGTCAGAAATCTAGGAGTTATTTTTGATCAGGATATATCCTTTAACGCCCATCTAAAACAATCATCAAGAACAGCCTTTTTTCATCTTTGTAACATTGCCAAAATTAGGAACATCCTGTCTCAAAACGATGCTGAAAAACTAGTCCATGCATTCGTTACTTCCAGGCTGGACTATTGTAATTCCCTACTGTCAGGTTGCTCAAATAAGTCCCTTAAGACTCTCCAGCTGATCCAGAATGCTGCAGCACGTGTTCTGACAAGAACTAAGAAAAGAGATCACATTTCTCCTGTTTTAGCTTCTCTGCATTGGCTTCTTGTAAAATACAGGATTGACTTTAAAGTCCTTCTCCTGACCTACAAAGCTCTAAATGGTCAAGTACCATCCTATCTAGAACAGCTCTTAGTACCTTATTGTCCCACTAGAGCACTGCGCTCCCAGAATGCAGAGCTACTTGTGGTTCCTAGAGTCTCCAAAAGCAGAATGGGAGCCAGAGCCTTCAGCTACCAGGCTCCGCTCCTGTGGAACCAGCTCCCAGTCTGGATTCGGGGGGCAGACACCGTCACCACATTTAAGAGTAAACTGAAAACCCTCCTCTTTGATAAAGCTTATAGTTAAGGAGTGAGGAGTTGCAGCTTCCACCTAACCCGGCCCACCTGCTTCTCTTCGTAGTCATCAGATTTATTGATCATATAATCAATAATATAGTGAGAGTAGAGGGAGGCAGGCCAGTAAAGCCTCTCATCAATGTTTTCATTTGTTTCCTTTTGTATGCATCCTGTCCCAGAACTGCTTGTTACTAACCTAGCTCTGGGGAGTTTACTCCCCGGAGTCCTTATGTTTCTTCTTCCCCTTCAACGCCCGGCCGCGTCCTGCTGCGTCTGCTGCACCCACCCATGCTCTGCAGCGCCACGTTTCATCCCACAACGTCCTGCTGTGACATGAACTACAACGACTACCTTCAAAGTCACTGATCGACTATCTTCAATGCGACTATTATCGCCTTCACACCCCAACCGGCCCCGTCAGACACCGCCTACCAAGAGCCTGGGTCTGCCGAGGTTTCTTCCTAAAGGGAGTTTTTCCTCGCCACTGTCGCATTAGCTACTGCTAATGCTTGCTCTTGAGGGAATTACTGTAATTGTTGGGGCTTTGTAAATTATAGAGTGTGGTCTAGACCTACTCTATCTGTAAAGTGTCTCGAGATAACTCTGTTATGATTTGATACTATAAATAAAATTGAATTGAAATTGAATTGAATTATGAGCAGCACTGTGTATGTATATATATATATATATATATATATATATATATATATATATATATATATATATATATATATATATATGCATGAGGTCTCTAATATCGGGACTGGATGAATGGTTATGTGAGTTCATCTGACAGAGCTTTGGGGCTTGCTGGGACCATAAAAGGTTGGGAACCACTGGGATACACTCCCATCCACCTATTCAGCCACTGGTGTGCAGGGAGGGGGGTGGTAGGGGAGGTGGCGCCTCTGTCATTAGCACCCTCAGGGGAGGGGGGGGCGCCTCTGTCATCAACACCCTCAGCCAATGGAGAAACCAGCGCACGAGACACTTTTAACCGCCTCTCCGGAGCGGACCAGTGCGCAATCGTCCTCCCGTTCATGCGCACACACACACACACACACACACACACACACACACACACACACACACACACACGGGAAAGTGAGGTTTTATTTTCTTCCGGCTCTGATTATGGACTCTTTAATTCTGTCTTGATGTTTTGAGCAGGAAAATGCTGCTTGCACGGACGGCTGAATTCTGCGTCTTGAAGATGAAAGTGAGTAGAGTGTCCTGTTATATTTGATAGTGAATGTTTGGTGCGTGTTGTCTAATGTCGTGGCAATAACGTGTGAGTCAGAGGATGAGTTAACCTCCTGTGATAATAATATCGGCAACATTGGTTTTTAAAGAGGGTTTCTCCAGGGATCCTGGAAGTGCGCTAAATTCCAGAAGATCTGTGCGTACGTGTTTCTGAACTTTAACAGCCAACATCTGGAGTGCATATATTTAAGAAACTGTAAAAAGAGAGGGATTGTGACCATAATATCTGGTCAATGCATTTTCAAAGTGCGTGTCCTGGCTGTAAGACGTAGCTGGACAGCGCGGATCCTTGCGCGCTGGAAAGTGTTTATTTTTCTCTCTCTCTCTCTTTCTCTCTCTCTCTCTCTCTCTATCTATCTATATATCTATCTATCTATCTATCTTTTGGCATCGCAAATGAGATTGGCTGGATGTGCGTGAGGTTTCTGCATGATTGCGCGCTGTGTACAGATGTACAGTGAAAACAAAAGCTGGAGGATAGGACATCTGAAATTGAAAAGCAAAATAAGTGATGACAGGGGAGCCCGTAGCTGCGTCTCTGTTTTATTTCTGAACGCGGAGCTCCCAAAAAAACTGAACTCAATTGAGTTTTAATTTAACATTTATTTAAGAAATCTCTTCACAAGCCCTTAACACGCATCCTGACAGTTGAATATTTACATACATTTATATGAAATTTGAACTAAAAGTCTAAATTATGATGACTTTCAGTGTAACTGAAGGAGGCTGTCCACTGACTTTGCAGCGTGTCTCTGCGGATTAAAGACGCCACGAGCACAAACTAGGTTTTGTTTACTACTAGAGCTGTTGTTGTCAGGTCAGATTGTGACGCACCATCTCTTCCCTCTGGAGTGTCCATCCATCCATCCATCCATCCATCCATCCATTCGTCCAGCCTAATGTAAACGAGCATATATACATCAAACCTTTGATTTGATTTATTTAGCACAAAAAAAATCATCTGCAACACTGATACATTTAAGAGACATTAAGTAAAAAAAAGGACATGCAAAGGAAACCCAGAAAACCCCTCAGGGGGCTTGGCATTTTGGGTTCCCTACAATTATTCAACAATACGTAACATGAAGAGAGATCTAGTCATGGACAGAAGAAAGGAACAATTAAATGAGGAAAGAAAAGAAAGAGTGAAGAAAAGAGAGAAAAGGAAAAGTAATCATAAAAGAACAAGAAACGTGTTGGACTATTGATTCAGCTGTTGACAAAGGGGAAAAGTTGATAAAGGAGAAAGTTTCTTTAGACCATCAGTTGACTCCAGCTGATAATGCTGCTTTTTTTTTTTAAGATTTCAAAAAGAACCACAAAACCAGACTGATCTCATGAATTGGCGTATGTATGACACACCAATTTGTATTCCGTTTTTGCATGTTATCAAGATGCATAATTGCATTTTTGCGTGTATATCAACGAAAATCAGCCGCTATTGACCTACATTGCGAGTCAATTTCTGCCGTAGCGAGTAGTATAAAGAAACGGGGGATTGAGTAAGGAGGCAGGTTTTAATAAGCCTTACCCAATGTTTCTTTCCTAAACCCAACCATTTATTGTTTTCCTAAGCGTGTTTTTGTCCTTATTTTCCATGTTTTTGTCACTGTTTTGCTACTAAAGCCTTTCCCTGTGTTCTTTTCCTAAACCCAACCTTTTTAACAGGCGTGTGACGTAATTCTCGTGATAGTACGTCGCGTTCTCGCGATAACACGCAACGTGGCGAGGCCACGTTGTGGGTATGTTTACATCAGCTGTATACAGCGTAGGCATACACGTGGATAGCTGAAAATGCGTACAATAACACGCCATTTGGCTTTATGAAAGTGGCGTGTATATTTACGCAAAGTCATGATGCCATGTTGACAAAACCAACAATTCCTCCAAACCATATGACGATATCGGTCATTTATTCCCGCCCTCTAATGCAACCCACAAAGAGCGTTTTCCGTCCTAATATCTAAACCAGAGAGCGCAAAGGTCGCGTTTTTTCAACGTTGTGAAACGGTCCCAGTTTGGTTAAGTTTAGGCACCAAAACTACTTGGTTAAGTTTAGAAAAAAATCATGGTTTAAGTTAAAATCAAACGTTACCTTACTTCCTGAAGGTGACGCAGAACGCAATGTTCCTAATGTTAAAAGGCAGAGAGCCACTTCCCGCACGCTTCTGGGACGCATTGCAGCTGGTGGAATATCAATTATTGTCTTAAATGGCCGTGACCGCTCGCGGGGGTCGCACAGATGCGCCCGGTGGAAATACTTCATAACTACTACGTCCACTAGAGGGCGCCGCCATTATAAATGTAAATATAATTTAGGTTGCGATTGCAGCTTGATCAAACGACCTATGGGAGCGTTTTTCGGCGGGGACAGTGTCCATTTAACTCTGTGCAGGCCAACGTTAAAAATAACCTAAAGATCAAAACACAATAGTCCGAAGGCTTATTTTCATTGTGGTACGCTTGCATCATGAAGTAAGCACATCCCTGACATGATGTAAGCCAAAAAGACATAGGGAGGATACTTTTTTTTTTGTTTAATTCAAACATGAAATAAAATGAAAGATATATATATATACATACAGGTATATACAATTTAGCACTTAAAGATTTTTTTTTGCATTAAAATTAAGGCTGTCATCGACTAAAGACATTTTTTACCACCTAATGTTGTCAACAAATGTCACACTGTCGAAACGGTCACTGATCTATTGGACAGAAAATCGGCATCACCAAATTCACCAGACTCCACAGACAGTAATTTTATCATTGTACAACACACTTCATTCAAAGTTAACACAAAACAAAATAAAACTAACAAAAGCCGCCTTGGTTCGTCTTCCACATGGTGATTTCGGGGCCGTTTCATGTTAAACAAAAAGGATCTTACTCTTTAAGAAAAAGGTCTATCTCTTTAGGGATCCTTTCCATAATGTTGTCAGACACTGAATAATAATCTGAGCCTTTCAGACACTGTGCAAGGTTGACACTGCAAGCTAGTAAATGCTCTGTTTTTGGTTCACTTCCTTTGTTTGGGACGGATTGCTTTCTCACCTGAAGTAAACCGAACTTAGAGCGGAGACCACTGTTTTTAAGGGGACCAGAGTTCTGTTGTTGGGTCCACACCAGAGTTGATATGAGCTTTCGCATCGCCCCAAACCAACCGGACTTTAAGACTAAACGCTCCAGGGTTTGGTTTAAACAGACCAAACTGCTCAGGAGCGAAAGCAAACATAATGTCCAGCCAAGACTTGAAGACCTCCAAACTGTCGTTCACTGAACATAGATTCTTAGAAAAAAAATGAACGGGAGTTTGACTTGCAGTTCCATGGACACGCAAAATAACTTCTCATGTTGTTGGCATTTAAAGTTGTTTGGATATGTTCACCTTTTTAAACACAACAGAATTTAACTGACTTTCTCTGTTTTCATTTTCAGGTCATGAAGTGAATGTTGCAGCGACAGTTTATCCGATGATTGAGTCTGGCACTGCGACCATGTTGGACCGAACTGAGCCGGCGCACTGCACTGTGTGCTGCTGTACGCTGGCCAACAAAATCCTCATGGTGCTCTTCATGGTGCTGTTGATATTCGCCATCTTGTTTGGGAACTTGGTGACTCTGGCTGTGGTTCTCGGGACGAAACACTTCCACACGCCGCAGGGTTACCTGAAGGCTTCCCTGGCTGTGGCTGACCTTGCGGTGGGGATTTTCGTGGTGCCGCTCTCCGTCTACGCCGAGGTCTACCTCATGGTGGCCGACTCGGCACCGGAGTGGACGTCCTACAACTCGCAGTTAGTGAGTTTCCACCCGTGCAACGTCATCGGCCCCATCTTTGCCGGGTGCACCTTGGTCTCCATCACGACCATTTTCCTGCTGACGATCGAGAGGAGCATCGCTGTGTTGCGCCCGCTGCACAAGGACTCTGTGATTACACGGAAAAGGACCACGAACCTCATCGTCCTCTCCTGGGTCGGGAGCTTCTTCTTGGCGGTGTCGCCGATGGTTTTCAGCAGCGAGATCGCTCTGGAGTACAACCCCTGCAGCCGGATGTGTAATTACGCGCTGGGGACCATTGGCGAGTTCCCCAGCCAAGCCTGGAACATCCTCCTCCTCTTCCCCATGTTTGACTTCACCCTCCTCGGGGGAACGGTGGTCATTAACATCATCTCTCTGTCCAGCATCAGGCAGCACTCGAGGCGCAGGAAACATCTGGCCGAGAGCGAGCGCCAAAGCAGCAGCAAGCCTACGTTTTCTGACATCAAAGCAGCCAAAACAATTGGGACGCTGACTTTGGCGTTTACCGCCTCATTCACCCCCATCGCCGTCTTCGTGGTCGGGAACGTTTTGGGGAATAAATGGTGCAACTTTTCCTTTTTTGCCTTCTGGATTTTGGCCACCAACAGTTGCTGGAATGTCATCATTTACAGTGTGAGGGATCAGAAGTTCAGACTTTGCGCACACAAGCTCCTCATGCCTTTCCAGAGAAAAAACTCAACCAAAGTCTAAAAAGCTTCCGGGACCAAAGACTTGAGTTGAGGACTGCATCAGTTTGTCACAGAAACTCTTTATTCAACACACATTGTGAGTCTCGTTAAGAGACTTGTCTGCATGTTTCGTGGATTGCTGTCGTGAAGTTACAGTTACAGGTTTTTCTTACGTTGTTGAAATAGTGTTTTTTCAATCACAAATGTTGGATATCTTTGTGGGCATTTGTCTTGTTCTGTGTAACAGAAGCCTGTTTCAGTCTGTGGAATGGTTGTTTTACTTGGGTGTGATCAATTAAAACATGATGCAAAAATTTCTGATTGTACTGTGTGTCTTTGAATGTGTTTTAATGTTTGTTTCCGGCACCAAAAATGTCAGTTATAATTTATTTCCGTTGGTCATTAGCAGGGCCACGCGAAATTTGCGGACGGAAAATTTCGTAGAATTTTCCCGCAGATTTAAATAGGTTGTTTGCACGTGCTGTTGCATGTGTTGCAAGTGCAAATGGGGGTCAGGAAGTGATCATTTTACATGTCATTTAGCTAATGCTTTTATCCAACGCGACTTATAATTGCTATATATGTCAGAGGTAACACGCCTTTGGAGGCAACTAGGGGTTAAGTGTCTTGCTCAGGGACACATTGGTGTCGTTGGTTGGGAATCGAACCTGGGTCTCCCACAGCAAAGGTATTTGTCACATTTTTTCACACCATTTTACATAAGCAACACGTTAACTGAAATGTGGAAAATGCCAACGGTTTGTGTCAATTTTGGTTCAAACCATTAAAACAGAGAGACCAACAAGAGAACTCAAAGTAATCGTTTATAAGTGGGAAAAATTTAGGAAATTATCTGAAGTGAACAGTGAAAAATATGGCTAAAAATAAAAATAAACCTCAGGATTTTAACACATCTCCTCCCCAAGCAAAGAAAAATTATAATTTCTGCTGATTTTCCTGGATCACCGCTGAAAACTGTAAAAAAAAATAACAATCTGCAATTCAGCATATTCCATTTTTTTTCCATTATCATCACTTAACACACATTCTCAGTGAGACACTATACACCAATCTAAGGAAATACTTAATTGAATAAAACCATATCTATTTCAAAGTACACTATCTTTGAACTGGAAAAGAAACACAGTGGAAACCACAGAGGATCGTCACATCATTTATTTTTAATTACGTTCTCTTAACATTACCAATCATTTAATGTCTTAGTGCTGACCTGATACTCTTTGGAGTGGCAGCGAAGCAAAATCTGTAGTCGCTTTCTCATGTGAACTCCGGACATTGTCCAACAAAGTCATCAGGTTCATCCTCTGAGGACTGGACAAGAGATTCACATATCGGACGGACTGATATTAACAGAGCAAAAACACATAGAAATGTGTTTGTGTTTCTGATTCTTCACATTGTTTTGTTCCTAAAATGATTGACAACGAGAGGTGTCAAGTAAGGAAGTACAAATACATCGTTACCTTAGTTATGTAGAAATTTTGGGTGTCTATACTTTACAGCAGACTTTTTTTTTTTACTTCTACTCCTTACATTTTCACGCAATTATCTGCACTTTCTACTCCTTACATTTTAAAAATAGCCTTGTTACTCCTATTTCAGTTCGGCTTGTTTTCATTCCAGCTTTTCATCGTTAAAAAAACCACAAAAACCTATCCCGATAAATCGCGCCATCCGGATAGAGTGAATGTGATTGTGGTTGGATGAGAAGTATAAACATATACCATTCCAACACCCTATTGGTTTGTACGCGATCCATTGCACCTGCACATGACACAAATCACGTCACACTCCAGCAAGGAAATAGCAGACGTATGTAGCCTAGTACGAAGATGTCTGTGGCAGAGACTCAAAGACAACTCTAGCGAAATGTCCCAACCAAGCACCAGCGAGGAGGTCAGTAGCCAGGACGACCAGCCAAGCCTTCTACATCCCTGGCCATACCTGGAAGAATTTTTTCGAAATGGGTGGATGCAAAAGCAACTCTTTTCGAATGCGCTGCAACGGTTACATGCTGCCAGTCCAACATGCCGCCACTCCGACATGCTTCTATTCAGACATGCTGCTATTCCAACATGCTGCCAATCCGACACATTTTAGTACCACCATTCCAACAGTCTACCTATCCAATTTTTTTTTTAAGTCAATATATCTCCACGGTTCCTGTATCAAATTCCAACATCCTGAGAATAAGTAATCTGCACCCGCGGCTAAATATCAATAATCCACCCACCATACACCTATGTAACCCTAACCCTAAGCCATGTTGGAATGGCGGGACGTTTAAAAAAAATAAGTAAAGTACAAGTATCACCACTCCAACAATGGAAACAAAAATTGTTGGAGTGGTGGGACGTTTGAAAACAATTAGACAATTAGATGGATGGTGGAACCATACAAGCTCTCTGTGGTACCCAAGTACCACAAGCTAATTGTTTCCAAAACTCACCGTCTAATTTGAAAAAGCATATTGATATTGTTTATTTTTTCCTTACATTCATTTTACTTTTATACTTTAAGTAGTTTTGAAACCAATACTTTCACACTTTTACTTGAGTAAAAAGCTTGAGTTGATTCTTCTACAGAAGTCTTTTTAAACCCTAGTATCTATACTTCTACCTGAGTAATGAATGTGAATACTTTTGACACCTCTGTTGACAACACATGAGAGGAATGGTAGGAAAGGTGATGCATTTTTAAAAACTATCTGGCTAACAATCACAGTGCTGAAATCTTTTCTTCTCGCTCCTCATAACCACACACTTTTTATCTGTCGATTCAATCCCTCAGAATCACCTCGACAAGCAAAGAAAAGTCCAACAAATGAGCCTTTAGACATTTTCATTTATCTTTGTTATTATACTGATAATAGTTAAGGATGGCAAAATTCTTTATTCAAGTCAAAAAATGTCAAATCTCAAATCTAACAACAGTAGCCTTCGGTTTTTTTTTGGGCTTTGATCTTATCTTTGAGTATTTGAGCTGCCGTCCTTGAACTGCCTTAATCACACAGAAGCTGCAGAGGAAAGAGTCATCATTTACAGTGGACGATGTCACTTCCTGCTATGCACATCAACCCCCGTGAGTCACTGAGTGGAGGAATGAAAAGGAACAAGGACACAATCAATAAGGAGAGAAGTTGGCATCCTCTGCTCTGTCCTTGACTTTGATATGAATAAAGCTCATTGACTTACACTGTATGCTCTTAGAGAGAAAGTCAAGAGGACGAAAGGTGATTGGATTTGATTTGCTGGTGAGGAATGAAGATTTAAAAGGCAACAAGAGTGGTTTCAGAATGAATGTTGTGTCCTGTTTGAATAAAGCAAAACATGTGACCAAGTTAGGGCGGATGGCTGGAGCAGCACCAAATCATGTTTTACTTTTCAAAGAAGTTCCAGTAACACTTAAAGGTATCTACATAAGAGTGGCATGACGCTGTCATGAACACATGAACGCTAAACATAACCCTAACCCTACCTCTAACCATAACTTGTCATGACAAAAACCGAATGACAATTACTAAAAGAAGTGTTATATCATAAACGTTTATGACTTGTTTATAATGTTTATGACATGTTCATGACAGTGTCATGTCACTCTCAAGTAAAGTGTAACCGAAGTTCCTCCCAACTGAAATCAATCAATGTGTTTTAGCGCATATTTCTTCCTGAGATTACCTGCTCAGTCTGCTGATTCGTCTGACAAGAGTAGTCTACATTCACGACGGTGCCGCCAGAAATTTCACCTGATGTCCCTCAATTTGACCGGAAGTCAGTAACATTCCTCTTTCTTTGTGTTGGCGTTCTAACCTCCGGTGGATTTCTGAGGACTATGGTTAACTGCTCCTCAGATCTCTGCAGGGTAAATCCAGACAGCTAGCTAGACTATCTGTCCAATCTGAGTTTTCTATTGCACGACTAAAACTACTTTTGAAGGTAAACATGTTTCAGAAAGGAAGGTCTGTGGAGGAAGGTCTGGCATTGCAAGACTAAGAAGTTCTTATTAAGGAAATAATCCTTAAAAAACAGACATGTCGCCTTTTTGTGTCAAGGTTTGTTAGCCACAACAACAAACGAGAAAAACGCCCACATAAGTCGTTTGTTTAAGCAGCAATTACGTTTATAGTGGCGCCGCTCTCTGGTGGCCGTAGTAGTCTGGCCATGCGAGACTCCTGCAATGGTAAAAGTGAATGTTTTAATATGGTGAGGCTGTAGATAATTATTCATGGCAGTCCTGCAGCTGGAGATTTCCCTGCAGCTTTGCAGAAGGATAGCAGAAAGAAAATCACCTTTGCTTCCAGTGACTGTAAAGAAAGTCACAAAGGGCAGCAGTAAAGCTCATTGATGGGTTTTTAAATTAATAGTGGAGGTCTATGGCATGGAGGCTGTGACACTGGCAGCACCTACAGCAAACAGGCTGAAATCATTACCATTATTGGAATTTTCATAAATAGGAATAATAAGGACCTCTGACTCATGCTGTCTCAAAAGATAGGACTGGAAATTAAATATGGAAGCACAAGGTCCATTCGTTTAAAAACATTCTCTTCATTATATAGTTTGCCCATCAGAAAACTCTGACAAGTTTATTTTTTAATGTTAAAATCTACCACTGAGGTTCTATCTTTTTCAAAATTCTTTAAAAATCAATTATTGTTGGCGTGTGATTTGTACAGGATCCCCTCTTTCACAGTTACTCACTGGCAACACCCTGTTCTCATGTATTAAGTCGAATGTGAAATATCCTATGTTGAATCTCATTAGTGCAACAAGTCCCCCAACCCACGTTCCTACTCTCTAACACGACTCACAGGAGCGTTTTCCGTCCGCGTATCTAAACCAGAGAACGTAACTGTCGCAGTTTTAAACACGTCGTTAGCGTTGTGAAACGGTTTCAGTTTGGTTAGGTTACGGCACAAAAATGACTTAGTTAAGAGTGAAAAAAAAACAATGCGGGTTGGGTTGGAATCAGATGTTACTTCACCTCCTGTTACAAAAAAAACCCAAATAGTTAGAAAAAAATTCCCTGTTTACTTTTATTTTCAAGGTATACAAACCCCAGTATCCTGGGTCCTGCCTCCTTATGTCATGGCCCTTATCCGATCGCTCCTCGACTCCTCGGTCCTCGGCTGAACCGGAAGTTGTTCTGTGCCTTCTCGGTGAAATCCATCTCAGAGCTCTTATTTCTGCCGGGAGGAGCGAGCATCGAGGAGGGATCATCGAGGAGCTATAGGCGAAGAGACACGAGAGCGGCTGAAAGAGTTGCTAACTCCGCCCAAACAGCTGATGTATAAATTAAGGATGCACCGATCCGACTTTTTCAGTCCCGATACCGATGCCTGGGCTTTGTGTATCTGTCGATACCCGATACCGATCCGATACCGTTGTTGAATTAATATTACACTGTATACCTTCCACCTTATACCTTCCTTCCACCATGTGGAAGAGACTAAAGCCACCAGACTTTCTTAACTAAACATTACTTTCCTAACTAAGACAAAATAACATAGATGTAATGTATTGAATTCTTATTTTTTTGATCAGCCCGTGGATCTGTTAATTTTTCCGATCCCTGATCCAACTATTTTGTCAATATCAGGACCGATATCCGATCTTAATATCGGATCGGTGCACCCCTAGAATACGTGTGACTATTCTTGATTGACTCAGTTTTGTTAAAGTGTATCTCAGCTAAGTTTGAAAATAATGAATGAATTTTGACAACGTTAAAGGTACAATATGTAACATTTCTGCTTTAAAATGTCTAAAAATGACCATACCTATGTTATATATTTTTATGAGTTGTGTTCTTACACTATCCCAAATGTTTCCACCAAATGTCAAACCCAGAGAAATCTGTTATTTTATTTTCAGACACATTTCCTTTAGTCGCCTGTCAGTGGCCTCATATAACCTTTCTCCCTCCAGTTACTCTAACTTCCGTCAGAACACTGGCACCAAGATGATACGTTCAGGAGTAATTGTAAATCATACAATGTCACAGAAAAAAAAATACTTGTAACCGTAATACTGCTTTCTTTTTGCCATACAGCATCATTTTGTGATTAATTACATCCCACTTTTTATCACAGTAATACAACAGAGACCTTATCTATTTTGAATGTTCAATATCGATACCAGCTTGACGTTACTACAATGTGCTAACGTTGATGCTAAAGCTTTGTGGGTAAAATTGAGGTTACAACATCGTTCAACACGCTAATAGTTATTTTTAGTATGACTGTCGACCACAGCTAACAGGACTGAGCTAACCCACGAATAACTTCACTAGTAATGTTAACGTTAGCTGTATAGATAGACGATTAATCTAATGCTAATTTAGCTAAAGTAGCACACCCCGGTTTGTCTGCCTCACTCCCCCGGCGGAGAGAGACTCAGTCGGGATGACAGCTGACAACAGCCCCGGGACATATAGCTAGCTAGTTACCGTTAGCCCCCAGTCAGCTATCAGCCAGCTACTTTCATTACAGCAACCCCCGGCCAGAACTTATCTCCAGTGCCTGGTGCTTACGACACTAACGGCAGTCTAATTAAACGTCGGGAAACAGACCATATCAGACCCAGCACCGAGTCACAACAGCGGCCATCCATAGCGGTAGCTAGCTAGCTACATCTCCGTAGCGCTATCGGTGTATGTGCCGAAAATCTCCTCCCTGCCGAATTTCTTGCCCCTTCGCGTTTAGCTGTCTTTACGGTTAACTAAATTAACCCGACAAAAGGTGGGTTAAGCACCAAAACGTAAAGTTAAGATTACTGAAAAGTGAAGGGGAGATAATTCCGGGCAGCTCGGAGATGTTCTGCTGCTGCACAACAGGCATCGAACGTCCTGGCTCGCTATCGCGGAGATTCCCCCGACAATCCCCCCCCACACCCGTCTCTCAGCCTCGTTGAGTAGCTAGCTAGCGTTACAACAAACCCCGTCCGCCCCGGTGTTGAAACCATCCAAAAGGTGACATTGATATGTGAAATATTTTGTGTTTTAGCTGCTGGCTACTGTTGGCTTGCTGACTCACTAGCTAACTGGTCAGCTACAAATAAAAATCTAATCAAGAAAAACGTAATTATGTTGGGGAAACTGCAGCTATTTTATTAGAATAACATAAATAAACGTAAAGTGAATAAACATGAATGGGTAAACTCGTCCGTGAACTGATGCATTTTAACCGGCAGCAAAGGTGTTTAACACTAAAAACTCCCATAATTCCACGCAACTTCACAACGTCATCAAAAGTCCAGTTTTACCGTCCATTGTTTTGGTTGAGAGACCCCTAGCAGCAGAAAGTTACATATTGTACTTTTAATTCGACACATAATTTATGGTTTAAACTGTTTTTAATCATTAACTCAATTTAGCAACTTGTAATTACAGGACCAGACTGATGTAATATTTAACAAAGTAGCGACATACCGGTATGTGAGTATTGTCGTATCATATTTATAGTATTTGCTGTCTCGTGTGCCACAGAAAATGAGTCATGAGAAAAAAATGCCTGGCTTCTGGTGTTTGTTTTAGTGCGGCCCATTGCACATGCATTAGTGTTTCTGACGCACGTAAAAATTGCTTTTCTAGGCTGTGGGAAAGTTTTAGAAATATAAAACCTCCATGCTTTTAAAAAGCATAATAGAAAGAGAAATTAGTGACCTTGTTTGCAGTTCCAAGTGACTGATTTTATTATTTATATTAAAAACTTCTTAAATCCTAAAAAAGTAGATTAGAATTTCAAACTGTAAAGTTGTGTGTGATGTTAATGAGAGTTGTCCTCCTCACAGCATCAAAGATGATATACTGTGCTGCAGTCTTTTATCCCCGGTCCATTAGTATAACAATCTAATGAGACAACCATCTATCAGTCTAATTGAAAGGTACGTGCCTCTGAGACCAACAACTGCTGTTAATGAAGTCAGATCAATGTTATCTTCAGAGAGTTTAAACTAAAAGAAAGAGAAACTAAAGGACATCAGTGCCGGCTTGAAAGAGCACCTTTAATCAAGAGAGCAAATATTATGTGTGTGCACATTTAACTTTTATCCAACTCTGAACTCCTGTCAGTTTCCTGCCACATTTGAAGAGATAAGCGGAGAGACAGATGAAAGAGTAAATGTTTGGTGTCAAATTGACCTGATTCCCACTTACTGCATCACAAATCAAAGCTGTGACATTTTAAATGCAAATACAGGATGTTCACTGCTCCGCTGTCTGCCTCCTACACACCACGATCGTCTACGGCACGGCACAGCCAGGCCTTCCTGTGGGGACTTTGCATATTCTCTCCATGCTTGTGTGGGTTTCCTCTGGGTGCTCTGGTTTCCAGCAGACCATTAAATGCATGCATGCTATGGTAACTCCTGCCCTCGATGAACGTACAACTGCAATTGATCCCCCAGGCATCGGACTATGGCTGCCCACTGCTCCTAAATAGTTAGGACGGGTTACATGCAGAGGATACATTCCTCGTATTTTATCACATTCATTTAACTGACCCTTTTATCCAAAGCGACGAGTGCATTCAACAATGAAGATACTACCTAATCTTGCAAGTACATAACACTAATCAAATAAGCAATCAACTTCGACGTTCAATTTAAAAAAGGAAATTGAATCTGCAGCAGGCATCAAATCACAACAAGGTCGACAAACTAAATATTGGCAACAGAAAAATTACACACCACAAATGAAAACAAGGTACACCTGCCACACTAAACCAGAAGCTAAAAAACAAGCTAAAAACACTAAAAACAGTACAGTAAATGAATATATGTTGTGTTAAATCAATCGCTGTAAAGAGACAAGGAAGAATTAATGAATCTTCCAGAATGGAAATGAGGGTCTTTGAGCTGGCGGCCAGCGAGAACTGAACGAGTTTCCAGTGTTCTAAACCAGAGCTGGGTATCTTCCAGAATGGAAATGAGGGTCTTTGAGCTGGCGGCCAGCGAGAACTGAACGAGTTTCCGGTGATCCAAACCAGGGCTGGGTATCTTCCAGAATGGAAATGAGGGTCTTTGAGCTGGCGGCCAGTGAGAACTGAACGAGTTTCAGTGTGAGTTCAGGGGATCCAAACCGGGGGTTGGGTAACTTCCAGAAAATATTGATGGGAAAGACAGGACTCAGTGGAGCAGGCAGCAGGTCTGACACCAAACAAAGCTGGCTACAGTGCTTCCATATCAAGTACGGGATATGTGTTGTCACAGTGTTCACGCAAAACAAATTCCAACATGACACAATTTCATACGATCAACCTTAAAAACCTGGAGGACATTATACAACACCTGAAAACCTCCTCCTGTTGCCTTGATATTCTACCTACGGGTGTTTTCAAAAATGTCAATCGATTTGTTTGGCTTCTGATCTTCTAAAGATTCTAAACACATCTCTGCTCTCAGGTATCTTCCCACAGGCCCTGAAAACTGCAGTCATCAAGCCACTCCTAAAAAAGAACAATCTAGACACGACACTAATGTGCAACTATAGGCCAATATCAAACCTTCCATTTTTAAGTAAAATAATAGAAAAAGTGTTTTTTCAACAACTCAACCTTTTCTTATCACTAAACAACAGTTTTGATGCCTTCCAGTCAGGTTTTCGACCACACCACAGCACTGAGACGGCTCTTGTTAAAGTCTTTAATGACATCCACTTAAACACAGATAGTGGCAAAATTTCAGTCTTAGTATTACTTGATCTCAGTGCTGCATTTGATACAGTAGACCATGACATATTGCTTGACCGATTGGAAAACTGGGTTGGTCTTTCTGGCTCAGTACTAAAGTGGTTTGAATCCTATTTAAAGAATAGGGACTACTTTGTGTCTATAGGTAATTATACATCTGAGCATACAAATATGACGTGCGGAGTTCCCCAAGGCTCAGTTCTGGGGCCTCTTCTGTTCAACATCTACATGCTTCCACTGGCTCAGATTATGGAAAACAACAAAATAAGTTACCATAGTTATGCAGATGACACACAAATTTACATAACATTATCGCCAGGGAACTATAGCCCAATTCAACAATTAAATATGTGCATTAAACAAATTAATGATTGGATGTGCCAGAACTTTCTTAAATTAAATGAAGAAAAAACGGAGGTGGTTGTTTTTGGAGCAAAAGAGGAACGATTGAAAGTCAGCGCTCAGCTTCAAACGTCAATGTTAAAAACAACAGACAAAGCCAGAAATCTTGGTGTAGTCATGGACTCAGACCTGAATTTTAAAAGCCACATTAACATAATAAAAAAATCAGCCTATTATCACCTTAAAAATATATCAAGGGTTAAAGGACTTATGTCTGAGCAGGATCTGGAAAAACTTGTCCATGCTTTTATCTTCAGTAGACTTGACTACTGTAACGGTGTCTTTACAGGTCTCCCTAAAAAATCAATCAGACAGCTGCAGCTGATTCAGAACGCTGCTGCTCGAGTCCTCACTAAAACCAGGAAAGTGGATCACATCACTCCAGTTCTGAAGTCTCTACACTGGCTTCCAGTGCCTCAAAGAATTGATTTCAAAATACTTTTACTGGTATATAAATCACTAAACGGTTTAGGACCAAAATACATATCTGATCTGCTGCTGCACTATGACCCACCCAGACCTCTCAGGTCGTCTGGGACAGGTCTACTTGTTGTCCCCAGAGTCAGAACTAAACGGGGAAGCAGCATTCAGTTTTTATGCTCCACATATTTGGAACAAAATCCCAGAAAACTGTAGGTCCGCTGCAACTCTCAGTTCTTTTAAATCTAAGCTAAAGACCTATCTTTTTGATGTTGCTTTTCTTTAAATAATCAATTTTATTAACTTTAATTTCTTATACTGCACTGCACCTTTTATTCTTATACTGCACTATCAATTTTATTCTTGTTTTAATTTGTTTATTAATGTTTTAAAATTGTTTTTAAATTGTTTTCTAACTGCTCTTTAATGTTTTATGTAAAGCACTTTGAATTGCCCTGTTGCTGAAATGTGCTATACAAATAAAGCTGCCTTGCCTTGCCTTGCCTTACGTGTCCTTTGTTAGAATGCAGCAAGTTGATAAGCAAGTTACCGGTCAGGGAGACTTAAGGACCTGGCAACGATGTAGAAGTGTAGAACCAGGGCCAAAGTACTGCAGAGTTGATGAGGAGATGATGGGCAGCTGCGTAGAAAGACTGGCAGCTCGCAGGTGATTGACAGGCCCTGCGTGTGTGTGTGTGTGTGTGTGTGTGTGTGTGTCTGTGTGTGTGGGGACCTGACAGCTTATAGCATTGTGGGGACCAAAGAGTCAGTCCCTTTTTAATTTAAAGCAACAAAGTGATGTGTCCCCTCCACATCCTTCTGTGGACCCTACATTACTTATGAATTATTTTGTGTGTGTGTGTGTGTGTGTGTGTGTGTGTGTGTGTGTGTGTGTGTGTGTGTGTGTGTGTGTGTGTGTGTGTGTGTGATTGTATGTGTTTGTAGACCAGCATTATGGGGAGATCAGCTTTCATTGTGAGGACGCCAGTCTCTTCTAATTTAAAGCAACAATAACCTAATGTGTCATCTGATGACAACTGAACAAACTCCATTTCTTTCTGAGGACCCAATATCACTTAGAAATTATTTCTTTCAGAGGAAGATTGTTTTATTTCTTCTCTTAAAAATTTGCATAGTCATAAATGGCAACATCCAAATTCGTGTCCAGCCAGGGATCTGTCTTGTGTATATCCCCCCCACTCACATAGTTTACTTTAAAAGTTAGACTTACTTTAGGTTACTATCATCATTACTAGGCTACATTTTACTTTGCTACACTGGAAAGGCAGCACAGCAGCATTGGTAGAACAGAGTTCAACAGGGCAGGAAAATAAGCAGACAGTTTGTCAACAGTGCAGCCATATTAGTGAAACCATTTTATTTGGAGCTGAAAACACGTTGTTACAGTGTCTTAATTGCACAGGAATGCTGTGTGCACACAACTACAGTACGTACAGTAGGTCAAAGTTGAAGCAGAAAGTCTGCAAAATATATTGGATGCTAACAACTGATGGACCAGGTTATAATTAATTAAAACAAAAAATTCTCCAGTTCAGTTCAGACACTTTAATATTTCAAATGGGCAATTAATTTGCAGCTTCCTTGTCCAATCAGTCAGTTCCAAGTAACATTCACCAAATAATAAATAATAATAAATAATAAATAATAAATAATAATAAATCAATATAAAAACAACAACAAGTCCAAAAATATCTGTGATAGCCATTGTTTAAGATGAGCATTGTTTGTGTTGAGCAGCCAAATAGCAGAAGAACTAAAAGACTTGGAACAGGGATTAGTTCTCCTCTGAGGCACATCATAGGCATTACAGGCTTTCTCAGCCACCTGTTTCTCCCAAAGGGAGCCCAAGTCCCTCTGCTGAACTAGTAGCTGAACTAATAGTCTTGGAGCATTCATCCATTTATTTTTCTCCCAAATAAGTTTGGTAAAAGTATGGATTTGGGAGGTATTTTTTAGGTTAAAGTTTCGGGTAAATTGGAGGTTTGAGGTTGGGTAAAAAAGGATTTGTCGTCAAGTTTTTGTCTCTCACTAACATAGTAGAACAGTTGTGTCCTAGTGTGTGTGTGTGTGTGTGTGTGTGTGTGTGTGTGTGTGTGTGTGTGTGTGTGTGTGTGTGTGTGTGTGTGTGTGTGTGTGCCTGACATCTTACAGCGTTATGGGGACCGGCTTTCATTGTGGGGACCAAAGTCAGTCCCTTCTAATTTAAAGCAACAAAGTGACATCATTCTGAGGACCCTACATTACTTATGGATTAGTGTGTGTGTGTGTGTGTGTGTGTGTGTGTGTGTGTGTGTGTGTGTTTGTGTGGACCTTACAGCTTACAGTGTTATGGGGACCAAAGTCAGTCCCTTCTAATTTAAAGCAACAAAGTGATGTGTCCCCTCCACATCCTTCTGAGGACCCAACATTACTTATGGATTCTTGTGTGTGTGTGTGTGTGTGTGTGTGTGTGTGTGTGTGTGTGTGTGTGTGTGTGTGTGTGTGTGTGTGTTCTTTATATCCCTGGCAGAAGAATTATCAGTGCAGCAGGGAGCTTTGTTGCAGAGCTTTAGAAGCTTGTGTCAATGCTGATTTTAGTGTCACAGTGTTCGCCTCTCCACCTGTTCACAGCTAACAGCCACAACCAGATTTAAGTGCTCCAGCCTGTCTCTAATGCTACATTCAACATACACTTTTATGCTCTCAAGCTTCAGCAAACAGCTCTCCCAGTTTTGGAAATGTCACCGAAATGTGTGTCTGTTTTTGTAGGTCAGTCATGTGTTGAACATAAATCTTTTGGTGAAGGTAATTGCCTGTAAAAGCCTATTTACAGTCAGTCTAACAAACCTGGCTAGACACAAAAAATAATCTTAAACTGACATATATTCAGCATGTAGAACAGATTGGTGCAAGACTCATGCAAGAACAATTTTGCATTCTTATCCTAAATCTCTCCCACTTTCACAAAGTTAAGAACTAAAGTATCAAAAGTAAAAGTGCTCAATCTGCAGAAAAATGTGACCTGAGGGGTCATGAGATGATTATTGGGAAAGAATAAGAAACTACATTTTTTTCGTGAAATATTAGATAATTTAAACCGTTATTTTAACAAAAGCATTTGAGAGGAAATGTTTGATTTAGAGACATGAAACATGACGAGAAGCCCAACTACATTTGCAAAGGTTTACGAGACAAAAAAAGACTTCAATTTTGCTCAATGTGTTGTAGTTGATCATATTTTTTATGTAAAATCTAAATCTGTAAATATATATAAGATAAAATATAAAATAAAATCTGGGATCTCCGTTTTCTTCATTTTCAATCATGTCGCCGTCCATAATAACGCATAAAATAAACGCATTGAATGAGAAGGTGTGTCCAAACGTTTGGCCTGTACTGTATATTCCCATCAAATTAAATTGAATTCGGTATTGATGACGCGAACAATAATAATGGTATCTCCACTGAAATTTGAAACTAAAGTAACGAGCCAATTTTGAGTAGAAAGTACAGATATTGTGATGGTTGGGGTTGGCTGGCTGTGAGTCTCTGTTTATTTTTCTCTGCTGTTAGTATTTTTCTGTTTGCTCCGTCTCTCTCTCCCTGTGTCTCTTTTTGCTTTCCCTCCTCCCCTCCTGCCTACTGCCTGCCAGCTGACTACACACACCTGCTGCCAATCAACCATCACTGCTCTCCCACCACACACACCTGCTGCCAATCAACCATCACTGCTCTCCCACCACACACACCTGCTGCCAATCAACCATCACTGCTCTCCCACCACACACACCTGCCAGCCAGCTACAATCAACAGACCATCTCCGCTGAATCGTTGTCTCAGCTCCATTGGTGACACTCGCTATTTTTGATCTCACTACCCTTTCCCCTCTTTGTGTTTTTCTCTGCAGTGTTCATATCCAAGCCTTCCATACCCAGTCAGCTGGCCTCACCATCCAGTCCTCCTACCACGGCACCCCACTCCATCCTAGGTTTTCCCCTTGAGTCCCTCGCTCTCCCAGTTTCTACCCCTGAGTTCCCCGCTAACCTTTGTTTGAGTTTTGTTAATAAACTTGTTACGTTTTTGGAACCTTGTATTTGAGTCCGTTCTGTCCATCACAACAGATATTCGTGTTAATATGTAAGGAGTAAAAGTAAAAAGTTGGCACAAAAATAAATAAAGTAAACAAATCTGAAAAATCTACTTGAGTACAGTAACGAAGTATTTGTACTTTGTTACTTCCCATCTCTGGAAAAAACTCACCATTTACTTCAAACGGGACTTGAAGCTCTAAAGGTCCTTGCACACTGAGTCCGATATTTTCGCACACAAAAATATAAACACGATCCCCATGTTGTGTCAATCACGTTTACACACTGCCACCGAAACCCTTGTCCGTCATGAACAAATTTAGATTGGGTTTAATTTTCTGCATTGTTTTTGCATCCGCAGCATTCATTTTGAGGTGCTTTGACACTTTGACATACTGCCAGCCTTTTCAGGATCAATTGGTTTGCGGAAATTGGTGGTCTTCTTTTTAATATGTGGCTCCAGTATCGCTATCAAACCATCAAAATCTGCGGCTACTCCACACAGCATTCTGGGATGGGAGGAAAACATGCTCTGGTTTAATGGCATTTCTTTAAACTAATCAGAATCGTCATGGACGGGCGCTAAAATGACATATATAGAAAAAGATTAGCTGCATGTCATTCCCCCCCTCTCTCTCCTTTCATGTCTTCAGCTGTCCGATAAAAATAAAGGCCTAAAATGCCCCAAAAAATAATCTTTAAAAAAATATATATAATCAGACGTTACTTTACTTCTGGTTAGGCACGTGATGCAGAACGTGACGTAGCTCCGTTTGTATTGTAAATTTTAAAAAACTGGTCTCCTGTGAAAGTGTACACCAACACCCCAACTGCCTCCTTACGCAAAATTTGGCGCTTTTATACTTCGTCACTTTACTTCCTGTTTTGCTCCCGTCATAACTACTACGGCCACCAGAGAGCGGCACCACTATAAACGTAATTGCTGCTTAAACAAACGACTTATGTGGGCGTTTTTCTCGTTTGTTGTTGTGGCTAACAAACCTTGAAACAAAAAGGCGACATGTCTGTTTTTTAAGGATAATTTCCTTAATAAGAACTTCTTAGTCTTGCAATGCCAGACCTTCCTCCACAGACCTTCCTTCCTGGAACATGTTTACCTTCAAAAGTAGTTTTAGTCGTGCAACAGAAAACTTAGATTGGACAGATAGTCTAGCTAGCTGTCTGGATTTACCCTGCAGAGATCTGAGGAGCAGTTAACCATAGTCCTCAGAAATCCACCGGATTTAAAATTCCAACACCAAGAAAGCGGAAGGAAACGGAAAATACATGCATCCGGCGAATTTTCTGCGGCAATCCGAGAAGTGGAACATCGAGGATATAGACTAGGGTTAATGTGACGTTTAAAAACTGTTTACTTTTATTTTCAAACGGGACTCAGTCCCGCTCTCCCAGGTTTAACCCATCTGTTGGTTTTCGGGGGAAGGACGATCTCGTGATTGGCCAACGCAGCGCCTTGCCAGTTCACGTCACGATGCAGCAAAAGTTGAGCTTGAACAACTCTCCAGTTTGTTTCCTAAAAAAAGGTAGACGTTTGCTCTTTATCAGTTTACATTTAATGCAAAAGCTCCACATGGATTTACGTTAATGTGCCATGACCAATGTGTAGGGACGTTAATTCTCTAATTATGTTTCCCAGGAGACTTTATCTGTTTATCTGTTAATAATAATACTTATCTGTTAAAGTTAATCTGATTTGAAAGTTAAAAGTAAAACTCAATAATAAAGCCATTTGGCTTAAAGCCATTTCTTCCATTTATAAATCATTGAACAAACTCATTTAGGATTCAACAAGAAGCTGCATGTTTCTGTCTCTCCACAGTCCCCAGGTTTCAGTTTTTTTCAAGAAACAAAATCATTGCTCTCTCCAGAAGCGATCTTTATCCGAGCGGCAGTATTGAGCAGTGAGTGATTCAGCCTCTGAAAGAAATTGTGGCGCAATCAGCATCAGTTAGGAACCTCATAGATCAGAAAAGAGTTTCTGAAGCCAAATGACTCAAACTTTTGTTCAGAGTTATTCCTCTATGTTATTATATATACATATATTTATATATATATATATATATATATATATATATATATATATATATATATATATATATATATATATATATATTTTCCTATATGTTATTCCTCTCTTCAGAATGTCAAGCCGTCTGGAGAATATGTAAATATATAAATACAGACTTGATGCCGAAAGGAACAGATGCACTTTCAGAGTAGGTCGCTCTATGAATTTTGCTGTGTCATTATCTTAATCTTATCTAGTTTACCACATAAACAAGACTTTGTCGTCACGGTGAAGAGCAAGACTGGAGCCACTTCAGATGGTCCGATCACAGAAAAAAAAATACGTTCAAAGCTGCTCAGCCACTGAGATATTTTTAAATAAGTTAGATAACGTGAGAGTTGTTGTTGCTGCAATTTTTTCCGCATGGCTTCATAAATTGTGAAAGTGGGTCAAAACAGGAGGAAAATATGCAGATGTTAAGCATTCAGGACAAAGTAGTATTTATAGTATATAATAGTACTTTTGGAGCAATATCAACTGCAACTAGGTTTTTTTTAATTTCACAACTAAAATTGACTTTGATTGTAAGGCCTAGTCCCCACGTACACGGGTAGTTTTGGAAACAGGGTTTTTTTCCGCATTTGTTCTAAAAAACATTTAAATAACACAAATAAAGCTCTGACAAGAGCCAAAACAACAGGCAGTGATATAACCCTGGAGTCAGGCTAGATGTTTCAAGTCTGTATGCTAAGCTACGCTAACCGGCTGTAGCTTTAGATGAAAGTTGGGGTAGGCACTTTTATTTTTAGTGTGGTTCGGGAAAAATTCCATAATACACTGAAACAAATTCAACTCCTCCTTGGCTCTGTTTTCAGGCTTAAGTAAATCTGGCCCACAACGGGAGACTTTGGCCAATCACAGGTCATTTCAAGGAGAGACAGAGCATTCCTATTGGCTGTTTTGCAAATGCATATGCATGTCCCTTCGGCAAAAGGTTTATTAACCATAGACAAAGGATCAGGGCTGCAGCTAATTCAAGACTAAACTATTAGATAAGAGACTTTATTTTGATCCATCTTTTTAAAGTAGATATATGACAAAGTAACGTAATAATTTTGTCAATTTTAGGGCTTTTACAAAGAAAAGCGATGGTCATTCTCATAGAAAGCCGCTATATAAGGGCATCAGGATGAAATTAATGATTAGTACTTGTAACTACAGACTGCACTCAAAGGGACGGTGATTTCAGGTACTCTTCATGTTTCAGATAAAAGTTCAGCTAATCAGAGACTATTTTACACCTGATACAGGTAATCAACTGCAGTCATCAGTCCGTATTTTGCTCCTGGAATCAGCTGCATAGTGAACTTAATGGAAACCATCATGACTCACCTTAAGGTAAGTTGTAAGTGCCCAAGGACAAACACGGAGCGGACAAAATCACACACAGGCTTTTATGTTTTCAGGCACTTTGTTCCAAAAACCTTTCTTTTTAATGGAATAGTAAACTCGCAGAATGTCCAAAGATTGCAGCAGCATTTTCTTTTTTCATTTTAAGAATCAAAGTAAAATAAATCAAAGTACAACAACAGTTAGTTGTGAGATTAAAAGAGGAGACAATTCTGTTAATATTTACATGAAAAAAAGTAACAGTTCTCAGACTGAAGATTGAAGCAAAGGAGTGAAAGTATAAAACACCGTTGACAAAGGTCTTTTTAATTCTAATCCGAGCCTCCCGATAGATTCCAGACCTCTGAAATTTCGCCCCCACATCTCAAATTAATTCCTTCCTTGGTTGTCCAGTTTTAGCTTGCCAGCTCAAAGTTTGTTGTTTCCCGAAACTAACAGAGTTGTTTCCCGGCAATTATCCAGTAAATTAATTGTTGTCGATCCAGACTATAACCCTAACTTAATATTATTGGCTCATCTCATGTTTCTGTCACGTCCAGCAGCAGAGCTATGAAGGCATATGTTGTTTTGGACTCACTCTCTTATCATTAATGGCAGCTCCTCTCATTCAGTTTCCTCAGTCAGATTCAATTACAAATCTCGACATAATGGATACATGACGCGTTTAGGGATTGACTGTGAGGGCGTGTGGTGTTTTCGAAACTCTCTCAGGAGGGATTTGATTTACTGGCCGCTAAAACTAATGGAGGTAAATAAGTCGAGGTCTGTGGATGGCAAGATTGAATGGAGAGGTGGGTCTCCGTGGCAACAGATCAGAGCCAATTTATAAGTGGAGTGTTTTTCATCGTCTCATCGGGTTTAATGTTTCCTCTTGGTGTGGGTGTGTTTTTGTTTTTGTAGTCTCCATCACTGTTCTTGCAATCGGTGTCTGAACGTGGTTTGATTTTAAAAATGTTTATTTTTTCCCCATATTTTCTTGCAAATTCTCAAACAGGATCAGATTTATAGTGAGGCCAAAATCTAATTTCTTTTCTTTTCTTTTGCCCGTACCATTTTCTTTAAGGACTAAGACTTTGTCCTCATTCAGAATGAAAAGCAAATGAAAATAATTATGGTCTCATACATTACACATCCTGATGACAGTTGATGGATCTTCCCCTGATATGTAGTGCAGCAGACGAAGCAAAGCAGCAGTCCTCCTCCTCTCATTTGTGTCTAATTTTATGGTCATCCTCCACTTACATCTGAAAGCAGTCCAAAATGTTCTTGAGTGATTGCTTCTTTCCAGACCTGAGGCCTGTACTACGAAGCAGGATTTGGCGTTAACGAGCTAACTTAAGGCTCAACCCAGGATTTTCTGTACTACGAAGGTGGATCAATTGTTACCGGGTTCAATCACCGTGGTAACTCATGCTGAACACCTAACCTGGTTGGGAGCAGGTTAAGTTGGAGATCAGAGATCAACCGGTGTAAAAGCACCGCCTACTGACCAATCAATAGGTCGATTGATAACAGCGTCACCATTCTTAGAGAAGATCAGGCGGAGCTCGGTGCAGAGAGAGAGAGAGAGAGGGGGAGAGAGGTGGAGAGAGGGGTGCGCTCAAAAGTTAAAACATTTACATTTATTTTTTTTAGAGACCAACAACCCCGTTAACATGGGTATTTTTATGAAATATAGCCTATATATTTTAATGGGAGGGAATTATTTATCGTCTTCTTGAGCCGTGTGTCGCCAATGCGCACATCGGTTTGAATTATGTTTTTATATTTTTTTATTTGCTCTAACGATCGCTTCCACTGCCAGGGTTGCAACTGAAATAAAAGGCTAAAGCAACGACAGTTTATGGAAAGCACAAGTGTAATTATGGTCAGATCTTGGTCCTGACTGATGAGGAAGTGATATTAATAAGCGTTGTGATTTAAACATCTACAGCGTCGGCTATTTATTTATTTTTTTGCCAGCTTTCCTTCCTGTTTTAGGAAGCAGCGACTGTATTGCGTTTTCCCTGTAAAACCGTGTCTGTGTTCTTCATATTTATGGAGAATTATAATGTGCTCTTCTTATATATAACATGCGGCTCTGGTAGATGTTTGCGATTGGTCGTGGTGCGCAGACACCGCCTCGTTTATGTGAACGCGCGCGCCGCTGGATTGGGAAACCCTGAGTTGACTGAACTAGTTGATAACCGGCGTCGTAGTACAGGTTATACAGGACCACGGTTGTTAGGTTAGGTGAAGCCGGATTACTGAAAGAGATCCAGGACAAGTTGATCTTGCTTCGTAGTACAGGCCTCAGGTTGCTGCTTTTGTACAACTCCAGCAGTCTTGGGACCAGGCCATCAAGTCCATCGA
Source organism: Perca schrenkii (assembly GCA_025617405.1). Lineage (NCBI taxonomy): Eukaryota > Metazoa > Chordata > Actinopteri > Perciformes > Percidae > Perca > Perca schrenkii. The sequence goes on from CM046792.1 coordinate 34,700,450, forward strand.
GAAAAGTTTCGACACGGTCTGTGGTGACAATTCTCTTGAACTCTGCCCTAATCTGAGGACACAGATCAAAAATATTAGTCTAACATATTTCTGAATAGAAAACCGTACAGTATCTGACATAAAATCTCAGCCTGATTACCATTACCTCCACCAGTCGTGGAGCAGAGCTGGCCATCTGGAAATTACTTCTGTGATGAGTGGCTGATCTCCAATTATCTCTTTTCTGCACTGGGAAAATGTAGCAACCATCAGGTATCTTTTCAGCATTTCAGCCTCCATCATCTTGCGCTTCTCCATGTTTTCAGCACTCTGCCTTTTCAGGTGGATTTGGACAGTAGTAGACCTCACCCTTCTTTGACTTCTTCACACATTTTCCTTTTGAATCCCCTGCTTTTCTTTTGTTTATTACCACCTCTGGGCATCCTGCTGCACTTAACTTTTGACGATAGTTTCCAAGCTTAAACCTCAGGCTGTGAAACCATGGAGTACCATCCCTTTCCAGACCCTGGCACCTTCAGACTGCGATGCTTTGGCTACATTCTCAATTGTCATAGTGATGTCTCTCAGGATAAGCACTTATCTTTGACATACAGTCTGCCAGTGTGTCAAGGATATCAGTCTTTAAACCTTTGGAAATCACCATTACAGATCCCTCCTTAAGCATACCTACAATTAGCTTCTTTCCGCTGGAGCTCAACATCATGTGACAACTGTGGAATCAGGAAGGGATCAGGCCAGTCAACAGAATCCCCATTACTAAGACAAGGGAGGCTGCATGTGTCCAGTGTAGAATCTGAGATGTCATCAGCTGTAAACAACATTTTTAATGTTGCCCTCCCCAGAGGAAGTTCTTTGATGTCTGTTAGATCGCACAACTGATTACTGAAATCAGGATCCTCAAATTGCAAAATGGATCCACCTCTCAGACCAAGCTTTGTTCGCAAACACCTGGTACAGCTGCTCAACACTAGATGGGACGTCTTTAATTCAAAGACGTCTGATGTCATTTTCTGATACAATGATACGCAGCAGCATTGTAGACCAGTTATACCTGAAAAGGGAGAACAATATGTAACTTGATCTTTTCGACTTTGATTTGGCCACTTTTCTGTTGTCCTAAATGAAATACTGGTCTGATTTTTTTACAATGCAACCCAAGTCAAAACAGTCAAATTGGATGTCATGCAAATTTAACATTACTTATTTCACTCTCTCTGGGAGATGAGTCACCTGAATTAAAACGGTTGCTAAGAGGCACTAACAGTTGTAGTTAAAAGTAGCTTTTATTTTCCTGAAATTTTGAGTGCAATTTATTTCTGCAAATCCATTCAGATCAAAATCACTGTGGTTCCAACTCCAAATCCACACACCATGTAGTAGCCATTGTTCCACAAAAAGCACAATCCCACTATAATGTTGTAATCACAGAAGGTACAATAGTTAATAAGGACAATGTGTGAAAATACCATTCTACACTGAAGAGATTGTCATGTTTCAAAGATGTCCTGACCTAAAATTATGTTCTGCAGTACATTCCCTCTAACCCAAATCATCTTAATTGCAACATCAGTCAAAACGATTGACAATAGAATAGACGTTTTTCCAAATTGCACAGCCTTAATAAGAGTGTATCATTACTTACAGCAGATTTATTTCAGCAAGAATGTCTTTGGAGTGACCAAAAGGCAGCCTTGAATGAAGTATGACACCAGTGGAATGTAGTCATTGAGATCATCTGGTTTCACCAACTGACATCCAGTAGGATTTTTCCTCACAAGATGGTAACTCTGCAGATGCTCCATATAGTAAGTTGTAAAAGGTTCAATAATGAAGCAAACATGATTTGCCAATACAATGCATATTTCCAAAATCCTTCCAAAGTCTGGTAGTCCACTTGTGCTCCCTGCAGACAGAATAATTCCCTTTGAATACTTTGTTCCATTCAGAAAGATGTTAGGAGTCAGTCCAACTGTGCCAACATCACCAAATCTATTCCAGAAAGCTTGTCTGACAGCAGTGTTTAAGACATCCAGGCACACATCAGACACCTTTGCGTTCTCAGTCTCAGGCTTGAAAAGGCATGGCATGTCTTGAAGCCATGGTAAGCTGAATGATTTTGAAATTGTTGGCAATGCGCACAACCTTTTTAAAGAAATAATGTTTGGCCATGACACTATACAAAACAAGGTCAGGTCTGAAATCAACAAATGTAGCAGCATGATGAGACCGACTTTTATGGGCAGTAAAAGTTGAGAAAACCCTAGACTTAAAAGTGCATGCCACAAATGGGCAATTCACAGTCTCTCGCTTTCTCAAATGTCTCTTCAGATGAAGAAAATATTGACTGATGTTGGTTGGTGCTCAAAAAGTACAAAGTTCACAGCGTATTTTAGCAACTGGATTTGATCCTTTTTTGTGGTCCTTTATATGTTTTGCAAAATCCACATGCGATTGGAGGACTGTCAGACAGTTTGGATAAATGCAGCTCAAGGCCCGTCTTCCACGTCCATGACTGTCTTTGTAATGACTTACTATTGTTTCTCCACTTCATCCACAGCCTAACTGAAATGAATGGACCATCTGCACCTGAAACACAGAAAATACATTTACTCATTTGACAGGTGTTTTTATACAAAGTGAATTACATTTGAGGAACAACATACAAGCATCAGTAAAAAAAAAACAATCTATGAGCAACAATAAATACTAGTCAGAGCTATTAACACATACTGCATCAATGGGATAAATATCTAAAGGAATAACAACGAGTGTATAGTGCATACATTAATTCACATGAACTGAAAGTTTGTTCAAGTTTTGTTTTATTGCACTCTTAGAATAATGTCTGAGTCAACTCGATTAATGTTATCTTTAATGTTACCTGCTCCACTGTTTAACAGCAGCGTCTCTGCTCACATAATGAGGCATTATGGTAATAAACTACACCAAAACGTTATGGTAACGTCAAAGCTCATATCGGCTCATAATTTCACTGCAAATCCCACAGTTCCCAAACTTTACATGGAATTACGTTAACATAGGCCAACGAGAGAAACAAACAAGTTACGTTTACGTTAAGGTGCTCACACACCATTCAGACGGCCGACCCTCGGCAGAAAAGCCACCACTCTGTAATGTTGCCCAAGAAATGACAACCAGCAGTTGATTGGACGAACGCGTCACATGGGTTTGTTTTCTCCGGAAATTCAAAGCCAGACTGTCATGGCGGCCGTTGAGAATCCAATCTCATATTGTACTAAAATAGTTCACCGAAACATGTTTCTGAAAACATTTTAAGAGAGAAATAGGCCATGCAGTTCCTGAATCTGTCAGTTTAAAAGATTTTCGTCAGATTTTGAGAGACTCTAGTCACGCTCATTCCGCTCCCTGTTTCCGGGTGAGTCCCGACTGTCCTACCGCCAACCGAACATGTCAGGTTGGCCAAAATGTACACTGACAGCCCCCCAGACTGACGACAGCACGGGACACACCGAACAGACTTGAGTCACTGACCTTGCCAGACTGTCCCACGGCCGATTTTCGGCCTAGTGTGTCCACACCTTTACGTTAACCTTCCTCCCGCTGGCAGGTTAAATTGGAGCTGAATAGAAATAACGTTGAAAGTGTCCATGAATAACATTGCTTTAGAGAACAAAGTCAACAAACTTCACCTTATAATGTTAAGCATACCCTAATGATTGTGTTAAAGCAGCAAAGTAACAATTCTGCGCGGCCACGGCTAATTACTGTCACTCGACACACAATGCAAACTAATTTTAACGTTTCTTGTAAAACTCCACCGCTGCCATGCAAAGTTTTTACCAGACGCAATGAATGCGCTGTGATGGGTGAATGTTAGAAAAGACTATATAACTGTTTGTGTTTCTTCTTCATGAAAGTAAAAAGTAGGACTAGCTAGCTAACGTTTAAGTTAAACACTTAATGTAAAGTTAGATTCACCTCCACCACTTGCATTAAAGCGTAACTCTCGCCAAAATGCAACCTAGTCCATAGCTGCCAACACTCCCGTTTTTCCCAGGTTTCTCACGTTTTTTAGCCCCATCTCCCGTTTGTTATTTCTCCCGTAATTTGCATAATGTCCCAAACTCCTTTATAAATAATCGGACCAATATGTTTGTTTAATGTTGACCAGTTGCCAGATCTTGAACGACACGCATCCTATTCACACAATCCACACACCATATACAATGTTCAACCCGTTTGTCGCCTCAACCTGGCAACCTATAACCCTCAACCTGGCAACCTAGAACCCAGTTGCCCAGTTGATCTCTGCGCAAGCTTCACGGAAAGTTCAGACATGAAAGCGAGCCGATAAAGATGGCAGGGGAAGGTGGTGTTCCTGCAAAGAAATCGAAATATAGCTGTAAATTTCAACATGTTGGGCGCAACAATTGACTTGCATCTTACCGACAACCTCCACACTTTCTGTAAGGTGTCTTGCATTGATTTTAATGTAGCGCACGGCTGGGAAAATGACATCACCGAGCACATTAAAACACAGAGGCACCATCGCGCAGAAGAAGCACATAAGGGCCCACGGGCGATTTCATCCTTCATCATGAAAGAACAGACAGAGGCAGAAAACGCAAAGCAAGCTGAACTCAAGATGGCAATGTTGGTAGTCCACCCCCCGGTCAGGCCGCCATGCCCCCGCACAAATCGCCCGGATTTTGAAAACCAAATGTTGGCAGGTATGACCTAGGGTCTTTTTGTGAATGTACCAGAGTCAAACTTTAGTTTAAAAGCATATTTATGACGGAAGCGTCACTTTTAAGATTTACAGTATTCTCGTTTTTGGGTCAAATGGCCTTTTGAATGGGAGTGATAGGGGCACTTTTATCCTAGCCTCAAAATAGCTATTTTTAAAACACTAAGAAGGCTCGACACAACATGAAACTATACTTGAAGTATCACCAGGGGCTCTACACCTTAACAAAAGCATTGAGAACATTGTTTGTGTACCCAGAGTTTACTAAAAAGAAAGGTTTTGAACAATTCACCGTAGCGCTACCACCACATGAAAAAATGAGAATACAGTAAATCTTGAAAGTGACGCTTCCGTCCTAAATATGCTTTTTAACAAAAGTTTGACTCGTGTACATTCACAAAAAGACCCTAGGTTGCATTTTGTCGAGAGTTACGCTTTAAGAAGCTGCACTAAACTATCCTGTGTTTAAAAACATAACAGCAACTCATTTCTTTATAACTATTTAACTAAATAAATTGGATTAATAAATGCAACCACTCACCTTGTTTCGCCTTCTCCTAAATCCGAAAGAGAGTAGTACACAATGATTAGAGAACTGTCAACTAGTCACTGACAAGTAAATAACCTGGAGCCATATATTATTTAGAGACTGTCCTCCCCCAAAAACCCGCCGACATAAGTCGTTTGTTCAAGCAGCAATAATTAATTAAGTTTATAGTGACAGCGCCCTCTAGTGGCCGTAGTAATTACGACGGGAGCAGACAAACAGGACTTTCACCCCAGTTTAAAAATGAAAGTAAACGGTGAGATTTTTTTTAAACAAAACGTTTACGTTTACGAAACGTTCTGCTGTCACACAACCAGAAGCAACACAACAAATGTCTATGATTTTAAACTTAACTAAGTATTTTTTGTGCCTAAACCTAACCAAACTGTAATTGTTTCCAGTGTTAACGTTATTAAAGCCGCAACTTTCTCTGGTTAAGATATGAGAACGGAAACGCTTCTGCGGGTCGTATTAGAGGGCAGGAATAAACAACTTAAATCCTTGTATGGTTTGGAGGACTTGTTGATTATTTCAAAATACTTCTTACTAAATACTACCCACCAAGTAAACACAGACTGAACGATCCAAGACACCTCACGTTTACAAATAAGAGACACCATCAAACATACATTTCACGTGTGAATTCATGAGTGATTTTAAAAATGAAAACATAAATATCACGTGCTTTTTCGTCAGCCTTGTTTGTGGTGTTAATGTGTCCACTCTGTTTGAAGACCAGACTATGAATATCTAAAATAACCTGCATTCAGCTTTATGTATACTTGTGTTGAAGCTTCACAGTGTTCTCATGTGGTGAGTTATGAAAATAATTGTGAGTGTCAGAGAAGCTGCAGATCTAAGCAGAACCTTATCTAACCAATTATGTCGACATGTGCGTCCGCTAAATCCATGAAATCCCCTCTTAGCTATCAGGTGAGTGTTTCAGAGTGTCCAATTAAAATTTTTGCTTTTCGTGAGCTACTTATCGGCCGGAACATGACAAACCGTATCAAACAAAGCCTGAACGAGGATTTAATTTGTTCCAATTTGGGATAATAGGTTTTAAGAAGGGACGAGATGAGAACAAAACACAAAATGTCCAACCAAAAAAAATACCTTTTCAGCTCATTAAATTACATTTATCCCTGAGATGTTGTAATTCGTCAGTCCTTAACTAACTCTATTGAATAAAAAAATGGTTTGGAAGAAGTGTCCACCCGATCCCCAGTCCAACTTTAAGGGCACTGCGAGCTGTCAATCAGGACAGAGGCTTAGCAATGCTAACCATGGCACCGTGGACGTTAAAATTAACCTCAACTTGTTTTTGGGTGTTTTTTTTCTTCTTAAACTTTTACCTTCTCACAGTATGTTTTCACTTCAGCAAAGTTAATTGGAGCATTTCGGTCACCTAAAAATGTCTTGTTCATTGTTCTGCCGACCAAGCTCGGTAGCTACCGCGTTAGCGTCAGCTAGTAGCTTAAGGGTAAGTTTGCCGATTTTCTGTACTGCCGTACAAGATGAATTCCGAGTTGTATGTTTTATGCACAACAAGCATATAAGCTATATTTATCTATTTATTTACTTTTCTAAATGTAACCTTTGTGAAGTCCCTTTTAATGAAATGTATTGTCTGTTTTGTCCGTTTTGCCGTCTTGGCTATGTACTGTTTGTAATGTCTCTCTTGTATTCTTGATGAAACCGAACAAAAAAAAGTTTTTCGTATTCGTATTCATAATTACAGGAATGCTTCGAGTGGAAGGTAAGGCGCGTGGCGGAGGACGGAACAAAACCGGAACGAAGCACAGACGCGCTTAGTGGAAAATCAGGGTAAGAGCTAGCCTGGTTGACACCAGACCCTTCTCAGTTGTAACTGAGAGGGGGTCTGGGCAAGCTTCATTTCCAGCCATTTCCAAAGGGGAGTCACCAACGGATGCTGCTCAAATGCCTCAATTGGATAGTCCTTCAACCGATCAGACCAACAATCCGTGTGACGTAGCAGCGACAGCGGCATCAACGGGCTGGTGCGCTTCGGTGTCCGTCATGTTGAATGTAAACAAAGAGCTGCTTGCCGTCGCTGCGCTATCGTTATTGTGTAAAGCCCGCCTCAACGAATGTGATTGGTGCCTCGATTTGGAAAGAAATGGAAATGGGTTTGAATGGGCTCTTGGCCAGAAGGACTTGCAGAGCAAATCTCAAATTTGCCAGAGGTTCGTCAGGGTTTTCCCAGGCTAGGTAAGAGCGGGCAGCCCTTCAAACTTGTCATACATTCTCATCCATTGCGTTACTTATGGATGGAGTTGTGGTGAAAATAATCATTCCAATTTCTGCTGGAAATTCGGCCCCAAGGGCTCCACTTTGAGAACCACTGGTTTAGATAATTTGGATAAATCGTCTGACTGCTCTCAGTTGAAAAACAAAATGAAACCTCTGAGCTGTAAAAAACTCAAATGATTAGTTTTACATGAAAAGAAATACTCTTGACGAAGGTCCAGAGGGACCGAAACTTTAGTTTTCTTAATAAATGTAATAAATAGTGATGCTGCAGCAAGAGCAGTGTGTGGGATTTTCTCTTTCTTCAAATTCTTGTTTTTGTCCTACGTACCTGCACTGAAAGATTGTTTGGATGTGCAGATTTTTTTCTTCAAGAGGTTTACATAAAAGGAAGAAAGGTCCAAGGCATTCTTCTCGCGAAAATTTAAAAAGCATTTCTTCAGCTGGGAATTTCATATTGAAATTGTTAGTAAATTAAAAACAGAGCTGCGTGTAGCGGCACAAACAGCTTTGAAGGCTTTTTGCAAGATGAGTGCTTTGGACCTTTCTTACGTTTTGAACTTTTGTGCTCCCTTTTTCAAAGAACACCTTCATGATTTGTTTGAACTTCTGAGCACTCCAGACCCCTTTTTTTGTAACTGATTTTCTTTACATATTTTTATACATAGTTGAGCTTTTTATATGAATTAGAAGTGGACGGGGAAAAACAGAGTGACGTCTAGCTTCAGCATGACTAATCCTGGTGGAAAAGATCCTGTTTGGCTGTCACGGTAACTGTGGTAACAGAGGGAGTTTAGTCATCTATACAAGTGGTTCTTAAACCTTTTTCATTAATGTAGCCCTTTTGAATTGTTTCTTTAAGCCTAATTTTTGGTAGAAAACAGGTCTATATAAAGAGGAACAGTACAGTGCTGTCAGAGATAGATTTACTAAACAACATCCTTGGGAAAAAGATGGTAGAAAGAAGGATGGAAGTAGCCTAAGGCAGGAATAGGTTGAAAATAGTATCAAAAACTTCAGAAACAGTGACATAACTTCGAAAAAAGTGAGAAACTTCTCAGAGAGAAACTGTAGAAGGAAGGAAGGCAAGAATGGGTCCAAAGAAGGCGACACAAATGTCACATTTTTGGTAGGAAAAGAAGTCTACATAAAGAGGAACAATGTTCTGGACAACAGCCATGTAACTATTAAACATTTTGTTAAATATCTCACGTACCCCCTACAGTCTTCCAAAGTACCCCTAGGGGTAAACGTAACCCCATCTGAGAAACACTGATCTATACCATATCTAGAAAGTAAGTTTGGTTCATCTCTGTTTTAATCCCGTCTGAATCTAAATCAATGATAAAGCTTTTACCACAAATCAGTTCGTGAAATGGTCACGTTATTTAATCTAATGATTCGTGTCCACTGTCACGTTTGTCATTTTTTTTCGTGGTGGTGAGCACGAATTTTAATCTACTGTATTTTAACGGGAAGCATCTTTCGTGATCGCAGCACGACTACGGTAGCGAGTAGTATGAAAATCCGAAATTTCGCGTAGGGAAGTTGGTTGGGGTGGGTGGATGGGTCAAACAACACAGGACTCTCACCCCGGAGACCGGGGATCGTGGCCTAACGCGTGGCGCTTCATTTCCGCGTTCTTCTTTTCCTAAACACAACTGTCCCGTTGTTGTCGCGGGTCCCCCAGAGACAGTAGCTGTCTCCCGCGTGTGGTATTTAATTTCCCAGTTCTTCTTTTCCTAAACCCAGCCTCCGTACAGATGCTTCCCATTACGTGCTGAGCGCCACGAACAAAACGAGATGACCTTGTCCGTGTACACGAGTCAATAGATTAAAAATAACGTGACCATTTCACGAACTGCCGTGAGACCGCGTTGAATAACTATCAGCGCAAATTTCATCAAAACACGAGATGTTCTGATAAGAGTTAGGAGTTGTTGCTCGCTTCTTTGTTCTTCCATTTCCTTTTTCTTGTCCGTCTTGTTGAGGCTGCAGAGGAAAATGTTTTACAGAGAGCTTTGATGTCATTTTTGCTTCCTGATTCAGAAGATTGGCACAGACAGAGAGTCACACACAAAGGGAGAGACTATCAATCAATCGAAAGAATCCAATCCCAAAAAATAATAAGGATGATGTTCATGCAGGCAGGCAACATCAAATAAGGAACATATTATCTTTGGACCGACTTTATACAACCCATGGAGAGAAAGTTGAAGTTTCCTGCTGCACAAAAACATCATTGTACTCATAATGTCTGTGTGTGTGTTTCCTACACTGAGCACTTAAAGAAAGAGATGTTCCACGTCAATTTTGATGCAAGCTGAGGCTGAAAAACATCCCGCTGGCTGAGAAACGATGGTGATGGACTGGAGGACCAATCATCATGTCCTTTGTTGAGCATCTGAAGGATAAAAATAACACCAGTGTTCTTGAAAGGTAGAATATGCAGTGCAGCAGTGGTGGGGCGAGCTGGAGACTGAATGAAGAAAGAAGGCATGGGACAAAGTAGTAATTAGAGGAATAAAAGACTCTTTTCTCATTGTTTCACAGCAGGAAACTCGGGACAGGTGCCTCATTGCTGGATTATGAATGAATCATAAAATTAAAACACATAATAAAAACAGCAAGACCAAAAATTACAACAATAAGACCCTAAAAGGAGGCGTGTCTTGGAGGGGGGATAGCAAAGGTGCAATTCTTATTTATTTTTGTGTTAATGCATATCGTAACTTTGCTAGAGGTTGTTGTTCTGTGCATGTGATTCTGTCGAGTGGTTTGCTTTTTGGTTTTGTGGCTCTTGTAATACGGCAGATGTTGGGAGAGAGATTTTGTTGTGGGTTGGGCTGAGGAGGGGGAGGGGTGATGGTATGTAAGAATAATATGTGTTCGTATGTACAAATAAAACATTGTTAAAGTGCCCATATTATGAAAAAAACACTTTTTCTGGGATTGGGGGTGTTATTTTGTGTCTCTGGTGCTTCCACACGCATAAAAAACTTTGAAAAAAATCCATCCATGGTGTTCTGAGTGAGATACGGTTTCTGAATGTGTCCTGCCTTCAGTCTCCTGGTGAGCTGTTCAAAATCGGCACGGCTTGCGATGTCACAAGCCGAAACGAGCTGGCTAACCGTTAGCTCGTAGCGCTAGCATGCAAACGTTAATGCTAACGCTAGCATGCTACCTCGTTCTCAATAGCAAAGCACTGCTACAACACACAAAGTTCACCATAATCTCCAAAAGAACTACTTCCATGTGCACCCTCATTTAGAAGAAGTCTCCCAGCTAATCCTGCCTTGTAACTGACTGAAGTCGGAGAAACAGCCTTTCCTTTACTGTCTATGGAGCTAGCTGACATGATCATACCTGTCAAGTTTTGGATTTGAAAATAAGGGAAATTTTCCGGCGCCCACCACGAGCAGTCCCACCACCCCAACCAAGCTCCAGTATCCCTTACATTTTAAGACGGGTGTACAAGGAAGTTCAAATCACCACTTGGTGCAGAATGCTGAAAACATTTACAATTTATAACATTGCTTGTCTTTACATTTACATTTTATTTTCATTCCACATATTCTTTTCATTTCATATTGCTTTTCTTTTACAGTTTTTCTTTTCATTTCACATAACTTTTCTTTACTCTTTTAGTGAGTTATTGTACAGATTTTTTGCAGACTTTGCATTGTTTAAGACTGTTTTGGAAGGAGTGTATTTGTGGGCTGGGCCAGAGTGGTTCATTTTACATGAGAGTAGAGCGCAAACAGTTCTGTGGTCTAACGTGCTCCTATTCTCTGTAACAATCTTTCGTACCATGCTAAAAACCCTTTCTGAACTTGCATTGCTATGGGGAATGCATAGTAAAGCCTTCATAAGTTTTGGCAGCGTACCGTTTCTGTCATAGCGTCCATCATAAGTCTGTTTTTTTTTGGCCCTGGCATTTTTGGCCCAGGCGGCCCACACCCACCGTGATTGGTCAGACACATTCCCTGCAGACAGTCCTCTTAAAATATGCGTGCATTCTATCAGTTGCCTAGTGTTCAGCGTTCATGTGATCGTTTTGGATCCTTCAAGAGGGGTCTCAAGATTTATCTGTTGATCTCACACTTAAATAATTAATTCATTCTTAGAGTTATGATTTGTATATTTATGGTATTTTTATATTTTGTATTATTGATATTTGATATTGTATTGCCATTATTATTATTATTAATATTTTGCTTAATATTGGCTTAGCAACTTTAAATTTAATTTTAACTATTGTAAGATTCATATTTTGACGCTTTGGACACAAGTGTCTGCTAAATACAATAGCCATAACCCTTCCCAAAAGCTAGAATAAAGCTGAGAGTATTATATGCCTGGAAAAGAGCACCAATACAAGAGAAGCTAATTAAGCCATTCAAGGAACAGTGATGCTTGTATCAACACTGATTTTAGAGATCACAGACTTTTCAGATACCCAACAGGCTAACCGCTAGCATTTTCAATGTAAGCTTAAACAGATAGGTTACCTGACAGCCACTAACTTTAATGTTACAGACAAACTGCTTGTTGTCATTGCGCGCACACACACACACACACACACACACACACACACACACACACACACACACACAGCCCCCCTGAGAGTCCCTGTTAATTTGCCTACTCCTTACCACATCGTCATCTACTCTCTCTTCCATCTTATCCTCACTCGCTCCCATGGCCCTGTCATGGTCACTCTCCTCTTCTTCTTCCCTGACATCGTAGTTTCTGCTTCTCTGCCAGCCACCTCCTCCTCCTCGGCTTCAGGTAATGCTGATGTTGAAGCAGCTACTACAGCCCCAAACATGTCCGAAATGTTTGAGGAATCCGCCTGTAGATTCTTAATCTTTTTCTCCTGTAATTTCTCTGCACCTCCCTTACACTTTAGTGGTCGTTTGTCCATTTTAACGTGGATGCTAAACTTATATTACACCTTGTGTGTCAGGGCCGGGAGGCGTGGCCATAGTGGGATTCGTAAATTTGCGGCCCGGAGTGCGGAAGGGGGTTCCTGGATTTGATTGGGTCAGGCCAGTGCCAATAAAGAAAACTAACCAATGGGCCGCTGTGCATTCTTTATGGGCCGGCCCGGCCAAAAAATAAAAAAATGCCTATTTATATCGGCGATTCGGCCCAAAAGTGCGTCGGCCCACCGGGAAAATGCCCGGTATGCCAGATGGCCAGTCCAGCCCTGACGCAGGTTAAAATACAGGAGATTTACGGGAAAATACTAATACGGGAGGACGGCGGGAAAGAAGAGTAAAAAACGGGACTTTCCCGGCCAAAACGGGATACTTGACAGGTGTCACTACCCAAAGTGAGTAGAGTACAGTTTTGAGTTGCGCATGCTCAGATTTAAACGACTTACGGCATAACGTGTCATACCCGATGTTAGCCGAGTCAGACCGGCTCTGGTCGAGTGCAGATGTGACTGGCGCATGCTCAGATTTAAACTGTTTACGGTATAACGTGTCTTACTGAAATTGGTGAAATCTGTAAAATAATAAACGTTTGTCTTTACATACAATAACAGAAGATGGAAATCATTTCAAAAACGTTTTAGCTATATGATAGTTTGATTGCTAACGTTAGCTCAAAACGCCATTCAAGTGACAGCCTTTGTTTTGTTCGATTGCTAAGTTGTAGCTAGCAGTCATTTAAAAAACGTATTAGCTAGCTCTGATTGTTTGATTGCTAACGTTAGCTAAAAACGCCGTTAGCATCTAGTACGCTACTTGATTGCTAACGTTAGCTCAAACCATAGACAGTATGCTCAAAACGCCGTTAGCATCTAGCTAGTAGGCTACTTGATTGCTAACTCTGTAGCTGAAACAGAGACCAGGTGAAAAGAGGATCTGCAGCAGTGAGAGAGAGCTGTGCAGTACAACAAAAATATGGTGTTTTTTGAAAATTAAACTCAGCGGCGGCCTTAAGCATCTGGGGGACCGTTTCACTAACTAATATGGCTAACTAAAGAGGTCACTTTTGGTAGACTGAATAAAGCTTTTCTTTTGTTGTCTGATATCTTTCGTTTTTCAGCACCACTGGCATATGTACGTTTCATTTCCTCTTGACATTCTTTTCTTAAAAATAAAATTTTAACCTAACGGCAAAAAGGGAAAGGTATAAGCACATAAACTACCAGTATTATACTTCAGATCGCTTAAGCTGTTCGCGGGGGCGGTAAACGTCGCCATGGCAACCGCGAGTTCGACCAATCAGAAACGTCAGTGTTTTGCTTAGAATTGTGGTTAGTGTAGTATTTCTCCAGAAGATCGCAAATAACAAGGTTGACTTCATACCTTGTGGCTTTTATAGGAGCAGAAACTTTCGTTTCACAACCTCGTAGCTCGTGGTCAATCTACCTTGGATGGTTTAGACATTATGGCTGAAAATCAATATCCTACGGAGAAAATGAATGGGATTTAGCTGGTCTGTTGGGGCCTGTTTCAATTGAAACATGTGAAACATAGGTAACGCTGCGTCTGATTAAACCATAACCATAAAAACTGTGCAGACAGGTGAGTCCTACAGGGGTCACAGACATACACAGCCTCCTGTCAGATGAGTTTTCAGGCGGTTGCCGGGTCATCCACCCGGCTGTTTACCGTGACGGGACAGCTGCCTCGTTAGGCCTTAATAAACTGTCAGAGACATGTAATTAGCACCTGGGACCCAGAGAGCCTCTGTGTTTACAGACGCACCAGCTTCAAACTGTGGAGAGTGTTAATTAGACCATATCTGCCCCGTCAGGAGTAATTACAGCCAGTGGAGGAGACAACTCTTCACCTTTGCTTTCATAAGTAACTTTAAAGCTGATTTCATCAAACGTTCTCATCGTTTGTTGCCACTCCAAAACAGAAGAGCCGACTGACACGCAGCCGTGACTCATGCTTTATATCAATTTATTTGACTACAGCGCTGCTTTTAGCTAATCGATGAATGAACTGTTGAGTCATTGTGTTTGGCTACCTCTTTAAACTTCTGGGACCCCATGGTATACCGTGTCCATTGCATGTAAACTTTGAGGCGGAGCATGCATGTAAAAAAAACATCACCACAGTCAAGTACAGACATAAAAGTGGCAGCAACCAGCCGTTATCTAGATTCAAATAAAAGGCAGGATTTGATTAATAGTCAACCAGCTGGAATCAAAGAATTTTTACACTTTTGTCTTAAAAAACGACTCAAACCTTTGATCGGTTATCAAAATAGTTGGCCATTCCATTAATTGTTGCCAACCAATTGATTAATCGATTCATCTTTGCGGCTCTAGTTTATAATACAATGTCAGGATACCAATTAAAACACGCGAGAGGCTCTGTTCAGAGTTTGTCCCCAGAACCGAGTGTAACAGATTCGAAACAAACCTGAAACAACTAAAACAAAAGCAATCGAGAATGCTCTCAACTGTGGCTCACTCCCCCCCCCCACCCTAAAAACTCAAATTAGTTCTGTACTCGCCTGCTGTTTATTCCTGTGGTCGGTAAACAAGCATGCAAACAGCCACATTCACACACATGAAGGGAAATACATTCTCTGCACTTAACCCATCCCTCCAAGGGAGCAGTGGGCAGCCGTTTACAGCGCCAGCTACAGATCGGAGCCAGTGCCTTGATCAAGGGCACTGACTGGGGGGAGCCTAGTGCATGTGGGGGAAACCAGAAACCCACGCAAACATGGGGAGAACATACAAACTCCACACCGAAAGGCACCGGAACGACCTGGAGTCAAACCCAGAACCATCTTGCTGTGAGGCCACAGCGCTAACTATTGTTACCACCATGAATAATAGCTGACAGTTGTGTAAACAGCTCACGTACAGGTTACCACTCTCACCTCCGTCCCACCGATGAGTCACTCGCCTCTGCAGAGACACACACACACAGGGGCGCTGCTGTTGACAATGAGAGCATGCATTAGTACACATTAAAGGCACACTGTCCATTAATGTCTGACACCGATGCACAGAGAAACCAAGGCATGAGAACAACTGGAGCTTTTATGCTTTTTTTCCATGGTTCGTCTGTGGGAAGAATCTGAAGGTTGAGTCATGTTTGAGAAGGATCACTCTTGCTGTATTATGCTCATTGGCTTCCATTAGCGAGATAAGGACGTGATCGTCGGACCGGTCTTTGGTGGATATAAAAAGGTACTCTGAAGAAGAAGTAGCTGCACGGCCTGTGGCGTCCTGCTGTGAAGCCAATTACTGCACTTAGTGACTTTGTCTGTCAAAGGTGCTACATTAAATACATGTATTCTTATTATGTAAATAATTTTATGAGCGAGTTTATGCTGTAAAGAAACTCCTGCGCACAACATTTTGCCTGAAGATGGTCAAGTACCGAAATGTTGCCTATACATTTTTGTAAGTTAGACAGTGTGCAGTTGTTTTCTTTGCAACTTTTGCAATTTAAATCAGCTGATACATGGTTAAACCTCATTGGCTCTTACCAGTGGATCTCCGTGTGTACTTCGTCCACAGCAATCCCACCAATCTGTCCCAAAACGTCCCAGTTAGAGAGGAAACGCCCTAAATACATTCTTTGTAAATCTTTACAATCATTCCTCGAAAGAACGAGCAGACCTGCCTTGTTGCACCATCCAAACTTTGTTCAAAACTTGACATTTTCAGCGTGTAGCTCGCTAGTTAGAAGTTAAGGGAGTTAGACAGCAGCAACATGCGTCACTGTAACATTTGGATAATCCTGGAAATGAATTGCCGTCCATCCGGACTAGGTCATGGGTTTCATGCATTTTCTTTAAAACACCTAAAAGCAAAAATCCAATCAGAACTGGGACCCTGCGACCAAATCTTCATATCATGAAATGGGGCTCCGTGGTCTAATTTGTGTCAGACTAAGGGTCCTCTATGTTAAAATGTTTAAGAACCACTGATCTAAAACACTTTATTTGGAAGTGAACTGAAAACGAGATTTGGCTTTAATCATAGACAGTAATCATTTATGGACAAACCAACGCAGTAGATTTCCACAGATACCAGTGAAGGATATTAGAAGTCACTTTCCCGGTGCTGGCTGAGCGTTACTGAGCAGCCTCCAACTGAGCTTGAAGACGTAGATGTGAATCGTGTGATATGAAAGTGTGAAGTCTTCTGGTAGCTGTGCCGAGGGAAATCTCAGAGACGGAGAGCGTAGGTATATGTAAGGAGATAACATAGGCACAGGCTAATTATTGATCACTAACGTGCTAGTGTAGGATTCTCGTAGGGTACAGATTTGATCATTGGCAAATTATCAAAGATGTTTTATCAATATAATTAATATCATTAATAAAGTTATGAATATGGTTATTAATAACTTTATCAAATCGACAAACAATCAAAACGGGGCACCACCCTGCAAGTCAGGGACCAATAATCAAACTGTGGAACAGTCTCATTTCTGTGGTAGTCCTTTAAAAAGGAAATAAAGGAAGGGGTGAATCCAAGCAACAGACCTGATCGACCAGCAATTGTTACAACCAGTACACAAATAATCACAAGGAACTGCTAATTAAGCATAATAAGATTTATTAACGTCATGATTATCAGTAGCTAAACAATAATCTTTCAATAATAAACTCACATGCCTTTTTACAATGTCACAACCAAAAACAAAGCAAAAACAAAAGCAGCATGGACACGTCTGTGTCTGTGTGTGTGTGTGTGAGAGAGAGAGTGAGTTAAAAAGGAGGGGGCGGTGTCGGAGTGTAGTTCTAAACACCAAAACAACTCAAAAGATGGCTACTCCTGTGAGCTGCACAAACTATTTAGCCTCAAGAGGGCGGTAGTGGTGCTGAGTGCAACGAGGAGGGGCTGAAGAAGCCGGGGGTTGCCAAGGGGGTAAGCTTCGCTTCAGAACGCGAACCTCCGATGGCGCCATTTTGTTGCTACAAAGGTATCACCTCTTGTTAGCATTACACTGACCGCCATTTTTTTTTTTTACGTCACTTTGACAGCAAATAACTTTACATCTGAAGAGTTTAAAGACTCTATTTGTCCGTTGTTTAATTGTAAAGAAACACGACAATGTATAAAAGGCTCCATTACCTTGTAGCTCACGTTATGGCTCCGTAGCAGACGTTTTTATAAAAATAGGCTAACGACTGTGTCATAACCACGAGACTTACTGTCGCACAGTAGAGGAATTACCGTATTTTCGCGATTCTATCGCAGACAGTAACTAAACACTCCTAATAAAAGGAGTGATTTAAGCAGGTAGCGATTACGGTTTACCAAGCTACTTAACACAACAAAAATCAACAAGTATAATTGATCGATTACATTCACAGAACAGATTAATAATCACTTATGGACCAGTACATGATTAAATCAGATCACATTAATGGCAACAATGGTAGCGAACCATTTGCTCATTAATAACAAAACAAAACGCACTAGTTCTAATCTGCCCAGAACTGTGTAAAAGCCTCCTTACTGTATGCGTTGTTTGTCAGTTAAAACTTCTTGCCAGAGTTTAACGATCCGTTTAGCCCAAAGCAGAGGGGACGAACGTAATCCAGGTCGACCAAACAAGAAACAGAACGCCGTCCTTTTCTTGAATCCAGGCTGATTAAACCCGCTGCAGATGAAGGAATACTTTGACAGTATTTCCTCGGATCCCCTTTGTATATCAGACCGATATACAGTTATCCCAGCTCAAAACTCGACCAGCGAGGTGATGCTGCTTAGCTAGCCCGGACTAGTGTGCTTCCTATAGTGACCTGAGTCACGGTGGAAAAGCGAAGAAACACACGATGCCGACAGCTTTTATCCTTCCTCCGCCTCCTAGTGGCGGGGTGGTGCATTCAAGGACCCGACGACCAATGGGAAAACTGCAACCTGGTCACAGGTGTGAAGCATTTCTTTGTCTCACCACCAGTCTGCCTTGCCGTCCTCGTGTTGAATACACATTCTCCATGTTGCGAAGTTGCGGCTTGTAGGAGTTTGGTGAAACTGGCTTTGGGATTCACATGTAGGCCAAGATCCTTTGTCTTGCCTCCCCTGTGTCTCTGCAGTCAACTCAATCTGAGCCAAATCACTGTTTAACCAGCTTCTTGGTCCCCAACACTAGTTAACATTAGTAATTAAACAGCTAATGGAAGTCCAAACTGCCTGTGAGCTTCTCCTGTACTATACGGTAATTCCTCTACTGTGTGACAGTAAGTCTTGTGGTTATGACCCAATCGTTAGCCTATTTTTATAAAAGCGTCTGCTACGGAGCCATAACGTGAGCTACAAGGTAATGGAGCCTTTTATACATTGTCGTGTTTCTTTAGAAATAAACAATGGACAAATAGAGTCTTCAAACGCTTCAGATGTAAAGTTATTCGCTGTCAAAGTGACGTCAAAATGAATGGCAGTCAGTGGAGTGCTTGTTAGCATCAAAATGGCGCCATAGGAGGTACGCTTTGTGGCGGCTCGCTTACCCCCTTGGTTTTAATCCCTCACTGGGACCGGGGGTTTCACCAACTTATCTTAGAGTAATCAAAGCATCTGTCCGTCGTAAATTTCTTAATACTTACCGGGGTGTATTATCACAGCAGGAGCATACAAATAAAGCTACGGTTGATACAAACACAACACTTACTGCATGTGTCTTCATAATAAATGTGGATTCATGTGAAGGCAATGGTACTGTAGGCTTTTATTGTGAAAAAAATCACTTTTGACTCAGAAATAAGAGAGATAAGTTCATCTCAACGTTTAAAGCTGACAGTTTGTGTTCAAATTTCTCTGCTCGCCTTTCATTTTCTCTTCCAAAATATGGTTTTAAGACCTGATGTCACCGTGTTTCCAACTTTCAGGAATGATCTTTGAAGTTACATTATTATTACAGATAGAAATGATGGCTGAAACTATAAAAATAAGCTCTAATAAACCGGGATCATCTACTTAAGCGTGCATAAAACATCTGGTGTATAAAACTGTAATTTGGACATCACTCCAATTAATACTGATTATTGCCAGGTGGATATTTCTGGCAGGAAATGAGTCATGCCCGAAATGTCCGTGTGGCAATAAAAAGTATTAATTGGAGTGATGTACAAATTACCTTTACATATTACTTTCCACTTTTAGGATCCAGCACCCAGTCTTCAAAGTCTTCTAAGTTTCGAGGTGAGCGTTAATTCTGGTGGCAGTGCTCGGCTCTAGGGCTGGGCGCCGAATTCAATACTTTATAGTCACCGACCAAATGGCCTCTGAAGTATCGAAAAATGAAATTAATCATTGCATCGATGCAGTGACAGACCATAATCGATTACTGCCTGATGTCTCGTTAATTTTCCGGGGTTTTGTTTTTACCTTTTGTGTGCCTATGTTGCTACATTTCAAGATTTTTTTCAAAATTAGGCCCTATGTTCCCACATTTCCTTTTTCGGAAATTTGTATCAGATTTTATCTCCCTAACCCTAACCCTAAAAAATGTTGTGGGATGATAGGGCTTAAATTTAAAGGAAATGTAGGAACACAAGACCTAATTTTAAAAATGTCATAGAAATGTGGGAACAAAGGGCCTAATTTTAAGAAAAATCTTAGAAATGTGGGAACATGGGCCTAATTTTAAGAAAAATCTTAGAAATGTGGGAACATGGGCCTAATTTTAAGAAAAATCTTAGAAATGTGGGAACATGGGCCTAATTTTCATTGACAAAAAAATCTTAGAAATGTGGGAACTTGCTGCTGACCCTGTCTGCTGTGTTTAGACTCCACTATGTTCAGGAAGTGTCTTTTTTAGGAGTGGATACAATGAAATAGGGGAGTTCATTTATATCTGACTGCTTGAATTTGTTGATGAAAACCATGTGTAGCAATATATAATATTGAGGAGGTGACACACTGTGATATTGAATCGGATCGTGAGACCAGTGAAGATTCACACCCCTAGTATTGAGTTTCAAAAAAATACCTCGTCACTCAATACCCAATGGTCCCACAGCCCTATGTTCCCACAGCCCAATGGTCCCACAGCCCTATGGTCCCACAGCCCTATGGTCCCACAGCCCTATGTTCCCACAGCCCAATGGTCCCACAGCCCTATGTTCCCACAGCCCAATGGTCCCACAGCCCTATGTTCCCACAGCCCAATGGTCCCACAGCCCTATGTTCCCACAGCCCAATGGTCCCACAGCCCTATGTTCCCACAGCCCAATGGTCCCACAGCCCTATGGTCCCACAGCCCTATGTTCCCACAGCCCTATGGTCCCACAGCCCAATGGTCCCACAGCCCAATGGTCCCACAGCCCTATGTTCCCACATTTTTAAGATTTTTCTTAAAATTAGGCCCTATGTTAGGGTTAGGGTTACATTCCATCTGTAGTCCATTGATACTGGAGGTTGGTTGTAATTGGCTACCAAATTGGGAGAAAGGGGGATAAAATCTGATACAAATTTTTGAAGAAGGAAATGTGGGAACATAGGACCTAATTTTGAAAAAGAAATCTTAGAAATGTGGGAACATAGGGCTGTGGGAACAAAGGCACGCTACCACACAGGAGTATGAGCTAAAAAATAAGAAGATTAAGTGCCGTAATGTTGTAATTTATTTTTGTTTTATAAAATTGGGATGGAAAAAAAAAAGAATAGTTTAGGAACTGCTTGTCTCCAGGGAACCCTTTAAGGACCAAAGCTGGCGTGTGAGCCAGAAGGTGACAAAATGGCGGTCAGTGTCTCTACTGTGGTTTGTGTTTTCTTTCTTTTAAATTCAAAAAAAGGAGGCAGACTTCAGTTGCAGCACCGTGCCTCAAAAACAGGTCTGGGGGTGTGTTTGTGCGGTTTTGTTCCGGGCAGAATCCCCCAGAGAGGAGAAGTGTCTGGGCGAAGAGGAAGTCAGTAGCTCTTCCTCCAGGAGCGGATGTACAGCTGGATGGGGACCAGGGGGTTTCGGTTCTTCAGACTCGGGTGGAAAACGTCAAAATCTGCCCGCCTCACTCGGTGCAGGTAGTCCTCCAACACCACCTGCAGCACACAACACCACGGAGAAACATTTTCTATCATCAGAATCTGATTTATTGGCCAAGTATACTCACATACACAAGGAATTTGACTTCGGTAGGTGTTAAGGGTCAGTGTAACGCTCATCAGTTCAATTTTCTAAGCACAAACGGACATTTGGAAAAACAGAAAAATGGGTTCCGATATCCAATTTTTTCATTTTTTTTTCCACCTTGACAAATTTAAAACATTGGATCTTTAACCTGTTTTTCCAATTTTCTGTTTTTTATTCAGAGGATCAGAAATGTTGAAAATTACAAAATTTTGTCTGAGCTCCCAATTATTCAATACTGCAATGGTATTCTCTCCCTCTACTTTGCGGAATATGCAGGTCATTAACTGCATAAAAAATAGTTTTCTGATTTTCCGTTTCTGCTTAGAAAATTGAACTGATAAGCGTTACACTGACCGTTAACTCTCTATACATTCAACAAATAGACATGTAGTAGTAACCATTCAGTAGACAAATTGTAACATAGACATATACTGTAGAATAGAGACAACAATATACATATAGGCACATGTCAACGTATTATACAAAAATACAAATATACAAATAAGACGTAATATCGAGACAAGTACACATGGAGTGGGATGTAAAGTGCAAAAAGTAATAGTGCAAAGTAGTGTGCAAGATGACCAAGACGTCCGTGAAACTGTTGACAGGACATATATATATCAATAATCAGAATCACAATCAGAGTACTTTATTGATCGATCACTGTCAGAGTCAAGGTAAAAAAAAAAATGGCGTTTTTCCAATACATAACAGCTCGCCTCTACTCCCCTTTTATTGGTTTCCATTTATGATAAAAAGTCCCTGGTACCTGCCAACAGGTCCTATTTTCTTTTAGTACCACCTCCGTCGAGGTTCCAAGCGAGCGGAGGCGACACCAAAAGGTGACGTGAAAACACTGCGGACTGCCGATTGGTCGGAGAGAATCGTCACTAATCACTGCGTCACCACTGCTAGCAAGAAAAATGAAATGATAAAGGGGACACATCTCTGAGTCTGTGTTTTTCAGACAACGGCAGCTACAGTCTGGTGTTACAATCCTCTCCAGTGAAATACAGACACACTTTTACACCATTTAGCTGTCAGCATTTTAACCGCATTTACTCCAGCAAAGACACGGATAAGGTGGTGGTTTTTCTATGCATGGGCCTATTTATGAATAATCTGAAACATTATATGTCTGTGTGTGTTTCTTGGCAGAGGCGTTTGTCCACAATAAACAGTTTATTGTCATTGAAATATGTTCAGTGAACCAAAGTCGCCTCCATCAAGGAAGATGTCAATCACTCAGTCTAAGCCCACCCACACAGTCCTGGAAAAGGTCCAATCAGCCTCGTTAACTATCAACACCTGGGTGGGTTTTCAGTGCCGTTAAAGACCTTTTAAATACCTTTTAAAAAACACCTTTATGAATTTATGACAACATAAAAGCACAACGAAATGCAGAGTATTCATATTGAATAAAAGTGACACGGCGTAATACTAAATTGTACTGTGAATTATATTTGGACTATCGACTATTTGGACTATTTTTAAGGCCTAAAATGATGTAGTAGCTGACAAAAAACTATAAAGCATCAACAGACATAATATATACATGCCTCATATAGTAAGAAATAAAAAACGTTAAGTAAAGTGAGGTTAGGTTAAAAAGATGGTTTCTAAAGCAATGGATTGTACAATTTGTACTGCAGTGCTAATAAAGTACAGTGGTTACATGATTACAGTGTGAAAATGAATAGGTACAGCGTGAATATGAGTAGCAGTAATACTAAATTACTCTTTGTTTTATGAACTTCTAATCCACGAAGGCTTTATCTTTGCAAAATATAAAAACACAGAAGCAAAGTATACGTGCCAATAAGGCATCCGGTTGATATGATACACAG
The DNA here is from genome assembly GCA_025617405.1 of Perca schrenkii. NCBI lineage: Eukaryota > Metazoa > Chordata > Actinopteri > Perciformes > Percidae > Perca > Perca schrenkii. Next base: position 34,723,919 of record CM046792.1, read on the forward strand.
TACAGAGAGAAGGTGGACATGTTTAGGTTCCAGCAGAAACATCTACAAACCAGCGACATATTCCTAATAATATATCTAGAATATCCTGGAGGTCTGGTACCGAGCTTCCCGTTTTAGACACATACAGTAATGTTGAGTCATTATTCAATTTTTTTCTGTTGAGCACACTTCAATTGAATTAAAGCATTTTTTTGTTTTTTTTAATAAAAAAAGTTGAGCTGACCCTGGATGTGTGTTCAGCTAAATTTGAACAAAGATGGATGTGTTAAATTAAAGGAGCTTCAGAGGCCAGAAGGAGTGCTTAATGACCCCCCACCACCCCCCCCACCCCCCCACACACACCTCCCTAGGCAATTTGGTTGTTTGTTGTTGTTTAAGACACACACACACACACACACGCACACACACACACACACACGTACAGGAAAGACGCATAGAGACACACACACACGTCGCACAGAGACACACACACACACACACACACACACACACACACACACACACACACACAGACGCACAGAGACACACACACACGTACAGAGAAGACGCATAGAGACACACACACACACACACACACACACACACACACACACACACACACACACACAGACGCACAGAGAAGACGCATAGAGACACACACACACACACACACACACACAGACGCACAGAGAAGACGCATAGAGACACACACACACACACACACACACACACAGACGTACAGAGAAGACGCATAGAGACACACACACACACACACACACACACACACACACACACACACACACAGAGAAGACGCATAGAGACACACACACACACACACACACACACACACACACACACACACACACACACACACGTACAGAGAAGACGCATAGAGACACACACACACACACACACACGTACAGAGAAGACGCATAGAGACACACACACACACACAGATGCACAGAGAAGATGCACAGAGACACACACACACACACACACGTCGCACAGAGACACACACACACAGACGCACAGAGAAACACACAGATGCACAGAGAAGACGCATAGAGACACACACACACACGTCGCACAGAGACACACACACACACACACACACACACACAGACGCACAGAGACACACACACACGTACAGAGAAGACGCATAGAGACACACACACACACACACACACACACACACACACACACACAGACACACACACACAGACGCACAGAGAAGACGCATAGAGACACACACACACACACACACACACAGACGCACAGAGAAGACGCATAGAGACACACACACACACACACACAGACGTACAGAGAAGATGCATAGAGACACACACACACACACACACACACACACACACACACACACACACACACAGACAGACGCATAGAGACACACACACACACACACACACACACACACACACACACACACACACACACACACGTACAGAGAAGACGCATAGAGACACACACACACACACACACACACACGTACAGAGAAGACGCATAGAGACACACACACACACACACACACGTACAGAGAAGACGCATAGAGACACACACACACACACACACACACGCACAGAGAAGACGCATAGAGACACACACACACACAGATGCACAGAGAAGATGCACAGAGACACACACACACACACACACACGTACAGAGAAGACGCATAGAGACACACACACGTCGCACAGAGACACACACACACACACACACACACACACACAGACGCACAGAGACACACACACACACGTCGCACAGAGACACACACACACACAGACGCACAGAGAAACACACAGATGCACAGAGAAGACGCATAGAGACACACACACACACACACACACGCACAGAGAAGAAGCATAGAGACAGACACACACACAGACGCACAGAGAAGACGCACAGAGACACACACACACACACACACGTACAGAGAAGACGCATAGAGATACACACACACACACACACACACACACACACACAAGTCGCACAGAGACACACACACAGACGCACAGAGACACACACACAGACGTACAGAGAAGACGCATAGAGACACACACACACACAAGTCGCACAGAGACACACACACAGACGTACAGAGAAGACGCATAGAGACACACACACACACACAAGTCGCACAGAGACACACACACACACACACAGACGCACAGAGAAGACGCATAGAGACACACACACACACACACACACACACACACACAGACGCACAGAGAAGACGCATAGAGACAGACACACACACACACACACACACACAAACACACACACACACAGACACACAGAGAAGACGCATAGAGACAGACACACACACACACATACACACACACACAGACACACACACAGACACACACACACACACACACACGACCAGCACCATGCATCATGCTTTTTCACTGAACAACAGTGATAAATAACACTGAGAACATATTCCCAGAGTGTGTCGACCTTTCACAGAAACAGCCCTTTGATCACATGTTTGCGTGTGTGTGTTTATGTAAATTTCTTTGCGAGTTACAAGCCTTTTCGCAGTGAAAAGATCATTCCCGGTTTTTCCTCTCTTTCTTTCTGCCAACATAAAGCCGTGTTCGTAGATATATTTCACGTGACAGATGGATCCACTGATGCTGAGGGGAAACACGGACGTACACGCTGCGATTCTAAAAGGTTTTCTTTTGTTTCGGTTTTGAAATGGTTGCCCTGAACTTACATAATCCGTGCGTGAGTCATCCCATGGCTCCGTAGCACCAAGCTCCTGCAGCTATACCACTAACCTGACCTGCATTAATCACTTCTCTTTTCAACTTCTGGATGTGACCTTACATCGATTTTGGCATTTTAACGCCTCGTGTTGTCTTCCTGGCGACCTGCAACTTTTATGTTTTTTTACAGAGAAGACGCATAGAGACACACACACACACACACACACACACACACACACACACACACACACACACAGACGCACAGAGAAGACACACAGAGACACACACACACACACAGACGCACAGAGACACACACACACACACACACACACGCAAGTCGTACAGAGACACACACACAGAAGCAAAGAGACACACAGACGCACAGAGACACACACACACACACACACACACACACACACACACACACAGACGCACAGACACACACACACACACACACACACACACACACACACAGAGAAGACGCATAGAGACACACACACACACACACACACGCAAGTCGCATAGAGACACACACACACACACGCAAGTCGCACAGAGACACACAGACGCACAGAGACACACACACACACACACACACACACACACACACACACACAGACGCACAGAGACACACACAGACGCACAGAGAAGACACACAGACACACACACACACACAAGACGCACAGAGACACACACACACACGGAGTCAAAATTTTAATGTTTTTGTCGACTTTTTCTGAGCCTTTTGGAGTTTTTTCCCCCAAATTTTGAAAGCTTATTTTATTTAATTTTTTTACATTTGTCACTTTTTTTCGACATGGATATCACTGTTTTCAGACATTTGTCACTTTTTTTTGTACATTTTTATCACTGTTTTCTGAAATGTTAGTCAATTTTTGACATTTAAAAAAAAAAAAAAAAATTGCGCACCTTTAATTTCCATCCACTAAAAGTTTTTTTTGCCGCTGACAGGCTCATATTAATATTCTAAGTGTCTGACAACTGTATGGAAAGGATCCCTACAGAGATAGACCTTTCTGTTCAGGAGTAAGATCCTTTTAGTTTAACATGAAATCACCATCACCAAACTCCACCAGACTCCATAATATAATCAGTACTTTTATCATCGTAAAACACACTTCATTCAAAGTGGACAGAAATTAAATAAAACTATCAAAAGCCGTCTCGGTTTGTCTTCCCACTGTTCCAACAATCACCACTCTGGGTTGGTTGAAATAAACCCTTAATTCACCCATTTACATGTGGAAATATGCTGGCTCTATACACTCTAAAAGTGTTGATTATTTACATCAGGGGTCTCAAACTCGCGGCCCGCGGCACATAAGCGGCACATAAGCCTGCTCGTTTGTCCAGATGTGCCTGCTTGCAGTCTAAATATGTCAAAAAAAAATGTATGAAAGTGATGCTTTTGAAAACATGATATTTGATGATGATGATACATGAATAAATGACATTTGTTTGAAATGGCATGTCGGCGGAGCTGAGATGAGAACAATCAGAACACGGCAACAACCCGCCCACAACTGCAGACATTTCACCACCGCGGGTCAACTACATAACGCCAAAGTGTCTCCGTCGGTAGGATTAACAGATCAAATGCCTTCTCATAAAGCTAAAAACCCCGTTCGCAACCCCCACCGGCCGATACGAGTTCATGTCGCTGACCAAGCCGTTGAACCGGTCCTCACTGTCGCATCTCCGCCAGCGGTAGGGCTCCGAGCCGGCCACGGCTCGCCTCCGAGCAACAGAGAGCCCCACTCGGTGCCGCGTGTGTGTGTGTGTGTGTGTGTGTGTGTGTGTGTGTGTGTGTGTGTGTGCGTGTGTGCGTGCGTGCGTGTAAATAAAGAGAGAGAATGGGAGAAGAAGTTTGTGTGAGGTGGACCTGGTCACCACAGACTTAAATCTTCTCATCTGTTGCTACTCTCATATGCTGCTCTGTCTCTTCATGTGGCACATTATGTTTGGCACATTGTCTGGGTCACGTCTTATATCATAACAAGGTAATACAATGTGTAATCAAGTGATGACCGATTAACAGTAATGTAAATGCTAAATGCCCTAATACCTGTTGATACTACAACAATGAAGAGTATAGGCTCTTAACCTTGCAGTTTTGCACATATCATGTAAGACTCAATTTCTCCATTTCTTTGCACAAAACTCTCCAGAAAGTGCCATTTCACGGTTTATTTTTCAATTTTCTTCCCGGGGGGGTATACCCCCGGACCCCCCTAGAATATATATGTATATATATATATATATATATATATATTTATATATTTATACATACACGTCAATGGCACTTAGAGAGTTAATATGAGGTCTCTCTCTCTCTGACAAAGTAAATCAAAGTCATGGTACACGGCGGGATAAAAGAAGAGAAATAATAAAAATAAAGAGATTTGAGAAGATTGGAATTTTTTTAACAAAGCTTTTCTTGTGGAAAACCTGATGCGGCCCAGCCTCACCCAGACTCTGTCTCCAGCGGCCCCCAGGTAAATTGAGTTTGAGACCCCTGATTTAACCCATTTAGGCCTAATACGCCTGCTAAAAAAAGGCCTTTTTATGCCTAAGTACTTTTCTGTAAACCCCCTTCCCAAAACCTGAGGGTTTCCAGAAATATTTGTAAAAAGCCTACTAAAATCTTAATTTCTCAGGCTCTATAGCAGATAAAAACATGAAATAAAAAGCATTTGAGAGCTTACTTCTTTGGCTTTCAAATTGACTGACTTTCTTGGCCACAATCTTCAACTGCATTTAAAAAAATCTATAAACAACAAAAATGACGCAGATGCGTGTTCATGTCTTAAAGGTAAACACACACAGATGTGTGATCAGGTTTGAATGGGATATTTTAGAGTTTGGTGATGTGGGTTTTCGTACGTTATTCTCCGTTTTCAGCTACAACTATAAATCCAACTAATGGATGGTTAGCGTCGTCCCAAATGGACCACTTACCTTAAAACACTTACCCGCCACCTCTGAAAATCTGACGAACATCTATTAAACTGACCTTTGTTGATCTGAAATGAAGACAGATTCAGCAACTGCACAGCCTATTTCTCGATTAAAATGTTTTGAGAAACACGTTTCGGTGAACTGTTTTCATAAAATACGAGCCGCATTTATGCTCGGTTGTGAAATCTGGGAGAAGCCAGACCCACGTGACGCGTTCGTCCAATCAGCTGCCGGTCGACGTCCCCTGGTCCCTCCCCCTTTCCGCTGCGTAGTCGAGATGGCGCCCGTTTAGTGCGCGTAGCGTCTATTGTTCCACACTGAACTTTTTGACCATTTTTAGGGGGGTCATCCTGGTACTTTCAGTGCTCTGACTTTTTGCGTTATCTACACTATATACCGTATTTTCCGGACTATAAGTCGCTCCGGTGTATAAGTCGCATCAGTCAAAAAATGCGTCATGAAGAGGAAAAAAACAGTCGCATTTATTTTTTTTCCATCTGTCAACTACACAATAACACACAGAACAACAGGCTGAATACGGTAGGTGTCTGGTATGTTACCGTAACATATTAACAGTTATTCAACTATACAATAGCACCCAGAACAACTAGCTACCAGGGCGTGGAGCGTGGAGGTATTAAAAGGTGTGGAGACGTAGCTGCACCGTTAACGAGCCCCTCCAGACTCGTTCCTCCAGCTCTGGCCATCTAGCTTTCAGCTCGCGATTAGCCGATTATCTTTGTCTGTTTTCTTCATTGCAGTAAGAATCACCTTTTCTCCAGTCTCCCTCACAAGTTTCTCCCTCATTACAAACTCTCTTTCTGCTGCTTGATTACCGTTTTCGGCTGCATATTATCTCTTTTCTTTCTCAGTTGTCTTTTAGCAGCAGCGTTCTAGTTGTCACAAGCCTAGAGCGCCCTCTCGCGGCTGTAGACGGTAATGTTTTCAGTATCAATTAACATGTAAAAACATGTTAAATTATATATATTTTGATATATAAGTCGCACCTGACTATAAGTCGCAGGACCAGCCAAAGTAGGAAAAAAAGTGCGACTTATAGTCCGGAAAATACGGTACTTAAAACTAGAGATGGCCCGATACCACTTTTTTGCTTCCCAATACCGATTATGATACCTGAACTTGCGTATCGGCCGATACCGAGTACCGATCCGATACCAGCGTGTCATATATTTCATTATGTTTTAACAGCTGTATACTACTATCCCTGTATAGATGTGATATGATGTATAACAGCTGTATACTACTATCTCTGTATAGATGTGATATGATGTATAACAGCTGTATACTACTATCTCTGTATGGATGTGATATGATATATAACAGCTGTATACTACTATCTCTGTATGGATGTGATATGATATATAACAGCTGTATACTACTATCTCTGTATGGATGTGATATGATGTATAACAGCTGTATACTACTATCTCTGTATGGATGTGATATGATGTATAACAGCTGTATACTACTATCTCTGTATGGATGTGATATGATGTATAACAGCTGTATACTACTATCTCTGTATGGATGTGATATGATATATAACAGCTGTATACTACTATCTCTGTATAGATGTGATATGATGTATAACAGCTGTATACTACTATCTCTGTATAGATGTGATATGATATATAACAGCTGTATACTACTATCTCTGTATGGATGTGATATGATGTATAACAGCTGTATACTACTATCTCTGTATGGATGTGATATGATATATAACAGCTGTATACTACTATCTCTGTATAGATGTGATATGATGTATAACAGCTGTATACTACTATCTCTGTATGGATGTGATATGATATATAACAGCTGTATACTACTATCTCTGTATGGATGTGATATGATATATAACAGCTGTATACTACTATCTCTGTATGGATGTGATATGATGTATAACAGCTGTATACTACTATCTCTGTATAGATGTGATATGATGTATAACAGCTGTATACTACTATCTCTGTATGGATGTGATATGATGTATAACAGCTGTATACTACTATCTCTGTATGGATGTGATATGATATATAACAGCTGTATACTACTATCTCTGTATGGATGTGATATGATATATAACAGCTGTATACTACTATCTCTGTATAGATGTGATATGATATATAACAGCTGTATACTACTATCTCTGTATGGATGTGATATGATGTATAACAGCTGTATACTACTATCTCTGTATGGATGTGATATGATATATAACAGCTGTATACTACTATCTCTGTATGGATGTGATATGATATATAACAGCTGTATACTACTATCTCTGTATAGATGTGATATGATGTATAACAGCTGTATACTACTATCTCTGTATGGATGTGATATGATATATAACAGCTGTATACTACTATCTCTGTATAGATGTGATATGATATATAACAGCTGTATACTACTATCTCTGTATAGATGTGATATGATATATAACAGCTGTATACTACTATCTCTGTATAGATGTGATATGATATATAACAGCTGTATACTACTATCTCTGTATGGATGTGATATGATATATAACAGCTGTATACTACTATCTCTGTATAGATGTGATATGATATATAACAGCTGTATACTACTATCTCTGTATAGATGTGATATGATATATAACAGCTGTATACTACTATCTCTGTATGGATGTGATATGATATATAACAGCTGTATACTACTATCCCTGTATAGATGTGATATGATATATAACAGCTGTATACTACTATCTCTGTATAGATGTGATATGATATATAACAGCTGTATACTACTATCTCTGTATAGATGTGATATGATATATAACAGCTGTATACTACTATCTCTGTATAGATGTGATATGATATATAACAGCTGTATACTACTATCTCTGTATGGATGTGATATGATATATAACAGCTGTATACTACTATCTCTGTATAGATGTGATATGATGTATAACAGCTGTATACTACTATCTCTGTATAGATGTGATATGATATATAACAGCTGTATACTACTATCTCTGTATAGATGTGATATGATATATAACAGCTGTATACTACTATCTCTGTATAGATGTGATATGATATATAACAGCTGTATACTACTATCTCTGTATAGATGTGATATGATATATAACAGCTGTATACTACTATCTCTGTATAGATGTGATATGATATATAACAGCTGTATACTACTATCTCTGTATAGATGTGATATGATATATAACAGCTGTATACTACTATCTCTGTATGGATGTGATATGATATATAACAGCTGTATACTACTATCTCTGTATGGATGTGATATGATATATAACAGCTGTATACTACTATCTCTGTATAGATGTGATATGATATATAACAGCTGTATACTACTATCTCTGTATAGATGTGATATGATATATAACAGCTGTATACTACTATCTCTGTATGGATGTGATATGATATATAACAGCTGTATACTACTATCTCTGTATGGATGTGATATGATGTATAACAGCTGTATACTACTATCCCTGTATAGATGTGATATGATGTATAACAGCTGTATACTACTATCTCTGTATGGATGTGATATGATATATAACAGCTGTATACTACTATCTCTGTATAGATGTGATATGATGTATAACAGCTGTATACTACTATCTCTGTATAGATGTGATATGATATATAACAGCTGTATACTACTATCTCTGTATGGATGTGATATGATATATAACAGCTGTATACTACTATCTCTGTATAGATGTGATATGATGTATAACAGCTGTATACTACTATCTCTGTATAGATGTGATATGATGTATAACAGCTGTATACTACTATCTCTGTATAGATGTGATATGATATATAACAGCTGTATACTACTATCTCTGTATAGATGTGATATGATGTATAACAGCTGTATACTACTATCTCTGTATAGATGTGATATGATGTATAACAGCTGTATACTACTATCTCTGTATAGATGTGATATGATGTATAACAGCTGTATACTACTATCTCTGTATAGATGTGATATGATGTATAACAGCTGTATACTACTATCTCTGTATAGATGTGATATGATGTATAACAGCTGTATACTACTATCTCTGTATGGATGTGATATGATGTATAACAGCTGTATACTACTATCTCTGTATAGATGTGATATGATGTATAACAGCTGTATACTACTATCTCTGTATAGATGTGATATGATATATAACAGCTGTATACTACTATCTCTGTATGGATGTGATATGATGTATAACAGCTGTATACTACTATCTCTGTATGGATGTGATATGATATATAACAGCTGTATACTACTATCTCTGTATAGATGTGATATGATATATAACAGCTGTATACTACTATCTCTGTATAGATGTGATATGATGTATAACAGCTGTATACTACTATCTCTGTATGGATGTGATATGATATATAACAGCTGTATACTACTATCTCTGTATGGATGTGATATGATATATAACAGCTGTATACTACTATCTCTGTATAGATGTGATATGATATATAACAGCTGTATACTACTATCTCTGTATGGATGTGATATGATATATAACAGCTGTATACTACTATCTCTGTATAGATGTGATATGATGTATAACAGCTGTATACTACTATCCCTGTATAGATGTGATATGATGTATAACAGCTGTATACTACTATCCCTGTATAGATGTGATATGATATATAACAGCTGTATACTACTATCTCTGTATAGATGTGATATGATGTATAACAGCTGTATACTACTATCTCTGTATAGATGTGATATGATGTATAACAGCTGTATACTACTATCCCTGTATGGATGTGATATTATTTCTATCTTTGTTATCTGTCTGGCTCAGGTTAAACTCTTTGTGAAACATGAACAAACACAGAACTTTCTTTTATTCTCCAGTTTGATAGCCAGTTATAACGGAAAAAGAACATAAATAAACTACTTTAACGTCGATTTTCTTTAGGGCTTTATTACGTGGTATCGGATCGGTGCCTCGGAACATCTCTACTTAAAACTAAGCGCTTGAAGTGTGCAAGTAGGCGGTTTGAGACACAGCAGGAGATTTTTGTCATGAAGGGATGTGTGAGAACTCTATTTAACTTGTGATAAGAACCGAGCGTGTGAGCTCGCCACCATCAAAGCCGCTCCCGCTCAATATCGCTCCGCACTTAACTCCCGTTCCCTCGCTCCCTGAGAGCGCTGCGTTGGATTCATCAGATGAATGGCGCCCTCCCTTCCTTCACGCCTGGAGCTCCGACAGCAAAAAGAGGAGGAGGAGGAGGTATCGAGCGCCGCTTATCTGCATGAACCGTGCTGCGGTGAACACCGAGACGGGCTCGGGCTCGCTCTGGTGTCACGGTGTGAAGGTTAGCGGAGAGGAGTAGGAGCGGGGGAGAAAAGGAGTGGAGAGGAGTAGGAACGGGGGAGGAAAGGAGCGGAGAGGAGTAGGAGCGGGGGAGAAAAGGAGTGGAGAGGAGTAGGAACGGGGGAGGAAAGGAGCGGAGAGGAGTAGGAACGGGGGAGGAAAGGAGCGGAGAGGAGTAGGAACGGAGGCGATCCAAGATTTAAAGAACGGGCTCTGGGCTCCCTCTAAAATCCTCCCGCTCACACTTCTGCTCTCCTCACATGCTCCGGAGAACAAGAGATAAAGGCTGATGGGTGTGTGTGTGTGTGTGTGTGTCTCTGTGTGTGCATGTGTGTCTCTTTGTGTGTCTGTGTGTGTCTCTGTGTCTCTGTATGTGTGTGTGCCTCTGTATGTGTGTGTGTCTGTGTGTGTGTGTGTGTGTGTGAAGAGACTTTTATTTGAATAAACATTAGGATCGGGCATTGAGAACGGGTTCCAACTTGTAATCGTTTCAAAAGTGAGGATTTCAATGGAAACTTTTTTATTTATTTATTGTTAAATTGGAATCGTTTGGGAAAACTTTCGATTTGATTTCCGATCGGTTCCAACTTTAACACGCGCAGGTTTGGGTTTCCGTAGCGGCCGCCAGACTTCCAGGTGCTTGTTGCGTTGCAGCCACACGGAGCACAGTAAGTGGCTCACAGTAGATAACGTAGCAGTGTGTGAATGTAGCCTCAGTTTGTCACGGAGCGTGTTACGTTCTGTTATCTTATTTAAAGTTTTAAGACTCACCGTCTGGAGGAAGGCCAGATTGGCCGCTGCCGGGACGTTGTTGCTAAACGACCGCGCCTGAAAGAGAGAGCAGAACAGACACGAATCAAACAAACTGAAAAAGAAAACCTGGATGTTAAAGCTGCTCGGTTCTCAGACTGCATCCGCACTGAGCTCACCGGGACCCGAAGGACCACACAAGGGTTACAGTACAGGCCAAAAGTTTGGACACACCTTCTCATTCAATGCGTTTCCTTTTTATTTTCATGACTATTTACATTGTAGATTCTCACTGAAGGCATCAAAACTATGAATGAACACATATGGAATTATGTACTTAACAAAAAAGTGTGAAGGTAAAACCATTTCAGGTGACTACCTCATGAAGCTCATTGAGAGAACACCAAGGGTTTACAGAGTTATCAAAAAAAGCAAAGGGTGACTACTTTGAAGAATCTAAAATATAAGACATGTTTTCAGTTATTTCACACTTTTTTGTTAAGTACATAATTCCATATGTGTTCATTCATAGTTTTGATGCCTTCAGTGAGAATCTACAATGTAAATAGTCATGAAAATAAAAAGGAAACACATTGAATGAGAAGGTGTGTCCAAACTTTTGGCCTGTAGTGTATGTACTTCCGTTTATTTAGTTGAGAATTGCTCTCTAAACCCTGTCTCTTGTAAAGTAAGTTTGTTTCTAGAGCACATTTAAAAACACAGTTTAAGCTGACCAAAATGCTGTACAAACAAGCACTAAGGTGCTGCTTGCTTGCTCACATGAGCAACAGTTGATGAATTTTCAGGTGGTTTTCTAGCGATTTCTCATCTACACTGAAACACCGGAGCCACAGGAAAACAGTTCAATCTCTTTTTCTTTGTCCCGTCGGGTTAGAAAAGTCTAACGTTTGTTGAGTAGGACAGCGAGTCTGGTTACTCTGCTGGCTTTCATCTGGTTAAACTTTCATTATTCACCCAAACGCCATAACTGCACTTAAAGGGTAAGTAACTACTGCATTTTTTCAACCTGGACCCCATTTCCACATGCATTTGTGTCTAAATAGATGGACACGTGTGACCAAAAATCTTTGAATTTGGTCCAGAATCGAGAGAGATCGCAGTGACGAGCCAGCGCAACCAGAGCTGCAATGCAACCTAATGGGGCAATTATTTTGTATTTTTTTGCCCCTGACAGGTTCAGATTGTTACTAAAAGTAACTCGACATTATCGATCTCAGGACGTGACTTCTTGTCCGAAGACAGCGGTGTGGAGACAGGAACGTGAGTCGAGGAAAAGGCTTTCTGGGAGTCTGTTGTTTCGGAGTAGGCTACAGAAATGATATGCTCCTGTTATCTAAAAGATGTTCAATGCCATGGCTCAATATTTGAGTGATTTCCAGTAGAGAATCCAGGATTTGGCTTTGGCCGAATATTGGGCTTTTTGACGAGGTTCGGTTTCTGCCGAACCTTAGAATTTTTTTCCACCGAACCGAACCCTACGCTGGTCGATGTAATGACGGTGCCGTGGATTACGGGAAGGTGTTTACGTAGGTGGAGCGTTGAAGTAGGCTGTGAGAAAAAGTTGTTGTTTGGCAGAACTTTCAGTCAAAAGAAGGCCATTCAAGTCCAGCTACATGTTCAATCTGTTCAATGCTGATTTGTCTCGTGGTGGCGAGGACCCTAAACTACACACAACATGGCCGCTGTTACAACATCTGGTACGAAACATCCGAAAGAATACGAGTTGTGCATGAAGGAATCTCCAGACAGCAGCCAAAATGGTACGGCAAAGGAAGGACAGTCACTGCTAAAAACATGTGTTAACCAGACCAGACCATTACCAGCTCTGCTAGCCCTACACTGAACACCAGTAATTGTCAAAATAGTTTTTCACTTGTCTTCCTGGCATAATGTTGCATATTCTTTTTAACAGTTCAAATAAAATGAAAAATGGATGGGAGGAGGATTCGTTATTCGGTTTTGGCAGAATCTGAACCAGTGGATTCGGTATTTTGGCCAAACCCCCAAAAATCTGGATTTGGTGCATCCCTAATTTTGACAGTGTGGATGAGGTCATTGTAATTGGATGGCTGCCCGATGCTGTATTCATTTTAGCAGAGTATAGGCTATGGATAAAGTATATAGATAAAGAGTGGATAAGGGGGGAGAGAGAGAGAGAGAGAGAGAGAGAGAGAGAGAGAGAGAGTTACTGTACTTTCAATCTTCTGTTGATTTGTGCTGAAAAACTGCTTCAATTGCTCTTTATTCAGATTTTTGTATCTCATTTTTCTTGTGTAACAGCTGGGGGTGTGGGGGGAGAGAGAGGGTGAGCAAGCCATCTGTGGGTTTTTGATGTGTGTGTGTGTGTGTGTGTGTGTGTGTGTGTGTGTGTTTCTGTTATGCAACGCTGTTCCATTTGTCCCACTCGAAGATGAGATGCTACATCTCAAGGGGCTATCCTTTTCAATTAATTCAAATTTTCCTTTTTTTGCTGCACTCTCAGAAACAAGTCGTGTTCATCCGTGTCCGATAGATAGATAGATAGATAGATAGATAGATAGATAGATAGATAGATAGATTTGTTGGCCGCCAATCGGCAAACAAGATGAAATTCAGTTTATTAATTTGGCGCTGGCTAAATGTTGGGTTGGTTACGTGCGGTGGGACTCAGACAGCTGCAGCTTGGACAGCGTTGGGGGTGTGAGTGAGAGAGGGGGGAGCGAGCTGTTTGTGTATTTGAGCTCTGTGTTTGTTACCTAACACTGGAATAATCTTCCTCTGCTCATTAGACGGGCCTCTTCCCTGTCCGTCTTTTAATTCTCTTCTTAAAACATTAGGGCTGCCACCTCTTAGTCGATTAGTCGACTAATCGGTAGTTTTGGTCTTAGTTGACTAAGATTTCTTTAGTCCATTAGTCATTTTTTATGCTTATTCATGCTTAATTACTTATTTCCAAGAAACTTCTGAGCACATTTATGGTAAACACAAGATTTAAAGTGGTGCTTTTGCAGGATTAATTGTGGAGAAACTCTGTTTTACAGATGGTTAATTAACTACATTTATATTGTGCTTTTCTAGTCTTAACCACCTCTCAAAGAGCACAGCTCTGTCAATTAATCAACTAATCGATTAGTCGACAAAATCCTATAAGTGTTAGTCGACTAAGAATATCTTTAGTCGAGGACAGCCCTAGTTTAAACCTCTCCTCCTTGGCCTTCGACACACGGTGACATCTTAAATTTTATTGGGTTACACTTTACTTGAAGGTATCTACTGTCATAATGACACTGTCATAATGACACTGTCATGAACGTGTCATAACATTGCCATGACTGTGTCTGTGTTCACGCTTACGTAGATACCTTCAAGTAAAGTGTTACCTTTTATTGTTTTAATTGTATGGCTGTTATTTTCTCTCATGTTTTATGTCTCTTACATTAGTTTGATTAGTTTTTTATGCCTCGTGTGAGTTATGTATTTCATGTCTTATTTATTCTTCTGTTGGGCACTTTTGGTCCTTTTTTTTAATATAATTGTTTGGGCATCTTAGGCCTTTGTTTTTAATAGGACAGCTGAAGACATAAAAACGTGAGGAAGAGAGGGGAATGACATGCAGCAAAGGGCCGCAGGTGGGAGTCGAACCCTCGGCCGCTGCGTCAAGTAGTAAACCTCTATATACGGGCGCACACTCTACAAGGTTGAGTGACCCTGACGGAGCTACCAGGTGAGCTTTAGCCCCGTTACACATTGGCTGTGTGTCTTTACACACCAGAAACATGTCTGACTGCTGCTGCTGCTGCTGCTGTTAGCCTTGTCTGGACACATGGATGTTTCCCATTGATAAAATTAAATACCACGTTAAACATAAATATATACTGATCTGATTACAGCAAAGACAACGTCGGCAGTATTGAAGGCAAAATAGGCTACACAATATTTCGTTCTGGATTGACAGGTGCATTATTAGAAAATTGATTTTTTATTTTTTTTAAATTACATTTATATATCTGCATTAATGTCAAAACCTCGAGGCTTTCAAACATCAACATGTCATTTATTAGTATGCATTAGTGTCTAAATGACATATAAACATATTTTCCTATTCTATTTTATTTTGCCTGGAAACGCTTCCAACACGCTCGCATCTCATGTGAAAAATAGGCGTCGGTTCTATTTCTAGCAGGCGCGCGTCTCCCTCAGGCAGTGTGCACGCTCTGACCTGTTACCATGGGAGCCGAAATATCAACGGACACGCCACGCAGCCGACACGCTGCCGCGACGCTTCCAGTGTGTAACCGGCCTTATTGATTGACTGACTGATAACCAGTGATGCCACGTAACGCGTTACTAGTAACGAGTTACTCTAATCTGAGCACTTTTTTCAGTAACGAGTAATCTAACGCGTTACTATTTCCAAACCAGTAATCCGATTAAAGTTACTTATCCAAGTCACTGTGCGTTACTATTTTAGTCATTTTCCTTAGTAAAAATATATATTTTTGATCTCTTCTTGTCTCGGGGAGTGAAGTCACGTATGCGACAAGTCACGTTTTCAACATGAGGACAGTTCACGTTTACCACGCAGCGACACAAACGTAAACAACAATGGAGGGAGGAGAGAGATGGAAATACAGTCACTATTTAGAGTTTGTGTCAGCTAAAGACGACAATATTAAGGTTGGTTGTACACTCTGTGCTGGTGGCGACTACGTCAAATCTGAAGAACCATTTGGAGCTGCAGCACTGCAGCCAAACTTACAGAGCAAGTCCCAGCAGGTGGTGTGAAGCAGAGAGGAGGAGGCCCCCCACCACCCAAACAACTAAAGCTGGACTTTGGTGCAAAACCAGTAAGTGGGGGAGAGTTGAAGAAGTTGTTGGGTCAGTATGTTGTAGCGCAAATGCTGCCCTTAAACACGGCTGACTCGCTCTCTTTCGTGCCATAATAAACCAGATCTACTACTGGTAACGCTGAGCTGCCTCACAGTAAACCGGTTGTCATGTTTATGTTGAGGCTGTGGGGGTGATGTCGGCAGCTGCTTCATGTAACTAATAAAGTAACTTGTAATCTAACTTCGTTACTTTTAAAATCAAGTAATCTGTAAAGTAACTAAGCTACTTTTTCAAAGTAACTGTGGCAACACTGGTGATAACGCTGTTCTGTTTGTATGTGTTTTATGAATTTGTGTATGCGTTTGCAAGATGCTACATCTTAAGGGGCTACACTTTCAGTTAATCCCCCAAAATGTTCCCTCTGCTCTCTCTGAACACGCGTATCCGACATCCGTCCATCAGCCTTTTGGCAAATTAGGCAGCGGGCGATGTTTATGTGTTGTGTAACATCCATTTGGCGCTGGGCTTAATGTGGTGGTGGTTATTTGCGGTCGGGCTCAGACATTTAGGCTGCCACTGCCAGCTGCTGATTGGGAGAAGGAGCCGCTTGCTCGACACGACTCTGGCCCGACGTGGGAGGGCAACAGTAGGTTTGTTTACACACACACACACACACACACACACACACACACACACACACACACACACACACACACACACACACACACACACACACACACACACACACACACACACACACACACACACACACACACACACACACAAAATAGTGATAGGAAATGGCGGCCGTGTGGGAGGATTTCCCTGTCTCTGAGAAAGAACAGCAACAAGAATGTTCTATTCTGTACAAACAGCACAAGAAGAGGTGAAAGATGGCCCTTTTTTACATTTCTAAATGCTTTTAAATTAACATTTATTAAAAGGGCGAGTCAGTTATTCTTTATAATCATTCTGTTACTTCCCGGTAAGGTGTTCCTTCTGTATTCAAATCCAAACAAACATTCAGATTTTGGTTGATTAGATTGCTGCACGATATGAGGAAAATATCTAATTGCGATTATTTTTGACTGATATTGCGATTGCGATGCGATTCACGATATTGAAGGGAACGATCATGTTTTTATCATTATTCTCAATTTCATTAACTAATATTAAATCTTTAAGAAATGTAAATGATTATAGTGTGATTTGTGCGAGGATCTGTAGTCTGTAGGATAGGATTTGTAGGCTGGGACGTCTCTGCAGCAACACAATACTTTATTTTACAACGGTTTGACACATATTTTGCCTTTAACAAATATTGCGCCCCTCTGCGATTTGGATATTTCACTGGTCCATATTGCTATTTTGATAAAATTGAGATTAATTGTGCAGCTCTAGATTATACGGATATTTAAAATGTGTGATCATAGACAGAAAGCTGTCTTCCTAACTGTACTGCCAAACGGCTCCCAACTGTGTCCGAGCCGTCATCGTAGCGCTGCTCAATTATGGAACAAATCATAAATCACAATATTTCTGGTCGATATTAAAATCATGATTATTTAACACCAGATATGACAAACAGGACCTCGCTGGCTATTGGCTGAGTGAGTTTAGGCTACATTGCTACATTTTGGTTTAAAAGCGAATATCTTTTGCTACGTTTACACCTCCCATTCAGACTGCTCTGGCGTTTCCTAGCCCCTAGTCTCGCTTTGCCAGTCCTTCCTCCACAGCGCTGCGAAGGAAGGTCTGGCTAGTCCACACAGCCTCCCTGGATGGACTAAACACGTGCTCTGGTTTATTGGCATTTCTTTAAACCAATCACAAATCGTCTAGGGCGGTGCTAAGCGCCGGATAGAGCCACGGTGCCTCTGGAAGGAACTTGTTTTGGTGGAACATGTGTACGTTCAAAAGTAGTTTTAGTCGTGCAACAGATAACTCAGATTGGACAGATAGTCTAGCTAGCTGTCTGGATTTACCCTGCAGAGATCTGAGGAACAGTCAACCATAGTCCTCACAAATCCCCCGGAGGTTAGAATTACAACACAAAGACAGAGGAAGGTAATGGGACACCTGAAAATAGACATCTTAAAAGAGTGACATCCGGCGCAATTTCATGGGTCATGACTTCTCTCTACTAACGTTACCATGGTAACTACCAGCAAAGGGCGGAGTGTACAAGCTGTCTCCAAGGGGGTAAGCTAGCCTCTACAAAGCGTACCTCCTATGGCGCCATTTTGATGCTAACAAGCCATCATCCGCTAGTTAGCAACTCCCTGACTCCCATTCATTTTGATGTCACTTTGACAGCGAATAACTTTACATCTGAAGCGTTTAAAGACTCTATTTGTCCGTTGTTTATTTCTAAAGAAACACGACAATGTATAAAAGGCTCCATTACCTTGTAGCTCACGTTATGGCTCCGTAGCAGACGCTTTTATAAAAATAGGCTAACGATTGGGTCATAACCACGAGACTTACTGTCACACAGTAGAGGAATTACCGTATAGTACAGGAGAAGCTCACAGGCAGTTTGGACTTCCATTAGCTGTTTAGGTTTAATTACTAATGTTAACTAGCATGCTAGTGATCAGTAATTAGCCTGTGTCTATGTTATCTCCTTACATATACCTACACTCTCCGTCTCTGTAAGATTGGGAATGATTGAGATTTCTCTCGGCACAGCTACCAGAAGACTTCACACTTTCAGACAGGTTGCTCACGTCACATCTACGTTGTCTCTGTCAGTTGGAGGCTGCTCAGTAACGCTCAGCCAGCACCGGGAAAGAGACTTCTGATATCCTTCACTGGTCTCAGTCCATTTCTTTTTACCGTCTATGGCTGCCTCCCGTTTGTGTCCAGAAGCCTGTACGAGAATGTTGAGGAGATATTTTGGTTTGGGCGCGTTAGTTTAATCAGAGATTAGTTCTTCTACTGGAGCTTAAAACACGTGTGTTCATGTAGATCACTTTTGGCTCAAAGCTTCTCTTAAAAACCAAACCGTAGCGATGTAAATGTAGCCTTAGCCTTCGGGAGGGGCGAAAGTGCAGGTGTCATTCAGAACAACAGACAAAATGAGAGTTTACTTGCGAAACACGATGTGCAAAATAATCGTTTTCTCCGTCCACGCTGAAAGATGCGTCAGCTTTGGGAGAGCGTCTCAACACTCAGACAAAGACCCAGCTTGTGACATTGCAATCGTAAGCAGTACTTGAAGAGAACTTGCACGTTTCGTTACTAACCCTAAAAACTGTTGCACCATCAGACAATTCGGCCACAGTCACACGCGTCCAGCATTTCTGTTCCTCTAATGGCTTTCCCAAAAGATCAATAAACTCATCTATTTTTCCTTTGTGAGTATTATTTTAAAAGCACTTTCACCTTTAAAAGAAAGACTGAAGTGAAGACAGACCGCTGACAGAACAAAAAAAATCTAATATTAACTTTGTTTCCCTTATAAACACATTCTAATCCTGTCTCTTGGACTTTCTTTTAATTGTGCTGTTTGTACTGCATGTATTATTATCATTAAGGACTTAAATGTGCACACACACACACACACAAGCCATTAGATGTCTGAATGACTGGCGTAGCTTCTGTTTAAACCTCCTCCTCTTGTTCTTTTTAAATTAATTAGCGGAGCACGTTTCCGATTGGCTCCCAGCCGGGTTAGGAGACAGTAAACAATAAACACAATAAAAAAAAAAGAGCATTCAGGAGGGGGAACATTCTCATTAATATCCTCATTCTTGACACTACGAATAGCCACATGTGCTTCAACAGTTAGGGACATTCTTAATCGGTATAAACGAGGTTCAAATCAAAACAGAAATGCTGAGGAATGTCTAGGCAGCAGCTTAATGAAAAACAGCCTGAGAAAGGAGAGAAACCAATGAGGCGTGTGAGTGGAGGCTAATAAATTTCCAAACCAATTAGTTCCAAACTCATCAGGGCTGCATTAGAAAGCTAGCGCTAAAAACACTGAAGATGTTTTCAATTACCCAAGCAGCACGCTGTAGGTGTGAGCTGGAAACCACTGCATCAGCTGTTGCTGTTGTTTGCTCAATGGTGTTTTGAGCCCTCAACGTCGACTTCCAGGCAGCGCTGCAGCCGTCGACTTCAAGGCGCCTAACCCTAACCTTAAAGCGCCCATATTCTGCTCATTTTCAGGTTCATAATTGTATTTTAAAGTTGTACCAGAATAAGTTTACATGGTTTAATTATCAAAAAACACCATATTTTTGTTGTACTGCACAGCTCTCTCTCACTGCTGCAGATCCTCTTTTCACCCTATGTTCAGGTCTCTGTTTTAGCTACAGAGTGAGACCTCTTTTCTTCTGTACTATCTTTGATTGCACTCGCACATGCTCAGTAGCTCAGATGTAGATCATGTCAGCTAGCTAACTATAGGAGACAGTAAAAGAAAGGCTGTTTCTCCAACTTTGGTCAGTTACAAGGCAGGATTAGCTGGGTGACGTCTTCTAAACGAAGGCGCACATGTATGTAGTTCTTTTGGAGATTATGGTAAACTTGTGTGTGTTGTAGCAGAGCTTTGCCATTGAGAATGAGGTAGCATGCTAGCGCTAGCATGCTAATGGTTGCAGTTAGTCAGCTCGTTTCGGCTATAGTGACGTAGAAATTTGGGGTGTTTTATACAATATTATAGCGTAGTTCTGCTTTAAGTCAAAAATAAGGTATGCTTTCATAAAATATAATGTTATATACTGTTGGAAAAACGTCAAAGTGACAAAAATGTCAAAATAAAGTGTTAAACGAAGCGCCAACAAAGGACAGAAATATCAAAAAACCAACAAAAACATCAGAAAAAAAGACAACTGAAACTACACAAAAAGCAACACAAAACACCAAATATATTTGGTGTAAGGTATACAGGCTATAGGTTAGTGTTCAGAGCCCCTCCATTTCTTCTTCGGTGGTCCTGGGACTATAAATACCTTGTGTCCCCTTTCCCTCTCCCCTTTTTGTATTACTGTTTGGGAGAGGGGAGTGTCATTTATTTCTTGTATATATTTTTGTTCCCCGCACTTTTCTAATGTCTGTCCCAACCTTTCTACATCTTGATTTCAACATCCTCATCACAGCTGCCAACACTACTGTTTTTCCCGGGTTTCTCCCGTTTTTTAGCCCCATCTCCCGGACCTCTCCCGGAAAACTCCCGTAATTTGCAGCACGGCCCAACCTCCTTTATAAATAATCAGACCAATAGGTTTGTTCAATGTTGACCATCTGCCAGATCTTGTATGAAATGCATCCTATTCACACAATACACACCATTTACAATTTTCAACCCGTTTGTCACCTCAACCTGGCAACCTAGAACCCTCAACTTGGCAACCTATAACCCTCAACCTGGCAACCTAGAACCCTCAACTTGGCAACCTATAACCCTCAACCTGGCAACCTAGAACCCAGTTGCGCAGTTGATCTCTGCGCAAGCTTCACGGAAAGTTCAGACATGTAAGCGAGCCGATAAAGATGGCAGGTGAAGGTGGTGTTCCTGCAAAGAAATCGAAATAGAGCTGTAAATTTCAACATGTTGGGCGCAACAATTTCCTTGCATCTTACCCTAGTCATATCGACAACCTCCACGCTTTCTGTAAGGTGTCTCGCATTGATTTTAATGTAGCGCACGTCGGAAAAAAATGACATTACCCAACACGTTAAAACACAGCGGCACCATCGCACAGTAGAAGGTAGCACAGACTTACAGTGTCATGCGCGTTTGGTTACGTACGTGTTGCAGGTGTACGTGAGCCTGACTGGCGATGTCGTACACCACGTCGCGGATGTTCTGCTCCCGGCTGCCACGGATGAAGTCCTCCTGAGACGCTCCGTGCTGCAGGAACACAGAAACAAATAAGACTCATGTTTCGTGGGTTAATATCTCTCCAGGGCAGCAGTATCCATATTTAGCTCCGCTGAGGCTTCTCTTTAATCTGCTGAAAGTGGAAACTTTTGGGGGCGATGTAGTGCGACACGGTGCTGCCGGGGTACACCCCTGCACCGACATACAGTACAGGCCAAAAGTTTGGACACACCTTCTCATTCAATGCGTTTCCTTTTTATTTTCATGACTATTTACATTGTAGATTCTCACTGAAGGCATCAAAACTATGAATGAACACATATGGAATTATGTACTTAACAAAAAAGTGTGAAATAACTGAAAACATGTCTTATATTTTAGATTCCTCAAAGTAGCCACCCTTTGCTTTTTTTTTGATAAGGGAAAGAATTCCACTAATTAACCCTGACAAGGCACACCTGTGAAGGTAAAACCATTTACGATACGATACAACTTTATTGTCAGCCAAAGGCTGAAATTCTTTGTACATCCCTGGGTAGCTCGTTTAAAAAAAAATGAGCACGTACACATACATCCAAATGAGGACATACACATACATCCTAAAACATCCAAACATACATAAGATTAATACCACCAACAAACATACATGAGACATTACCACAAATGACAAACTCCAAAAAGGAAAAAGAGAAAACATATGTAGCAACAGTACATGACATAAACATACACACGGACAAAGTCTTGGAGATGTATATCCCTGAAATAAATATTATAATTATAATATTTTAGGTGACTACCTCATGAAGCTCATTGAGAGAACACCAAGGGTTTGCAGAGTTATCAAAAAAAGCAAAGGGTGGCTACTTTGAGGAATCTAAAATATAAGACATGTTTTCAGTTATTTCACACTTTTTTGTTAAGTACATAATTCCACATGTGTTCATTCATAGTTTTGATGTCGTCAGTGATAATCTACAATATAAATAGTCATGAAGATAAAGAAACACACTGAATGAGAAGGTGTGTCCAAACTTTTGGCCTGTACTGTACAACCACAGCAGGGGGAACATTTCAGCTCTGGACTTTGATCCTTTTTAACAGACTCAAATTCAAATCTAATCATTCTTCTTTTAGTCTTTCCATGGAGTATGCATACCTGCAAAGGGCTGAAAAAGGTGACACATCTCTGTAAAGAATGGCTTTTATTATTATTATTATTAAAAATGTAATAACAATAACTTATTTCACCAGTAAATTCCTGTTAACAACAAAACAACCATTGGAATGGAAAAGGATATTTTACAATTACTTTGAATGCAGCACGAGGCTGGTGTTAGAATCCTGAAATGCAGACACACTTTTACACCGTTTAGCTGCCAGCATTTTAACTGTTTACTCCAGCTGCTAGTTAACGGTAGGCTAACGTTACCTGCTGCTAGCTAACGGTAGGCTAACGTTACCTGCTGCTAGCTAACGGTAGGCTAACGTTACCTGCTGTTGAGTGTAGTGTAAACTAGCTAACGGTAGGCTAACGTTACCTGCTGTTGAGTGTAGTGTAAACTAGCTAACGGTAGGCTAACGTTAACTGCTGTCGAGTGTAGTGTAAACTAGCTAACGGTAGGCTAACGTTACCTGCTGTTGAGTGTAGTGTAAACTTGTGTCCCGTGCGGCGATGTTTCAGTTCCCTCTAACGTCTGTTTTCGGAGCATCAGAGAGAAGCGCAGTCATTTAAGTGGCACCTAAATAAGTCACCGAAATCCGCGTTGCTATTCGGTCCGGTAGATAACGGTTGTTAAGGCACCGGTGCCGTATTAGCACCGGGTCTCCGAGCCCCCCCCAAAATAAAAACTCTTCGGAAAGCCAAAAAGTGACTAGTTTGCAGGTATGAGTATATTTCCTCTACCCAGCCCAGCCACTGTCCCAGGCTTAGAGGGTCACATTTCAACCAGTTCCTCATTATCGCCTTTTTACGTGCCAATATCAAGAATTTGAAGAGGTAGATATGCCTTTTTCTTTGAAAAATGTCCTAATGATAAAGGAAACTTGATCAGATTCTTTTTTATTCTAATTAGCCTAACATTTTTTAACATAGAAAAACATACAACTTCCGTCATCACCAACCACCCAGACAAACAAATAAAAAAATCAATCAAAGATGACACAGTAACTTAAATATTCAAGACCATTCAACAAAATAGTAACAAAATAGGACAATAAGCCCGAATAAACATAATGTATAAATGACCCCATGAGCCCATCGTACACGTCTCTCCCCAGCACAAAGCTTCTTAGGAGCCTCCAGAAAGTTCAGCTACTCTCCCCATTTCCTAGTCTAGACATCCAATCTGGCGAACCGCTTATACGACATCTTTTCAAAGGCCACCCCTCTAGTAGGGTTGCACAATATTGACAAAATGTGATATTGCGATATTAATTTCGATATTTTGAAACATGTGTAAAATTACAAAAGTTACGGGAACAGGCATGAAAATAGATTAATAACAAATTAAACAAGTTTTCTTACAACTGACATATGTCATATTGGACTGGACCAACATGAAGAAATAAATAAGGACCATGTCTACAGAACAGGACATGTTTGACTGGTTGGACAGTATATAATATATAAAGAGAACAGGACATGTTTGACTGGTTGGACAGTATATAATATATAAAGAGAACAGGACATGTTCTACTGGTTGGACAGTATATAATAAATAAAGAAAACAGGACATGTTTGACTGGTTGGACAGTATATAATAAATAAAGAGAACAGGACATGTTTGACTGGTTGGACAGTATATAATATATAAATAAAGAGAACAGGACATGTTTGACTGGTTGGACAGTATATAATATATAAAGAGAACAGGACATGTTTGACTGGTTGGACAGTATATAATATATAAAGAGAACAGGACATGTTCTACTGGTTGGACAGTATATAATAAATAAAGAGAACAGGACATGTTCTACTGGTTGGACAGTATATAATAAATAAAGAGAACAGGACATGTTTGACTGGTTGGACAGTATATAATATATAAAGAGAACAGGACATGTTCTACTGGTTGGACAGTATATAATAAATAAAGAGAACAGGACATGTTTGACTGGTTGGACAGTATATAATATATAAAGAGAACAGGACATGTTCTACTGGTTGGACAGTATATAATAAATAAAGAGAACAGGACATGTTTGACTGGTTGGACAGTTTATGGACAGTATATAATAAATAAAGAGAACAGGACATGTTCTACTGGTTGGACAGTATATAATAAATAAAGAGAACAGGACATGTTTGACTGGTTGGACAGTATATAATATAAATAAAGAGAACAGGACATGTTCTGACTGGTTGGACAGTATATATATAAATAAAGAGAACAGGACATGTTTGACTGGTTGGACAGTATATAATAAATAAAGAGAACAGGACATGTTTGACTGGTTGGACAGTATATAATATATAAATAAAGAGAACAGGACATGTTTGACTGGTTGGACAGTATATAATAAATAAAGAGAACAGGACATGTTTGACTGGTTGGACAGTATATAATAAATAAAGAGAACAGGACATGTTTGACTGGTTGGACAGTATATAATAAATAAAGAGAACAGGACATGTTTGACTGGTTGGACAGTATATAAATAAATAAATAAATAAAGAGAATAGGACACAACGTTTGCATATTGCATACTTATCGCGACACTTTCGATATAATATTGCGCAACGTGATATCGCGATAACGATATTGAGTCGATATATCATGCAGCCCTACCCTCTAGTCATCTCACAAGCCCACTCCTGGATTAACGCCCCCCCCCCTCATAATAATCTGACTGGCGATCATTGAACTAGTCTGGACACAGTATCTTATGTATTTGATCGGATTCTTAATTTAATTTACCAACGCCCACCAGACTGGAACATCTCAGTCCACTGATGTGGATATCTTAAAGAATGAACTCAGATATTTACAGCATGCAGAGAGGAAGCTATTAGTTGTCAATCATTCAATTAATCGCCAACTATTTTGATAATCAGTTTGAGTCATTTTTTATTGAAAGAAAAGAATACATTCTCTGATTCCAGCTGTGTTTAATGTGAATATTGTTCTAGTGTCTTCTCTCCTCTGTGAAAGTAAAACTGAATATCTTTGAGTTGTGGTCAAAACGAGGCATTTGAGGACGTCCTCTTGGGACTTTGGGAAACACTGATCATCATTTCTTCACATTTTATAGAACAACTTATCCATTCATCCAGAAAATAATCCACGGATTAATCAATGACGACAATAAGCTGCAAATAGTTGCAGCGCTACATATATTCTTGACTTAACACCTGCAGACTGTAGACTGAATCTCTGAATGAGGCTCTGACGCAAAGTTACTTGACATCATCTCTTTCTGGGGACAAATATAACGAGCAAATACGTGTTCCCGAGAACATTTTGAACCCGAGAAACTGCCTGAGGGGTCGACTGAAAGACGGAAAGAATGACACAGGTAGTATTTTAGGAGAGGAGAAAAGAGTTGAGTGACACACCAGGAACATAAAAGAAACTTTCTAAATTACTACCAGTAAAAAAATTAGGGCTGTCCTCGACTAAAGAACTTCTTAGTCGACTAACACTTATAGGATTTTGTCGACTAATCGATTAGTTGATTTAATTGACAGAGCTGTGCTCTTTGAGAGGTGGTTAAGACTAGAAAAGCACAATATAAATGTAGTTAATTAACCATCTGTTAAAACTGAGTTTCTCCACAATTAATCCTGCAAAAGCACCACTTTAAATCTTGTGTTTACCATAAATGTGCTCAGAAGTTTCTTGGAAATAAGTAATACAGGATGAATAAGCATAAAAAATTACTAATCGACTAAAGAAATCTTAGTCGACTAAGACCAAAACTACCGATTAGTCGACTAATCGACTAAGAGGTGGCAGCCCTAGAAAAATAAAAAATAAAAAAACACACACACACACTACTCTACCTCCGAGCCAACTTACCCACCAGACTTTTAAACCATCGGCTTACAATCCAGGGGGTCCTCCGAGTCAATCCAGGCGGCCTCCAAATTATTGTTAATTTGTTTTTAAACAATTGTTTTCAAAAATTAAAAAGTCTTAACATGATTCTAACATATTATTAGCAAATATAAATCCCCACTGATGGTAGGCTTACTGGCCTATAGGTAATGTAGTCATTAAGGTAGCCATCCACAGATACTGTTCATCCCAAAGGATTGTTTCACATTTAAGGGTTAACATTAAAACATGGTTCATAAAATCATACCAACCAATTATTAGGCTATTTGAATAGCTTAGTATTCTATGCAAAAAAGGTGTCTGTAAATGCTTTAGGCGGCCCTAAAAGTTATTGTAGGACCAGTTTAATATGCAACTTCATTTTATACAATATATGTAGTAGGGGGGTCCCTGATCCATCTCTCTCTCAGTTAAGGGGTCCTTGGCTTAAAAAACGTTGAAGACCCCTGAACTGTTGGATCTACTTTGAAACTTCACAACAACACTACGTAATCAGTCTGATGTGCTGACTCTGCTGCTGTCAGTCATACCACTGTCGCTTTAATATGCAATGTTTGGCTCCCATGTGCTTTTGTGTAGTTGAAATTAGTTTTATTCTGTCCCTACTTTAGTTTTATATACCTGTCATTATATCTATCTATCTATCTATCTATCTATCTATCTATCTAACTATCTATCTGTACTTATGTCTGTCTTTGTGTAGTCTATATCTGTGATGTTCCACTTCCGAGATTGCTTAGGTGCCGCAGGAAATGGCGCCGGATGCATGTCTTTTCGCCACTTGTCCGTTTCCTTCAGCTTTCCTTGTGTTGTCATTCTAAACTCTGAAGAGATTCAGTTTGACAACAGATATAAAACTATAAGCGCAGCTAATCTTCACACTGGAGAAGCTCGAACGTGAAAATATTTGGCATTTCTGCAAAAAAAAATTAAAAGTACGTAAACGTTAACTAATCTACTAATCCAATCATTTCAGCTCACACAAACAGGGATGCAACGATCATTTCCATTGTTGATTAACCTGTCGATTATTTTCTGGATGAATGGATCAGTTGTTTGGTCTCTTAAATGTCAGAGAAAAAAAAAGAAAAAAAAAAAGAAAAAAAAGGTGAAAAATGAGGATCAGCGTTTCCCAAAAAGCCCAAGATGACGTCCTCAAATGTCTCGTTTTGTCCCCAACATAAAAATATTCACTTTACTTTACTTTACTTAGAGGAGAGAAGAAACAATACACGGTATGTATGAGTGCAGAGCAGCTCCTGTGTATCAACAGCGCCCTCTTCAGGCAGCAGAGTGAAGGGGACGTGAGCTGAGCGTGCTCAGTTAGGCCTCGGGTCAAAAGCATCACCCTCCGTCTGAAGATTTTACGGACAGGGCCTGCGTGCTTCATGCTGCAGCCCAAATCTATCTGCACAGTACAAACACTTCTCCTCCAACCCCAGATCGTCTAACAGCAGCAGTTGGTTGTTCTCTATGTGGGACAGATGGTGTGTAGGAGCTAATGCTGGGCAATATATCAATATTATATTGATATATGAGACTAGATATAGGGCTGGGAAAAAAATCGATTTGATTTAAAAATCAAGTTGATAAGTCAAATCGATTCATATTTTCAAGGGTTAGATTTAGGGTAGATTTTTTTTTTTAATCCAAATACAGTATAAATAATTTGGATGTTTAACAATCTTTCTTGTAGCCTGACAAGCCAGACCCACATCAAGATGTTGGGTCTGGGAACTCACCATTGACGGAGCTCGATCCGAGGGGCGGGGTAAACGGTTGTCTTTCAAATTCCCTCTGCACGTAATAGGATAGCGCTACAACCAGGCAGAGCAACGAAGAAGGTAGAGGAGCTAGCTGATAGATTAAACTTTTGCCGTATCCGGTCGGCAAAACTCCGAACACATCTTCCTTTTTTAAGAATGATTTCTGTGCCGTTCTTTGTTCTTTTCTCAAAGAAAAGCTGAACTCCAAGTCTTCCAGAAGTCCGCTGTTCCCAGCAGCAGCAGCCATAAGCCCCGCCCACCGACTCTATACACAATGTGATTGGCCTGACCAAAATTTGGTTTTTGCTGCTTGAAAGTCAACGGAGAGTGCCTGGACCCCCCTGGCTGCCAAATAAATTAGCTGCCACTAGGGGGAGTCTAGATTATCTTTGTTGCACACTGCACAGTGACTTTTCACTTAGAGAAAGGGTTTGCCTTTGCAATTTTGTTTATGTTGATGCACTTTAATTAAATACAATAAATATATATTTTTAAAATATATTTACAGTTCGCAGTTATTTCGTTTTAAATGGAAGGGGGGGAAAATCGAATCGAAAATCAAGTTTTTTATAAAAAAAATCAAAGATTTTTTTAGGGAAATACATCGCCCAGCTATAACTAGATATCGTCTTAGATTTTGGATATCGTCATATATGGTATACGTGCATACGGTAGCATAATGAGGGTCCTTACATGTAAACCGAAGCATTGATACAGTACGGTAGAGTCTTTTTAAACTATCTTTTTAATAAACTGTCTGTACACTTACAAAGTGTTCTCAATGCTTCTGTTTACATGTAGGGATCCTCATTATGCAACCGTGGAAGTCTGGTGATTTTTGGATCCTTGTTAGTGGTGTAGAAATAGAGATTTGTTGTTACTTTACCCTCTGCCCCAACGACTAGCGTTATAAGCTAATTAGCGGTTTGTGCTAAAACTGGTCACATTGGATTAGCATGAAAACATATCCCAGAGAACGGTCGACTCGGTACACATGTGTTATTAACTCCCTAGGTTCATTTTGCGCCGGATTTGTCCTTTAAGTTATGGGTTCTTTACATTGTTGGTAGTAAATATCACCACACAGCAGCTTTTAGGCATTTTTCCGCTGCATGCTAGCAGTCGAAATTAACGAGTAGGAAACCTTCATGCAATACAAGTCAATGGAGAGTGGAGAGTTCTCCCTCCCTCCCCACCACCCCCCACGGTGGGCGTGGCTTTCAGAGTATGACGAGATCTCCATGCCTTGAACTGAACTGTTGGTGCTTGGCAGGGTCAGTACATGAAACTCTGAAGGCCTGTGCCTCCTGAGATATTGGGATCTTTTTGGTCAATTCCTCCTTCAGTGCTGAACAGTTTCAAACAAGAGTTGCCACCACGGTGAGGCTCCGACTCACCAGCATGCAGATGTCCATGGGGAGGTAGACTTTCCGTCTGCTGCTGTGATAAGGAGTCGCTCTCAGACACGTCACGATTCCCTGAGCTTTACCGATGTGACTCGCTGCGTGGTCTGCATGGACGTTTTTCAACCCTAAAAAGTAGAAATAAAAAAATAAAGAACACATAACAGGCACTTACTTCAACTATCCAAATTCTCCTGTTGGAGAAACAGTCTGTAGGTCAACAGAATCACATTTCCAGGATAACTGCCTGACATCCGGTGCGTGATGTCCCTCACCGTCCGCTCTCCGTGTGTTGCCGTTTTTAAACTCCCTTCGCTTCGGGAAACAACAACAACAAACAAGCTAGCGAGCTACACGCTGAAAATGTCATGTTTTGAACAAAGTTTGGATGGTGCAACAAGGCAGGTCTGCTCAGTTCTTTTGGGGAATGATTGTAAAGATTTACAAAGAATATGTTTAGGGCGTTTCCTCTCTAACTGGGACGTTTTGGGACCGATTGGTGGGATTGCTGTGGACCAAGTGCACACGGAGATCCACTGGTAAGATCAGACTGTGGTGGTACTGGGCAGCTTCCAGGTATGAATGTGATCAGATCAGACTGTGGTGGTACTGGGCAGCTTCCAGGTATGAATGTGATCAGATCAGACTGTGGTGGTACTGGGCAGCTTCCAGGTATGAATGTGATCAGATCAGACTGTGGTTGTACTGGGCAGCTTCCAGGTATGAATGTGATCAGATCAGACTGTGGTGGTACTGGGCAGCTTCCAGGTATGAATGTGATCAGATCAGACTGTGGTGGTACTGGGCAGCTTCCAGGTATGAATGTGATCAGATCAGACTGTGGTGGTACTGGGCAGCTTCCAGGTATGAATGTGATCAGATCAGACTGTGGTGGTACTGGGCAGCTTCCAGGTATGAATGTGATCAGATCAGACTGTGGTGGTACTGGGCAGCTTCCAGGTATGAATGTGATCAGATCAGACTGTGGTGGTACTGGGCAGCTTCCAGGTATGAATGTGATCAGATCAGACTGTGGTGGTACTGGGCAGCTTCCAGGTATGAATGTGATCAGATCAGACTGTGGTGGTACTGGGCAGCTTCCAGGTATGAATGTGATCAGATCAGACTGTGGTGGTACTGGGCAGCTTCCAGGTATGAATGTGATCAGATCAGACTGTGGTGGTACTGGGCAGCTTCCAGGTATGAATGTGATCAGATCAGACTGTGGTGGTACTGGGCAGCTTCCAGGTATGAATGTGATCAGATCAGACTGTGGTGGTACTGGGCAGCTTCCAGGTATGAATGTGATCAGATCAGACTGTGGTGGTACTGGGCAGCTTCCAGGTATGAATGTGATCAGATCAGACTGTGGTGGTACTGGGCAGCTTCCAGGTATGAATGTGGTCAGATCAGACTGTGGTTGTACTGGGCAGCTTCCAGTATGAATGTGATCAGATCAGACTGTGGTGGTACTGGGCAGCTTCCAGGTATGAATGTGATCAGATCAGACTGTGGTGGTACTGGGCAGCTTCCAGGTATGAATGTGATCAGATCAGACTGTGGTGGTACTGGGCAGCTTCCAGGTATGAATGTGATCAGATCAGACTGTGGTTGTACTGGGCAGCTTCCAGGTATGAATGTGGAACTGAGTGAATGTGATCAGGGTGTTCCTCTGTTCCAGAGTCTGCCTCTCAGTGAACTTTCCCTGAATTAATAAAAGGTTAAAAACAAGTTCCTTCCTGAGACTATTTAGCAGAGCCACCATCGCTGCGTCTGGAGCTTAGCGCCGCCCAAGACGATAGTGATTGGTTTGAAGAAATGCAAACAACCCAGAGCGTTTTTTTTTCTTCTATTCCAGAACGCATCTGTGGTGTAGCCAGACCTTCCTCCACAGCGCTGTGGAGATAGAGCTGGCGTTGCGAGACTGCCAGTGTAAGGTTTATGGTGCAGCAGTCACGCCGTTTTGGGCAGCACCTAAGCCGAATGAATGTAACTAAAAGACTTTTCTCAGATTTATTGACTGCAGATTGTACTCTTTAGCAAGTTTTGTCCTTAAGCTTTCTGAGTGTTATGTATTTATCTGCTCTAGCTTTTCCAACGTTTAAGACAAAGATATGGTAATAATAATGGGCCAAAACGATGTATAAAAGAGACCCAAAACAACCCCAAAAGGAAACAAAATGTACCAAAATGAGACAACACGATTCCAAAGAGACACAAAAACCCACAAAGAGACACAAAATGTATGGGGAAATTGCTTTTTTTAAATGAAAAAATCCTTACCTAAACACTCCAGCAGCAGGTATATTAAAGATGACTGTGTGTTCTCTGCATACTTCTCCAGCTCCTGCAGGTTTCTGTAGGCTCGGTCATCCAGATCCTTCTCCTGGTGAAACACACATATGATTGTTAACCTAAATGGTAACTAGTTAACTAGTAACTAGACATTGTCCACTTGGGATTAGGGCTGCTCGATTATGGAAAAAATTATAATCACGATTATTTCAGTCAATATTGAAATCATGATAATTTAACACGATTACTCGCTGACTTCTGGAAAGATGTTATAATTATTGAACTTAAAAAAAAAGTGGAAAAAGTTAATAAATCAACAGTAAAAAACACATACAACTGTGAAATTTGCCTCAATACTTGTCCTATTTAAACTTTATTTTTTCCATTCAGAAAAGAGAAAATAAGAGTTTACTTGCAAAACGTAATGAGCTAAATAATAGTTTTTCTCGATTATTCTGTTTTTGTGATCATTGGGAGCCGAAATCATAATCACGATTACATTTCGATTAATTGCACAGCCAAACTTGGGATGGCCACATATGTCTATAAACTGTGAAGACATCCAGTTAAACAATCAAGTCCCAAAATTACAGAAAATATTATATAAAATAAAATATTATCTCATTAACCCTGAAATAGGCCTGCACAATAAATCGTTACAAAATCGCGATATTGAGTCACCCTTGTTCA
The DNA here is from genome assembly GCA_025617405.1 of Perca schrenkii. Taxonomy (NCBI): domain Eukaryota; kingdom Metazoa; phylum Chordata; class Actinopteri; order Perciformes; family Percidae; genus Perca; species Perca schrenkii. The sequence goes on from CM046792.1 coordinate 34,757,623, forward strand.
CGATTAAATTTTTAAATGACTGATTAAATTCAATGACAAATTAATTTATTGAAAGCATTTTCCATTGACATGTTTTAATTATGTAAAGACATGTTCAAGGAGTTCAGATAGAGCCTGTATCAGGGCCATATTTAGTTTAATAGGTTATATGTCACTATTTTTGGCAGCCTACTGTACTTAAAGGCCAGTATTTACTTTATTTTCTGTATTCATTGAAGTCTCTATGTTATCAGGCTTGTGGTGATGTGCAATGTTCTATAGGTGCCAAAAGAAATCTATGTTAATTGGTACTGCCAATTTGTTTTGTTACGTTTCATGTGCGCAATAAACATTACACTTTGTGAGAAAAAAAATCGTGGCAGAGAATCGTGACTTCAATTCTAAGCTAAAAAAAAAAAAACGTGATTCATATTTTTCCCCCTGAATCGTGCAGGCCTACCCTGAAATAACATAAAAACTTAAAATATATGCATGCAAAGGGGCTGATTTGCTCTTATCAGGATAACTATGGACTGTGATTCCTCTATGTTGATTTTATAGTGGCGGCCCACCGTGACAAAATTTCTGCCACCACAGTATCAGAAATAGGGCTGTACAAAAAATGTTGTTGCAGTTGCCTTTTAAATTATCCTGCCACTCACATTGCAATTTAACAACAAGTAGAACTATTCAGAGGTTATTGGGCCCGTCCAGTTTAACGCCACATACTGTTGTGTTGATGGAGTTTATTGTCAAAATGGGGGGTTGTTGTTCGGACAGACCTGCCCCCCACTGTTAAAAAAAAATAAATAAAATCCTAAAAGGAAACACTGCTATGGATCATGTAAATGTGAGGAGTTGTGTCTTACTCTCTCAGTTATGATCCTCAGCAGCCATCTCTTGGTCAGGTAATGTTTCCTCACCGCCTGCAAAACATCATCCAGACTGTTAAACCAGCTGAATTAACACTTCACTGCAGCGGTTAGTCTATCTGATGTCCCCTCAGTTAACTGTGAAGCTGGTCAAAGACAGAAAAAGAATGGGACATTTTAAACTGAAATGAGATTTACGTTAAAAAAAAGAACTTGTGTTGCTTCCTCCTTAATAGCCTCTGCTTGTGTTAGTAGGTAGTCAGCTTATGAACTCATGTAAGTCGAGACAATGGTACTCAGGTGTCTTTCAGGTCAGTGTCCAACATAACCTCATGACCTTTCCAGGCAGAGGAGTACGTCCGCTCTGTGTCTCCATGGAAGAGAGGAGACTTAAAAGGAACAAGCCGACTTATTGGGACTTTGTCATATTCACCGTGTCCCCCAGAGTTAGATAACTCCATACATACCCTTCTCATCTCCGTGCGTGTTGTAACTCTGTCTGACTCTCACACCGCTAGCCTAGCTTAGCCCAGATCCTGGAGGTAACCGGCTCCATCTAGCCTAGCTTAGCCCAGATCCTGGAGGTAACCGGCTCCATCTAGCCTAGCTTAGCCCAGATCCTGGAGGTAACCGGCTCCATCTAGCCTAGCTTAGCACAGATCCTGGAAGTAACCGGCTCCATCTAGCCTAGCTTAGCACAGATCCTGGAGGTAACCAGCTCCATCTAGCCTAGCTTAGCACAGATCCTGGAGGTAACCGGCTCCATCTAGCCTAGCTTAGCCCAGATCCTGGAGGTAACCGGCTCCATCTAGCCTAGCTTAGCACAGATCCTGGAGGTAACCTGCTCCATCTAGCCTAGCTTAGCCCAGATCCTGGAGGTAACCGGCTCCATCTAGCCTAGCTTAGCACAGATCCTGGAGGTAACCTGCTCCATCTAGCCTAGCTTAGCCCAGATCCTGGAGGTAACCGGCTCCATCTAGCCTAGCTTAGCACAGATCCTGGAGGTAACCTGCTCCATCTAGCCTAGCTTAGCACAGATCCTGGAAGTACCCAGCTTCATCTAGACTAGCTTAGCCCAGATCCTGGAGGTAACCGGCTCCATCTAGCCTAGCTTAGCACAGATCCTGGAGGTAACCGGCTCCATCGAGCCTAGCTTAGCAAAGATCCAGGAGGTAACCGGCTCCATCTAGCCTACTGCTCCCAATAAGTGACAAAATAACGCCAACATGTTCCTGTTTACATGTTGTGATTTGTATAGTCACAGCGTGTACAAATAAAAAGGTCACATGACACACAGCCATCTTCTAACCGAATACATACTGGGAACTATATTCTCAGAAAGGCGAAGCACTGCTACTCTCTGTTACTTGGACGGAGGGATTTGCTAGCAGCACCTGAAGCCCCGTGGTGTTGCGGTAATCAATCCACCCAAGTAGCAGAAGTAGCAGTGCTTCACCTTTCTGAGAATATAGAGCACTTTTTTCTTCCATCCCGGAATGCTGTGTGGACTAGCCAGACCCTCCTTTGCAGCGCTGTGGAGGAAGGTGTGACAATGCGTACACACCTCCAGCATGAGTTTAAAGGTATAGTGGAGGATTTTCTTTTTCCGGGTGGATCATCAAGACTATTGGTCCTCCTGGTTGTCAATCATTCTGGTGATATGTTTACGTAAGGCCGTGGTACGTGCTCGTCCGTAGCTTTCAGGTGTGTGTGTGTGTGTGGTGAGCTTGAGCTACAGTTTCAGCCATTCATTGAAGCATTGAAGCTTTTGGGAGAATATTTCACACGCTGGCGTGCGCTAAAAGCACAGGTTGGGCTTCCCACTGATGCCTCAGTCGTGAAGTTTCTACTCCACAGGTAAAGTTTGGCTATTTGGAGAAATCCATTTAAAATCACTGCTAGTAAAAGTTGATGTAAGCTATGATTAGCGATGCTAGCCCTGGCACAAGTCACGCACCGCGCACACACGGTAACATCTCAATTTGTGAAAAAGTGCAAATCTTCTTTTGGAAAGTAGGCTTGTATGAGCCATTCCGACAGCAACTTGTAAACAGTGCACTCTCGTGCACACGTTTAATAGGCGTTCCCTCTCGGGAGCAGGCAGAGTGTTGCGCATGTGCATTTTTTCAAAAAGTACAGAGGGCGGTTCTTTTCTAAAATTCGGGAAAATCCTCCAGTTTACCTTTAAGTACAGCACACCTTCAGGGAGACAGGAACTTCAGAGAGTTGGGACAGCACTGCACAGTAACACATGGCGGTTTAACTGTACTGCCTGCCTAAATTCTCTCCTCCGTTCCTCCCAGGTTCTCTGCAGGTTGATATTTACCCGCCACAGCTCGGCGCTGACTGGCTGGTTCGGAGGCTCGTCTCTGTAGATTTCTTCTATGGCCGTCTTCCAGAACTGCATTCGCATCAAACCAATGGTCTTCTGGGAAACAGAGTCCTTCACCTTGTGGAGAAACAAATATATAAAAAGGCAACGGTTTGACAAGCTAGTTTGAAAAAAGGTGATAGTGACAGTAATAGAAGTGCAGCAGTAACAGTAGTAGTAGTAGTAGCACAAGTATAGCAGCAGTTTTTAATCAGTGATCCTTCCTCTGTAGGACTACCTGCCTGTGCCAGCTCCACATTAAAGGCTCTCAGAGCCAAAGAGGAGCGCCGCGCCTCCTCTGGCAGGAGGAGGGAGGACACGAAGCCGTCATAGTCTCTGGACCTGAGGAGGAGAACATGGAGTTCATGTCATTCTTCTAAAAATAACTCATATCAAAAACTGTGATTATGTTTTACTAGAGCTTTTACTTTTACCATAACTTTGTTCAGAGCCAGAGGCCAATACAATATTTTTCAAAGAAACAAACGGTACAAACTAAATTATATTACATTTTTTTTAGAAAACCAAAGACATGAAAAATTTGATCAATCACCACCCCAATCGCTTTTTTAATAAAAATGTGATTTGTTCCAGACTTACAGCGGTCTTTGCAGAACAGCTGTTTTTTTTAAAGCACATTTCCAAAGTAGATCTTCTTATATTTATAGGTTTACACATGCAATCAACTTTTTTTTATTTTTTTTATTTTTCAAAAACACATTTAAAGAGCAGGGAAACAAAGTTAATAATGATGATTTTTAAGAATGATTTCACCACACCCTTAATATGATCATGAGCTCTAATTGATTTTTTTTTGTCTTTTCTGATTGAACACTGACTGAAAAGAATGGGTAACTTAGGCTAATTTTAAATTAATTAAGAAAGTCGAAATATATACACTTAATTTCATGCTTCTTGATCAGCTGAATGGAGCCGAAATGAACATTGAACACAACGTATTTAAAGGAACATATGAAGTTTTCAAAATATGTTATTAGTGTTGTGAATTCTTGCGTTGTCTACATTTATACCACATAATTTGAATGGAGTCCGGCGTGGAGTTCTCTACTTACGAGTTTTACTCTACAATGTATAGGTTATTTCTTTAAAGGAATGCTATTATCTCTTTAAACTAGAAGGCGGGACTTATCAGGACGTGTCCAGCAGTAAATGATGCTGTTGTATCTGCTCTGTTAGTGTAGATTAACACAACTTTAGCTTGTGTTGTTAGCAGTGAGGTGCAGCCAGACCTACCTGACCAGATCCAGGCAGTACTTCTCATTGATTTGTGAGTCTGCTGTCACGCTGGTCGCCGCTCTCACACTCTGTATACCAGCCGCTCTTTTAATACAAACGCAGCTGGGTGAAATCTTTTTGTGAAGAGCGGGATACAACGAGGTTTTACTGCTTAATAACCCCTGTATAGCACTGATGCCAGCTGCCATGATGTTCCCCTTCAGCTTTCACCCCTTATAAACCTTGTGTCACGTTAAAAACATTCCCCCGGCACTGCCGGGCTTTTAATTCCGCTTCTTTTTTTGATTATAAGAGCTGCCGACATGTCAGCCAATGAGTTGCAAATCATATATTGACGTACACACGCATGGAAACTATCACATAAAATAACAACGATCAATATATATGTGGAAGATATTATGTTAAACTCGCAAACTAAAACAGCAGGTGACCCATAACGTTACCGGAAATGTAACTATACTGCTGCCAAAATAAGAGAGTAGCAAATATGCTACTGACAACTCACACAGGTCTGAACTCCACAATAGTAAGTCAGAAAATTAAATAATGAAAATAATAATACATATTTAAAATATGTATATATTTTTTTGTATGCAGTCTAGGGTCAGAGATTAAGTTTTAAATTGAATTATCAACGCTCGCGGCTTTTATTTTGTAAAATAACCGGAAGTTACGTTAACAGTGTGTTTCGGTTTGTTTACTTTGATGTTGAGCGCTAGGTGGATAATGTAGGAAACTAGCAGGAGGAGAAGAGAGGAGAGTTTGGCAGGCTAATTTTCCTCCTCCTCATATGGCAGCAGTGTCGGTCAAATGCCCGTTTGTGTGGCTGCTGCTGTGGCTCTGCGTCCGGCTGTCCGAGACCAAAAACACTCGGTAAGACCGCCGGTTCCTGTTTTAGCTAGCCGCTAATGTTAGCCTGCTAGCTGTTATCCTAGCCTACACGATTTAGCTTAGAGAAGTCTGTCCAAACTTGTTTCATTTCCTCGTAAGTGACAGTTGAGTTAGATGGATAAAAAAGATATTTTTGCGAAAAAAAATTGTTAACCTGATAACCCTTCATAAACAAACTAAGTTCACAAATGCATGCTAACATATCTTAACAGCTGTTGGGCAACAATTTGACTTTAGCAAACTTTTAAATTGTTATCAGAGTTGTTGAGAACAAAGTTCACAAGTTTGACTGACTGACCCTAAACACACCGAGGCCTTTAGTTATGAGGGGTGGAAGTAACAACAATGAATACATAGTAGTATTTTAGTAACACAATAAGAAAGTGATCAAAATTATCAAGTGATTTAATAACATAAAGCTGATTGGATTAAAACAGTCGTGATATAATGAAAACTGAGCCATGTTTCATCATTTTAACTGTCTTACATTCATCATTCACACAGCACCCAACTGTCAGCTATCTTCCACCCAAAAATGTCAATCAATTTAAAAACATGTTTCGCCATTCACCTGCATGGACAGCCCGGTTTTCATAAAAATAAAAAATAAACTTTCCAGCGATTAAATACTTATTTAACCCTTGTGTTGTCTTCCCGTCGAACATGCATGCACCTTTTTGTTTTTCTCGGTCAAAGTTAAAATTTAAATTAATTAAATATTTTTTTTTTCAACGTTTTGGTCGTCTTTTTCGACACTTTTGTCACTTTTATTGCTTTTATCCAAGTTTATTTGTCACTACTTCCGATGTCTTTTTTTTTGTCACTTTAAAAAAAAAAAATGTTTAAGAAGCTTTTTCTGAACTTTTTGTCACTTTTTTCAACATTGTTTTTTTCTGCATTTTTTTTTTCAAATGCTATAACATTGAATAAAAGTCCAAATTCAATAAAATTATTGAACTGATCATTTATTTTACTTGTGAAGAGCGTTGTAGGGAACCATCCACCTTACTTTTTTTTTGTAGTTGAAAATGTGGTTCTGAAACCTTTTTTAAATGGGTCAGATTTGACCCAAATAAGGAAGATTAACACATAACTGTGGCTAGTTTGATTACTTCTGTCTAATTGATAGCATTCAGTACATGTAGTTTGTACCGTGTGGTTATTATTGTAATGGCAGATAGGCCTAACTTTTAGTCTCAAGATGAGTTTTGTCATCACATTTTGGTTTCATTCTTCAAGGAAACAGTGTGTTAATGTTGCTGCAGTCGGACACTTTGGCCACAAGATGGCACTGCTGGATGATACATCACAGTGCCCTATATTTATATTTATCTATCTTAATATAGGGCACTGATACATCACAGCAACAAAACCCACCTCCACTGTCATCCGTGGTGTATTCTAATGCAGGGGTCTTCAACGTGTTTTAGGCCAAGGACCCCCTAACCTGAAAGAGAGATGAGCAGGGACCCCCTACTACATTCATTGTATAAAATTGAGTTGCATAATAAACTGGGCCTAATTTCTCAATTTCTTTATTTTTGAAAGGGGACAGTGAACATTAATCAACATTGAAACAATGTAAATGTTCCAGAGTTAGCTCAAAAGTGCTAATTTTCATCGGTAGTCCCCCGGTAGTAAGGGCGTGTAGGGTGGCCTAAGCTAGTATTTACATATTCATATATATTCATGTTTTAATGTCAAACATACATGTGGAAGGCACAGTGAATCCATAAGCTTAACTGTATCTGTGGATGGTTACCTTAGTAACTACCTTACCTTTTAGGCCAGTAAGCCTATCATCAATGTTGTTGAGGTTGTTGCTGCTTCTTTTACAAATAGTCTGATTTATCTTCGCTAATAATAATATGTTGGATTCATGTTAATTTATATTTTCAGACATATTTTAATTTTGGGAGGAATAAAAAAAAGTATTAAGTAAGCAAGTATTAAAACAACAATTTGGCGGCCCCCTCTGCAGTGACTCTGAGGAACCCCTAGGGGTCACAGCCCCCCTGTTGAAGATCTCTAGTCTAATGTATTGTAGTGGGTATACTGTACTGTGTATACTGTGCCAGAATCTGCCTTTGGGGGGAGGGGGGGGCGTATCATATTGGGGGGGGTCTGGCTGTCCTCCCCCATGGAAGTTTTGAGCATCTTAATCTTTATTTCCTGTATTACGGTGGAAATCCCTTTGTATTTAGCCTATGTGAAGAAGAAAAACACAGATGACAATTCAAAATATATCAAAAATATAATGGAAAGTATGTTGTTGCGTGTCATTGCACATTTTTAACCCTTTTTTTGTCTTCCCGTCAACCATTTTTTTTTCCACGTTTTTGATGCCTTTTTTTCACAGTTTGTTTTTGCTTTTTCCAACGTTTTAAATTGTTACATTTTTCTTCTACACATTTTCAGCGCTTATTTCTACGTCCCATATTTTCTGATATAAAACAAAAAATTGAAAAAGGGGTCTATTTGACCCAAAGTCAACACAAGGGTTAAGTGGATATGTGGAAATCCTGGAGCTTTCTTAGTGGGTATACTGGGTATACCTGCGTATCACGTAGACTACACCACTGACTATCACAACAATTATTATACTTTTATGAAATCAAAACATTTACATTAAGTCTAACAATAGAGACACTATGTCATACATCAAATGACATATATTAAACAAGTGTTTATTTACATCTACTAAGTAAATTGATCACAAAACGAGATAATTTAAAAACAAATGCGGCTTAAACTGATGCTGTTTTCTATCAGTGTTCCTCGAATCACCACGCACCTAAATACTATAGAGCGGCGCGAATATTTATACGTATACTGTGTATACTTGCTGTGCAGTAGGACGGTCATTCTCATATCACTGTTGTTGATGTGACAATGAAGAATTTAAACTGCAATAAAGTAAACAAAATCTAAGAAACAAACTTTAGTACAAAGAGAAGATGAATGAAGAAATGAAAAAAAAAGAGATGATGAAGATGAAAAAAGCCTCGGTATGTCTCAAGAGGATGTGTGGAGAGAGGGAGAGATGTTTGTTTGTGTCAAAAAAAATCCTGCACTAGGACACAAACTGATGAGAAATCAATTTCATGTAACCGACATCATTTGGCAAATTATGCAAAAAAAGGACTCAAATTTACCTGCATAATGAACAAAATTACCAAAGGTGAACACAATCTACACAACTGTCAATGTAAAATGAAATTAATCAAGATGGAAAAAAAAAAACACAAATGTGATAAAGTGGGAAGTGATGTTATGTGTGACCCCATATGTGACGTTGTGCTGTAAAGCCGCCATGTCATGCTACACAAAGTACTTTATGTGGACGTTGCAGTTGCAAAAACCGATGACTCGTCAGCCTGACCTTGTTTGTGTGTTTATCTGTTCTCAGGTCAGTAAATGGTAAATTAGTCTCCTGGCGTTGCCAGTTATCTCCACAGTGCTGGGGAGGAAAGTCAGATGCATTCTGGGATAGGAGGGTTGTTTACATTTCTTTAAACCAATCACAGTCGTCTTGGCCTGCGCTGAGCTCTGCAGAATAGTTTCAGAAAGGAACTTGCTTTTGGTGGAACAATACCCAATAAAGTTATTTAAAGGTCCCATGGCATGAACATTTCACTTTATGAGGTTTTTTAACATTAATGTGAGTTCCCCCCCAGCCTGCCCATGGTCCCCCAGTGGCTAGAAATATTGATAGGTGTAAACCGAGCCCTGGGTATCCTCTCTAGGGAACCACTAAGGTCTATATAAAAGAGACTTCAGATACAGTATTAGGGAACCACTAAGGTCTATATAAAAGAGACTTCAGATACAGTATTAGGGGAACCACTAAGGTCTATATAAAAGAGACTTCAGATACAGTATTAGGGGGACCACTAAGGTCTATATAAAAGAGACTTCAGATACAGTATTAGGGGGACCACTAAGGTCTATATAAAAGAGACTTCAGATACAGTATTAGGGGGACCACTAAGGCCTATATAAAAGAGACTTCAGATACAGTATTAGGGGGACCACTAAGGTCTATATAAAAGAGACTTCAGATACAGTATTAGGGGACCACTAAGGTCTATATAAAAGAGACTTCAGATACAGTATTAGGGGACCACTAAGGTCTATATAAAAGACTTCAGATACAGTATTAGGGGACCACTAAGGCCTATATAAAAGCATCCAAAAAGCAGCATGTCATAGGACCTTTTAAAAAAAACAAGCCTAATGAGCCTTCTTTGTAGCAATTAAGCAGTAAGAAGTGAAGTGGACTTTGACAGGTATACCAATGTCAAAACACCTGGTGCCACTGTGAACTGAGGGCACACCAACCCATGTTCCAGCAATTCAAGCTAGAGCTGCAAAGATTTATCGGTTTGTTGTCAACTATCAAATTAATCGGCAACTTTTTTGATAATCGGTTTGAGTGATTTTTTTTATGACACACACAAACACACACACTAGGGCTGCATGATATATCGACTCAATATCGTTACCGCGATATCACGTTGGGCAATCAACGTCAGCGCAGGGGGGAACTACGTGACAAACCCTATGGAGCGTACCACGTGTGTGCATATTTAGACAGAGTGACAGTGTAAGGGAAGAAATAGATAGAGACAAAAAAACTGAACCAATCAGAGAAGAGAAAGAAAAGTTGTGTCCTGTTCTCTTTTATTTATTTAGATATTTTATACTGTCCAACCAGTCAAACATGTCCTGTTCTGTAGACATGGTCCTTATTTATTTATTTCTTCATGTTGGACCAGTCCAATATGACATATGTCAGTTGAAATAAACCTTGTGTTGTATTTGTTATGATTCTATTTTGCTGCGTTTTCACTTAACTTTTGTAATTTTACATCCGTTTTAAAAAATATCGAAATTAATATCAATATCACAATATTCATAATCGATTTCGCAGTATCACATTTCGTCAATATCATCACATTTGAGCACGTCATATTGGGGCTTTTTGGGAATCACTGATCCACATTTTTCACCATTTTCTGACATTTTAGAGACCAAAAGAACCAATCCATTAATCCAGAAAATAATCAACAGATTGATCGCAAATGGAAATAACAGTTAGTTGCAGCCCTACAAACCCTAATTCAAGTAAATTCAAATTCAAGCTAAATGAAATACCATAATGCTTGCCTTATGTTCCAAATTGTCAACAGGCTGAACTCTAGATTGAGTAGTCTTGTTCCTATCTCCAGGCCCCCAGCACACCTACCAAACGAGAATCAAACCACTTATATCAGGAAAATGTCGCAGCCATGTGCGCGATGAGTGTTGCCTGTAGGGGGCTGCAGATTTGCAACAGGATTGATGAATGCCTCAAGGTGTTGTCCTTTATCTCCAACTTTAAAAGACAACTAAAAAAATATTTCTTATTAACCTACAGTACATCTAATATAAAACTGTTTTTTTCATGGACTACTGGGATGTATGTATGATTGTATGTGTATGTATTGTTATGTATGTACTGGTGCGCCTCTCGCGTGCAACTAGTCATCATCATTTGTGGTAATTGTGTATTCTATAGTTTGTACCACTACTTTTTATTGAATCATGGGCCCCCACCTATAAGCTTCTCTAGCTTCTTTGGGGGACCCATTCACTCTACCCAATTAATCTTGTACCCCCCAGCTGTATTATTGTAATGTCTCAAGTAGAGATGTTCTGACACAGATACCAGTATCGGTATCGGCTCCGATACTGCCTAAAACGCTGGTATCGGTATCGTGAAGTACTGGAGTTTATGCACCGATCCCATACCACGTAATAAAGCCCTAAAGAAAATCTACGTTAAAGTAGTTTATTTATGTTATTTTTCCGTTTATAACTGACTGTCAAACTGGAGAATAAAAGAAAGTTCTACGACATTCATTGTTTGTGTTTGTTCATGTTTCACAAAGAGTTTAACCTGAGCCAGACTGACAACAAAGATAGAAATCATATCCCATCCATACAGGGATAGTAGTATATAGTTGATAAAACATAATAAAATATATGACCCACTGGTATCGGATCGGTACTCTGTATCGGAATCGGTATCAGGAAGCAAAAAAGTGGTATCGGACCATCTCTAGTCTCAAGTGGTATTGTGAATAAAGAAATGAGAGAAAGTAATAAACACGCATACCCTAAACATATGCAAGTTTCTTTCTTAATGTTTAAAAAACAAAAATGTCGGAGTGACGCATGTGCGACTCACATCGGGTAGTGACAACCCCTAATGCTAGATGGCTATGCTGAGACACATCGCTAGTGTCCTTGCCTAACAGTGCCTAGCGGTGCCTAACAGTGCCTAACAGTGTCTAAAATGTTATAAACCTGTTTTACTTCATCGTGTCTCCTCGTAGAGTCTCTGTGGGCGATGACATCCTGCAGCCGTACGCCCACGGCCACGGCCCCTCACATTCTCACCGCCACGTCAGAGACTGTCAGCCCGTCGTCCATGGCAACCGCACCTACGAGAGCCACCCCCCCAGCAATCACAGCGGGCAGCCGGTGGCCGAGTCCACGGTGTTTGTGTCAGACAAAATGGTTTACGGTCAGTGACTAAATCACTTCACTGATCAAGTGCAGCTAGCTTCCACTGATGCGATCTCTGTGTTGAACCTGGAGCTGAGTTGTGTTTGATGGACCTCCTGATTTATTTATTCACTGCCTGACATTAAACTGATAAATAAACTATATATATATATATATATATATATATGTATATTCACTGCCTGAAATTAAACTGACATCGAAAGTGTTTACAAGAAGTGTGGTGCATCGTCTGCAATAGACAATACATTTTAAACAATTACAAACAGTATAAACGTATTGTAGTGGGTATACTGTACTGTGTGTATATATATATATATATATATATATATATATATATATATATATATATATATATATATATATATATATATAAGACAGTGGTTCACATTTATGTTGGGTTTAAACCCCCATATATATATATATATAGATAGATAGATAGATAGATCGATCACTACCCGATGTGAGTCGTGCATGCTCAGATTTACGATTTACGGCATAACTTGTCTTACTGAAATTTGTGAAATCCATAAAATAATAATCTTTTCTCTTACATACAATAACAGAAAATGGAAATTGTTTCAAAAACGTTGTAGCTATGTATATATATATGATTTGTTTGATTATTAACGTCAGCTCAAAACAACATTCAAGTGACAGCCTTTGTTGTGTTTGATTGCTAACTTGTAGCTAGCAGTCATTTCAAAAACGTTTTAGCTATCTGATTGTTTGATTGCTAACGTTAGCTCAAAACCATAGACCATAGTATATTGAAGGCTACTTTTCGCAAAGTGACTCATGTGCAACTCACATCTGCACTCGACTCACATCGGGTAGTGAAAACCCGAAAAAAAGTATCTGTTAGTAGGTACCAGGTACTTTTTTTCGTAATGGAAAACCAAAAAAAGGCGAGGCGAGGCGAGTAGGTACTGGTAATGGAAAAGCACCATAACAGTACCTAACAGTACCTAACAGTGCCTAACAGTGCCTAGCAGTGCCTAGCAGTGCCTAACAGTGTCTAGCAGTGTCTAGCAGTGTCTAACAGTGTCTAACAGTGTCTAACAGTGCCTAACAGTGTCTAACAGTGTCTAACAGTGCCTAACAGTGTCTAACAGTGTCTAACAGTGTCTAACAGTGTCTAACAGTGCCTAACAGTGCCTAACAGTGCCTAACAGTGCCTAACAGTGCCTAGCAGTGCCTAACAGTGCCTAGCAGTGCCTAGCAGTGTCTAGCAGTGTCTAACAGTGTCTAACAGTGCCTAACAGTGCCTAACAGTGTCTAACAGTGTCTAACAGTGCCTAACAGTGCCTAACAGTGCCTAACAGTGCCTAACAGTGTCTAACAGTGTCTAACAGTGCCTAACAGTGTCTAGCAGTGCCTAACAGTGTCTAGCAGTGCCTAACAGTGTCTAGCAGTGCCTAGCAGTGCCTAGCAGTGCCTAACAGTGCCTAACAGTGCCTAACAGTGCCTAGCAGTGTCTAACGGTGCCTAACGGTACCTAACGGTGTCTAACGGTGTCTAACGGTGTCTAACGGTGCCTAACGGTGCCTAACGGTGTCTAACGGTGCCTAGCGGTGCCTAGCGGTGCCTAGCGGTGTCTAACGGTGTCTAACGGTGTCTAACGGTGTCTAACGGTGCCTAACGGTGCCTAACGGTGCCTAACGGTGCCTAACGGTGTCTAACGGTGTCTAACAGTGCGTAACAGTGTCTAACAGTGTCTAACAGTGTCTAACAGTGCCTAACAGTGTCTAACAGTACCTAACAGTACCTAGCAGTGTCTAGCAGTGTCTAGCAGTGTCTAGCAGTGTCTAACAGTGTCTAACAGTGTCTAACAGTGTCTAACAGTGTCTAACAGTGTCTAACAGTGTCTAACAGTGTCTAACAGTGTCTAACAGTGTCTAACAGTACCTAACAGTGTCTAACAGTGTCTAACAGTACCTAACAGTGTCTAACAGTGCCTAGCAGTGCCTAACAGTGTCTAACAGTGTCTAACAGTACCTAACAGTGTCTAACAGTACCTAACAGTGTCTAACAGTGTCTAACAGTACCTAACAGTGCCTAGCAGTGTCTAACAGTGTCTAACAGTGTCTAACAGTGTCTAACAGTGTCTAACAGTGTCTAACAGTACCTAACAGTGTCTAACAGTGTCTAACAGTACCTAACAGTGTCTAACAGTACCTAACAGTGTCTAACAGTGTCTAACAGTACCTAACAGTGTCTAACAGTGTCTAACAGTGCCTAGCAGTGTCTAACAGTGTCTAACAGTGTCTAACAGTACCTAACAGTGTCTAGCAGTGTCTTGCAGTGCCTAATGGTGCTTTTCCATTACCAGTACCTACTCGCCTCGCCTCGCCTCGCGTTCGTTTTCCATTGCAGATTTTAAGAATCGCCTCAGCGTGGCTGGTCGTCATAGCGACTGCCGTGGGCGTGGCTTAGTAGCTTGCCATTGACAAATCCTCGCCGCATTTCCTGGTTCTCTGTCTCCGTGAACAACATGATATCAAAGAGTTAACGTTTACTGCTCCAGATTTCCCACCGTGATCACATATATATGACTCTAGAGTCGCTACTCGCTTTGTTTCTCTCACATATATATGACTCTAGAGTCGCTACTCGCTTTGTTTCTCTCACATATATATGACTCTAGAGTCGCTACTCGCTGCGGAGATAATCGCCGTCACTCTCTCACTTCTCCCTCGCTCACCAGCTTCCCACACGCACACATACGGCGACTCGACACACACACATCACACATTACACACACCAGCGCACCAGTATAAACATCTGGCCACTTTTATGCTACGGAGAAAGCTCTGCGTGGAGCCTCCGGCAGCAAAAAACCACCGCTGGCTGAACTATTTAAAAATGCTGTCTGTCGCTGGGAATGCGGTGATCAGTGACGATTCTTTCCGACCAGTCAGCAGCCTGCAGGGTTTCGCGTCACCTTCTCAGCTCGCCTCAGCTCGCTTGGAACCTCGACTGAGGAGGTGCGAAAAAAAGTATCTGTTAGTAGGTACCAGGTACTTTTTTTCGTAATGGAAAACCAAAAAAAGGCGAGGCGAGGCGAGTAGGTACTGGTAATGGAAAAGCACCATAACAGTACCTAACAGTACCTAACAGTGCCTAACAGTGCCTAGCAGTGCCTAGCAGTGCCTAGCAGTGCCTAACAGTGTCTAGCAGTGTCTAACAGTGTCTAACAGTGTCTAACAGTGCCTAACAGTGTCTAACAGTGCCTAACAGTGCCTAACAGTGTCTAACAGTGCCTAACAGTGCCTAACAGTGCCTAACAGTGTCTAACAGTGTCTAACAGTGTCTAACAGTGCCTAACAGTGCCTAACAGTGTCTAGCAGTGCCTAACAGTGTCTAACAGTGTCTAACAGTGTCTAACAGTGCCTAACAGTGCCTAACAGTGTCTAACAGTGCCTAACAGTGTCTAGCAGTGCCTAACAGTGTCTAGCAGTGCCTAACAGTGCCTAACAGTGCCTAACAGTGCCTAACAGTGCCTAGCAGTGTCTAACAGTGCCTAACAGTACCTAACGGTGTCTAACGGTGTCTAACGGTGCCTAACGGTGCCTAACGGTGCCTAACGGTGCCTAACGGTGTCTAACGGTGCCTAACGGTGCCTAGCGGTGCCTAACGGTGTCTAACGGTGTCTAACGGTGTCTAACGGTGCCTAACGGTGCCTAACGGTGTCTAACGGTGTCTAACAGTGCGTAACAGTGCCTAACAGTGCCTAACAGTGCCTAACAGTGTCTAGCAGTGCGTAACAGTGCCTAACAGTGCCTAGCAGTGCCTAACAGTGTCTAGCAGTGCGTAACAGTGCCTAACAGTACCTAACAGTACCTAACAGTACCTAACAGTGCCTAACAGTGTCTAGCAGTGCGTAACAGTACCTAACAGTGCCTAGCAGTGCCTAGCAGTACCTAACAGTGCCTAACAGTGCCTAGCAGTGCCTAACAGTGTCTAGCAGTGCGTAACAGTGCCTAGCAGTGCCTAGCAGTGCCTAACAGTGCCTAACAGTGTCTAGCAGTGCGTAACAGTGCCTAACAGTACCTAACAGTACCTAACAGTGCCTAACAGTGTCTAGCAGTGCGTAACAGTACCTAACAGTGCCTAGCAGTGCCTAGCAGTGCCTAGCAGTGTCTAGCAGTGCCTAGCAGTGCCTAACAGTGTCTAACAGTGCCTAGCAGTGCCTAACAGTACCTAACAGTGCCTAACAGTGTCTAGCAGTGCCTAACAGTGCCTAACAGTGCCTAACAGTGCCTAGCAGTGCCTAGCAGTGCCTAGCAGTGCCTAACAGTGCCTAACAGTGCCTAGCAGTGCCTAACAGTGCCTAACAGTGCCTAGCAGTGCCTAACAGTACCTAGCAGTGCCTAGCAGTGCCTAGCAGTGCCTAGCAGTGCCTAACAGTGCCTAGCAGTGCCTAACAGTGCCTAGCAGTGCCTAACAGTGCCTAACAGTGCCTAGCAGTGCCTAACAGTACCTAACAGTGCCTAGCAGTGCCTAACAGTGTCTAGCAGTGTCAAGCAGTGCCTAACAGTGCCTAACAGTGCCTAGCAGTGCCTAACAGTACCTAGCAGTGCCTAGCAGTGCCTAGCAGTGCCTAGCAGTGCCTAGCAGTGCCTAACAGTGCCTGACTTTTTGCTAGAAGCTAACGACTAAGAACCTGGGAACCACAACCCCAAACTGGCAGTTTGATTTTCTGTTGACTGAATTGTTTACCTAAAGTAAACTTCTTTGACTTTTATGAACATCATGTCTTTTTTGAAATATTAGTTTTTCTAAAATTATACTTAAAAACAAAATCCCAATATATCGCCTTACGCACAGTATCGAAATATATCGCAATATATTGAACCGTGACCCCATGTATCGTGCTACGTATCGTATCGCCAGATCCTTGCCAATACACAGCCCTATTCTAAATATTTCAGAAATATAATGGAAAGTATGTTGTTGCGTGTCATTGGGCATTTTTAAGAGGGTATATGGAAATCCTGGAGCTTTCTTAGTTTCTGCGTATCACATAGACTACACCACTGTTTTTAAATTATAAAACCGTAACCCAGAAGAAGCTGATGTATACTCTAGTTCTGATTTGTTTGTTTTAGGGATGCAACTAACGATTATTTTCATTGTCGATTAATCTGCCCATTATTTTAATCGTTTGGTCCATAAAATATCAGAAAATAGGTAAAAATGTCCAAGGTAATGTCCTTAAATGTCTGGTTTTTATCAGTCCGAAACAACTTTGCACTTCTGTTGTTTTCAAAAAGAGATAACCAACTAGTATCTGTATTGGTTGTTCTGTGGTTTGTCGTTTGTTCTATTAAAATGTCACAAAATTGAGTCGAGGTGACATCTTTTGACGTCTTTTTTTTTTTTGTCCGACCAACAGTCCAAAAAGCCCAAGGACATTCAGATATACAGAGAAAAAGCAGAAAACCTTCTTTTAAGGACCTGTAAACCGAGAATGATCAGCATTTTTGCTCCATAACCGACTCAAATGGTTAATTGGCTAATAATTTTTTTGTTGATTGACAAAATAGTACATTTTACGTTTGGGGGGGGTTTCAAGGGCTGTCCTCGACTAAAGAATTTCTTAGTGGACTAACACTTATAGGATTTTGTCGACTAATCGATTAGTTGATTTAATTGACAGAGCTGTGCTCTTTGAGAGGTGGTTAAGACTAGAAAAGCACAATATAAATGTAGTTAATTAACCATCTGTAAAACTGAGTTTCTCCACAATTAATCCTGCAAGAGCACCACTTTAAATCTTGTGTTTACCATAAATGTGCTAAGAAGTTTCTTGGAAATAAGTAATTAAGCATGAATAAGTATAAAAAATGACTAATCGACTAAAGAAATCTTAGTCAACTAAGACCAAAACTACCGATTAGTCGACTAATCGACTAAGAGGGGGCAGCCCTACTAAATACTATTCATACTTCATACTATTCATCCTGAACATACACTTATTCTCACTACTCTTATAATGTTACTGTTTCTGCACTACAGTGGTACTGTTACCACACTGCACATAGCTGTACATACTGTACACGTCTGTCTATATGGTTACATACTGAATATCCATATTTTATTCTGTTTTTCTTATAATACATTCTGTTAATACACTGCATTTATCTTTATTATTCTTACTACTATTATAATGTTACTGCTACTACATTGCACATATCTGCACATATTGTTCATACATTGTTATTGTTAATTAAGCATGAATAAGCATAACAAATGACTAATCGACTAAAGCAGGGGTGTCAAACTCATTTTCTTTAGGGGCCGCACTGGGAAAAGAGGAACACTCCAAGGGCCAGTTTTGTAGTTTATTGACGTGCTTTTGTTACTGCATGTGTTTTAACATTTTGGTAGCTTTTTCCCTCATTTTTGTGGCTTTCTCAGACATTTGTCACCTTCTTGTAAATTTGCTGCTTTTCCGGACATTTATGGTGACAAGAAGCCCTACAAAAAGTCATCAAAAGAGTTCCTTCTGGGGGAATTTCTGAGTCTCAGAGTCTGCAAATCTGCCCGTATTCTGCTTTGAATATCAGGTAATTGCAGTTTAAAAAACACATTCCTGTGTTCTTGGTTTGGAGCACAACTAGGTGGGCCAAAAATGTATTGTGAGCCCAAATTGATATGTGGGCCCGATCTAATGGCGTTTCTCCATTACATGGTACCTGCTCGACTCGCCTCGACTCGGCACACTGTGCGTCCCTTTTCCATTGCAGATTTTCAGTACCGCCTCAGCGTGGCTGGTCGTCATAGCGACTGCCGTGGGCGTGGCTTGGTAGCGTTGCATTTCCCCCGACTCATTTCTTGGTTCTCCTTCTCCGTAAACAACATGAAATCAACAAGATAGTTAACTTTTCCTGCTCCAGATTTCCCACCGTGGTCAGACAGAACAGGGGAGACACTTTGTTTCTCTCACTATATGACTAGACTCACTACTGGCCATCACTCTCTCACTCACTTTACCACACACACACACTCACTATAGGACTCTAGAGTCACTACTCGCCATCACTCTCTCACTCACTTTACCACACACACACACTCACTATAGGACTCTAGAGTCACTTCTCGCTGCGGAGCTAATCTCCGTCACTCTCTCACTTCTCCCTCGCTCACCAGCTACACACACACACACAGCGACTCGACACACACACCAGCGCACCAGTATAAACCATCAGGCCACTTGTATGCTACGGAGAAAGCTCTGTGTGGAGCCTCCGGCAGCAAAAAAACACCGCTGGCTAAACTATTTAAAAATGGCGTCTGTCGCTAGCAATGCGGTGATCAGTGCCGATTCTTTCCGACCAATCAGCAGCCTGCAGGGTTTCACGTCACCTTCTCGGCTCGCCTCAGCTTGCTTGGAACCTCGACTGAGGAGGTGCTAAAAAAAGTACCTGTTAGCAGGTACCAGGTACTTTTTTTCGTAATGGAAAACTAAAAAAGGCGAGTAGAGGCGAGGCGAGTAGGTACCATGTAATGGAAAAGCGCCATAAATCTACAAGGGGGGCCGGATTTGGCCCGCGGGCCTTGAGTTTGACACACATGGACTAAAGAAATCTTAGTCGACTAAGACCAAAAACGACCTCTTAGTCGACTTATCGACTTAAGAGCTTGCAGCCCTAGATTTTTCTGCAGATCGACTAATCGTTGCAGCTCGAGTTAGTTTTGTCTTTCTGTCCCTAAAGCATCTTTCCGTGTCATGTTCGTTCGCAGGTCACATCACGGCGGTCCAGGACCCTCTGAGGACGGTGTCGGTGCTGGAGCCGGGCGGGCCGGGCGGCTGTGGGATGAGACAGAGGGCCTCGGTGGAGGACACGGCCGAGGCTGCCGGGTGTCTGTACGCCCAGAACGCCGGCTTCTTCAGCACGTCAACGGGCCGCTGTCTGGGCAACGTGGTGAGCGACGGCAGGCTGGTGCAGGACAGCGGCGGGGTGCAGAACGCCCAGTTCGGCATCAGGAAGGACGGCACCCTGGTGGTCGGGTAAGGCACCCAACGGTGACACTGTGACAAAACTCTGACAGTGAATTTATTAGGCACAAATGATTGGACTCCAACCCCAACCATGGTCCAGAAGTTTAAAGGAACACGCTGAGCCATTGGGACTTTGTCTTATTCACCGTTACCCCCCAGAGTTAGACAGGTCAATACATACCCTTCTCATCTCCGCTAGCCTAGCTTAGCACAGATCCTGGAGGTAACCGGCTCCATCTAGCCTAGCTTAGCACAGATCCTGGAGGTAACCGGCTCCATCTAGCCTAGCTTAGCCCAGATCCTGGAGGTAACCGGCTCCATCTAGCCTAGCTTAGCACAGATCCTGGAGGTAACCGGCTCCATCTAGCCTAGCTTAGCACAGACCCTGGAGGTAACCGGCTCCATCTAGCCTAGCTTAGCACAGATCCTGGAGGTAACCGGCTCCATCTAGCCTAGCTTAGCACAGACCCTGGAGGTAACCGGCTCCATCTAGCCTAGCTTAGCACAGATCCTGGAGGTAACTGGCTCCATCTAGCCTACTGCTCCCAATAAGTGACAAAATAACGCCACCATGTTCCTATTTCCATGTTGTGATTTGTATTGTCACAGCGTGTACAAATAAGGTCACATGACACACAGCCATCTTCTAACCGTAGACATACTGGGAACTATTTTCTCAGAAGGCGAAGCACTGCTACTTGGGCGGAGGGATTATTACTCCAACTCTGAGCGAACTCTCTGCTCCTCACCACGGGGCTTCTCAGGTGCTGCGAGCAAATCGCTCCGCCCAAGCAGCGAGTCATTTTGACGCCACATTGTTGCGCGACAGGTCGGAGACGACGACTGTAAAGAGGCCTTAAGCGGGGGGCGGCGGCGAGAGGGGAGAGAGGGTTAACAGTAAAGTTTTTACATCCAATCACAGTAAGGGCTGCTCTACTCGCCTTTTTTGGTTTTCCATTACGAAAAAAAGTCCCTGGTACCTGCTAACAGATACTTTTTTTTAGTACCTCCTCAGTCGAGGTTCCAAGCGAGCTGAGGCGAGCCGAGAAGGTGACGTGAAACCCTGCAGGCTGCTGATTGGTCGGAAAGAATTGTCACTGATCACCGCATTGCTAGCGACAGACGGGGGGTGTCCTGACCAACCAGCATTTTTAAATAGTTTAGCCAGCGGTGTTTTTTTTGCTGCCTCCAGCTTTCTCCGTAGCATATGCTATATACAAGTGGCCTGATGTGTATACTTGTGCGCTGGTGTGTGCATGTGTGTGTGGCGAGTGGGTGAGCGAGGGATCAGTGAGAGAGTGACGGCGATTATCTTCGTAGCGAGCAGTGACTCTAGAGTCATATAGTGAGAGAAACAAAGGGTCTCCTGTTCTTTCTGACCACGGTGGGAGATCTGGAGCAGGAGAAGTTAACTATTCTTCAAAAAGTGGTCTTGAGACCGGTCTGAAGACCAAGACTGATCTCGAGGACTACAACACTGAGACCTGGTGCCTGTTTGTAGCTGAGAGCCGCTTCTTGCACACTTCTGGTAGAGCTGCGTCGTGTCGGAACGTACCGTAGACGTGCCCGGTTGACTTTAGGGGTTCGGCACAAAGCAATTCCTGGAAATACAATAAATCTCAAAGTTGACTTTTTAAAAAAAAGAAAAAGCTTCTTTTTTTATTCTTCCACAAAGCTAGTTTACACATATTAGGCACAAAGAAATTCCTGGAAATACAGCAAGATTTCTTCATGGAGTAGAAGCTGCCAGATTACGACAGTCGGCACACCAGCGGTTTTTATTTTGATAAGACACCTCGGCCCACGTTCCTCAGGAGAGTTATCATCACCCATCTTTAAACATTTCGCATAACCTCAAGCTGCTTCCAGTTCCGTCTCTCGGCCTCTCTGCACCTGATCTCACGTTTCTGAACCATCAGCTCTCCTCACGTTTGACTGCGCTGCTGTCCTTTCTGTCTGAAGTAAACCACATTTGCAAATCAGTGACTTCCTGTTTTGCACGGACCAGTAACTTTATAACGTCTAGTTCTGTTCAATGAACCGCTGAAAAAAACCCCGGATGATGTGTTCGTGTCAACATGACTCACTGTTGCACCAGTCCAAACATTTACCTGCTTTCAGATTAACTGATGAAAAACACACACACAAAATGAAACTTGTGCTGAAATACTGCTCACTAAACATTCACCCAACTACGGCTGCTCCCTCTTAGTCGATTAGTCGACTAATTGGTCCTTTTGGTCTTAGTCGACTTAGTTTTATGCTTTTTTTCACGCTGAATGACTTATTTCCAAGAAACGTACGAGCACAACTCTGGTAAACACAAGAATTAAGGGTTTATGGATTTATTTTACCTAATAGATATCACCGTGAAACCTACTTTGATTACTTTCGTTAAGGCAGTTATTTGTTGTATTACACGTTTTCTGAAATGTTGTGTTTAAATATGCAAAGGAGGCTATTATCTTATTCAATATATGCATCCTTTTAGCATGACTCTTTGCGGAGAAACTCAGATTTACAGACCTGTCGATTAAATCAACTAATCGATTAGTGGATACAATTGAATGAGTGTTAGTCGACTGAGAATTTCTTCAATCAAACACAGCCCTACACCCAACATTTAAAAAAAAAGACAGATGGGTGCCTGAAATGCCCCCCAAAACATCTTTTAAATAAAAAAAAAGGCAGGATTTTGAGAAATATCTTGAGAAATAAGTAATTCCTTGAATCCTCCACAGGGATAGAACTGGATATGTATAATGCCACAGCAAGGTCAACACCTGCACACCAACACAAACACACACACATGCTCTCTGTAAACCATGAAAAAGTAAATTTAACCTGTTTGTTTGATACCTGAGGTCAGTGAACTCGGTCTAGAATTCCTGCATGATGCAACAGTCAAACACCCAGAGAAAGTGAAGCTCAGATAAAATCAACATGTATACACCACACACACACACACACACACACACACACACACACACACACACACACACACACACACACACACACACACACACACACACACACACACACACACACCAATCCGAAAACTTGATACAACCTGTCATTTGTTGTCCTGAACCTGTCCGTACGTCGCAATGTTCTTGGACAGTTATGTACAATAATTCCTGCAATAGTAATAATAATAATAGTAACTATCTTTTTAACCTAATCTCACTTACTTCTACTTAACGTTTTTATTTATGTCTGTAAATACTTAAAGTGCTCACCTTATGCTTTTTGTCTTTTCCCCTTTCCTTTGTGTTATATATCTTTTTTGTGCACGTTATAGGTTTACAAAGTGAAAAAGTCCAAAGTCCCCCCCAAAGGGACTTACATTCTCCAACAGAAAACACTGTTCACCAACTGCTCCAAACAGCTCTATTGTAGTCCAGCCTTTACTTCAGAGACAAACGTGGTCACTTTGTAACACACGTTATAATGCTCGCCTAGCTGCTAGCATGGCACGCCCTCAAGTTTTCAATTTCTTTATTTTTGAAAGGGGACAGTGAGCCTTAATCAACATTGAAACAATGTAAATGTTCCAGAGTTAGCTCAAAAGTGCTAATTTTCATCGGAAGTCCCCCAGCCAGATGTAAAACCCAGCAGCCTTTAAAATAATGACAGGTATAAAATCACAAGATAAAATTACATACAACACATTATGGTTAAAAAATACAATTCCAGTAAAATACTTATATAATGTTTAAATGCACACAGATAACATTAGTGCCCACAAGTTTGGCTCTCTACCAGCCATTTTTTTTGCATTATTTTTGAATGAAAAGAATGACAAAGACTCTCTAATAGTTGCCGGCACTGTGTTCCTGCTGAACTGCTCTTACGGAGAAGACAGACGGACCAAAAGCTGTTTTTCTCCGTGGGATGATGCAGTCTTCCCTCACTGCCCCTCTAGTTAACCTAACCTCACTGGATCTAACATTTATAAAATCACATAGTGGAGGAGGTGCTAAAGCATGTCTAATTTTATAAATTAAACAGATATTTTTGAATTGATTGAGATTATCCCAGGTAAGTAACTGATATTTCCTCAGAATACTACAGTGGTGGTAATGGAATGTTTTTTTGTCCAGTATTTTTAACGCTTGTTTGTATAGTATTTCTATTGGTTTTATTGTTGTAGAGTGGGTATTGGACCAACTTATTAAACAATATGTTATGTGGGATAAAATCATAGAGAAGAAATATAATTTAGCAGCTTCTGTTGAAAGAAAGTCTCTAATGAATCTGAAGTTTGCTAGACTGAACTTAATCCTATTACTAACTTTCTTAATGTAAGTTTTGAAGTTGAGGTTTCAGTCTACATGTAATCCTAAGTATTTATATTCTGTAACGACCTGTAATCTTTCTCCAGATATTAAAATCTCGGGTTTAATAATTTTATTGTTTTTTGAAAAGAACATGGCAACTGTTTTAGATATGTTCAATTGCAGACAGGATAGTTCAAGCCAGCTTGCGATCAATGACATGGCCTCTGTTAGTTTTGAGGCAACTTCCTCTGTGGATTTTCCATACTCTGCTTCTGACTGGCTAGTAGTCCTTACCTAGGTACTGTCAGGGCACGCCTTCTTACTCTGCTTCTGACTGGCTAGTAGTCCTTACCTAGGTACTGTCAGGGCACGCCCTCATACTCTGCTTCTGACTGGCTAGTAGTCTTTACCTAGGTACTGTCAGGGCACGCCCTCATACTCTGCTTCTGACTGGCTAGTAGTCCTTACCTAGGTACTGTCAGGGCACGCCCTCATACTCTGCTTCTGACTGGCTAGTAGTCCTTACCTAGGTACTGTCAGGGCACGCCCTCATACTCTGCTTCTGACTGGCTAGTAGTCTTTACCTAGGTACTGTCAGGGCACGCCCTCATACTCTGCTCCTGACTGGCTAGTAGTCCTTACCTACAGTACAGGCCAAAAGTTTGGACACACCTTCTCATTCAATGTGTTTCTTTATTTTCATGACTATTTACATTGTAGATTCTCACTGAAGGCATCAAAACTATGAATGAATACATATGGAGTTATGTACTTAACAAAAAACATGTCTTATATTTTAGATTCTTCAAAGTAGCCACCCTTTGCTTTTTTATTAATAAGGGAAATAATTCCACTAATGAACCCTGACAAAGCACACCTGTGAAGGTAAAACCATTTCAGGTGACTACCTCATGAAGCTCATTGAGAGAACACCAAGGGTTTGCAGAGTTATCAAAAAAAGCAAAGGGTGGCTACTTTGAAGAATCTAAAATATAAGACATGTTTTCAGTTATTTCACACTTTTTTTGTTTAAGTACATAATTCCATATGTGTTCATTCATAGTTTTGATGCCTTCAGTGAGAATCTACAATGTAAATAGTCATGAAAATAAAAAGGAAACGCATTGAATGAGAAGGTGTGTCCATACTTTTGGCCTGTACTGTAGGTACTGAGCATGTGCGACTCCCAACAAAGATGGGACAGAAGTGAGATGTCTCACTCTGTAGCTAAAACAGAGAGCTCAACACACAGGGTGAAAAGAGGAGCTGCAGCAATGTGCAGAACAACCAAAATACGGTGTTTTTTGAAAATTAAACCACAAAAACCTATTCTGGTACAACCTCTAAATACAATTATGAACCTGAAAATGAGCAGAATATGAGCACTATATTTACTGTATACACATTGATATTGGCTCTTTTCTTACTCTTATTTTACCTTGAATGTGACCATGAGCAACTGTAACTAAATAATTTCCCTGAGGGGATCAATAAAGTTTCAGATATATAGAAGACTGCTAATAACCAAACCAAACGTCTAGTTTAGAAAAGAGAATATTGCTTCATCCACAAAATGCCAACGTGTGATGCAACAGTTGTGCTTTGTTTTCACTTCCTGGTAAAAGCGGCACAGATCAGATATGAATTAATTTGTATATGATAATAAGTGAATGTTGGAGCCTTGCCTGCAGTGTGTGTTTACTGTTGAGCTTCATGATTTGCTTACCTTTGGCTCAGGACCTGCATTCTTCGGATGTGGATCTGCGTGCATACATCTTTGATAACGAAAATAGTTCATGTTGAATATTAGCCGTCTGGCTAACACTGGAGCATTTGCAGAAATGTTGATTCATGTGCATTTTCCTGATAAAATGAATACATTTTAAAGGGTAGGTTTAATAAACTCAGGCTTCAGCCTACATCTTTTCGGTCCAGTTTTGTTTCTTGTATATCTTTCATATCTTTTTATGTTTTGATTGGTGTTTTACTGCGAGAAAAAGCATTAATGTTATGTTCATTTATTGTTTATTACAAGTGTATTGAATGTTACAAAGTTAAGTTACAAATTACCTACATTAACTACACTAAACATACTCTTATATAGGGCTGGGCAATATATCGTTATTATATCGATATCGTGATATGAGACTAGATATCGTCTTAGATTTTGGATATTGTAATATCGTAATATGACATAAGTGTCTTTTACTGGTTTTAAAGGCTGCATTACAGTAAAGGGATGTGCTTTTTCTTACCAGACTGTTCTAGCTGTTCTATTATTTGCCTTTTCCCCACTTAGACATTATGTCCACATTACTGATGATTATTTATCTAAAATCTAAGTGTGAAGATATTTTGTCAAAGCACCAAATGTCAACCCTAGAATATGAATATCGCTGCAATATCGATATCGAGGTATTTGGTCAAGAATATTGTGATATCTGATTTTCTCCCTATCGCCCAGCCCTACTCCTATATGTATACATTTGTGGAAATAAATCTGTTAGAAATCAGATTTTAGAGTTAAAAGAGGGGCATTTACACGCACATCACTAGGTGCTTCTCTTTTTCCCTTAACTTAATACATTTTAGAAAGTAGGTGATGTAGATTATGATAAATGGGATGTTGAATCTTAAATAATGTTTTAAAATATAAGATATGTTTGATATTTTGAAGTGGACTGTATATCCTTTTTTATGTACTTTAAAGCTTTAGTGCGTAACTTTTTGGTATTAATGAACGTCCGTTACATTCAAGCCGTTGCCAAATGAGTTGCTACAAAGCTAATTAAGATACCAGCTCCTCACAACTCTCTCTGGGTTTCTCAGTGTGACTATGTTCAGAAGATTGTGGCTTCCAGCGACTTTTGCGCGCAGAAACTCAAAAGATAACTGAAGATAATGACCTCTTCTGTAGAGTACATCATGTTTTTTTTATCCTCCGTGTCCTCCTTGGCTACTAGATACTGTGTGAGATCAGATAAGGCTTGTATCATGTGGACATGCCAACAGTGTTGTCGTCTGTCATTACTTAGAAATCCTCATGGGGGCGGCAGAATCTACGCACTTTAACGTTAACTAACAATTAATTGTCACTTGTTTTGGATGAACCAAAAATAAAGAAACCCTTTTGGGCTGCTTGACCCAGCTGCTAATTTAAGGTTCGGTCATGTAAGGTAAGGTGATTCCTCAGCCTGAGTGGAGGTAACATTATAGGAGTAAAAATAACCAGAGAGGTCACAGCGAGTGCTCCGAGTTGTGTAACTGCACCTGTGGCTTCCTGCAGCTGCCAACGCATCAGTTTGAACAACTGGATTTGGCTCAAAGTTGTCAAAATAATAGACCCAGAGCAGCGGTGTACTGCTGGTGTGAACTAACTGAAGGAGTAATTGTTTTAACGAAATTTGAGAGTTTCAGTCTGCTGAGTAACGGGGGGGATGTTCCCTGTTCATTCAGTGCATGCAATGCAGCTCTCTTTGTTGCTATTTTTATGCTGTTTAAATAGTCAACGGTCTTTGGACGGGGGGTGTCGAAGTGAAGTTTGGACCTGATCATGAAGCTGGATAAAAACTAGATAAAAGCTAGATAAAAAAAAAGTCAGAAGATCACCAAAGTTATAACAAAGGGGAAAACGAGTATCTCATGGCAATCCATTAGGGATGTAACAATACACTCCACTTACGTATGCACGTATGCATCCGACACGTTATGATTTTCTCATCAACACAATGAGCTGCAGACAAATGTGTGAGAAATATCCCTTTATTTATATAAGCTGTGCAAAATAACAGATGTGTGCTCTCATTAAAAGTGCAACTCAAATTGTATTTTATCTCAAATAACAAAAATGATATAAAAGATTTTTAAAACAAATCCCAAATCAAAATAACTGAATAAATAGAAAAAAAAATGTCTTCAAATAAATAAACTAAGAAGGTGTAGTAACATCTGAAGTCAAACAAGTGAAATCTACAGTAGATTACGCTCTAGGACGTTTAAAAAATTGCATCGCGATTAATTTTTTTTATCTCAACTGGTTGTAATCTTCACACATTTAAATCCATTTTTAACTGATTCGAGATGAATCGTTACATCCCCACGATCCATCCGATAGTTGTTGAGATATTTCAGTCTGGACCAAAGTTCTGGACCGACAGCAGTGTTTCCTCTATGCTGATTTTATAGTGGCGGCCCGCCATGACTAAATTTCTGCCGCCACGGTATCCGAAACATGGAAGACGCACAATGTAGTCGCGGTTGCCTTTTTAAATGATCCTGCCGCTCGCATTGCAATTTAACAACAAGTAGAACTATTCAGAGGTTATTGGGCCCATTCAGTTTAACTCCAAATACTGTTGTGTTGATGGAGTTTATTCTCAAAACGTTCGCTTTCTTCCTCGTCGACTATTAAACCAACAGTTCCTGTATTATTAGTTATTTAGTATTTACTTAGTATTATTATTATCTATTTAATATGCTACTATTTTGAGAGTTGGTTGCTGCTTAGTCAGTATCCTGGCCTGTGTATGTGTATTTGTTGCTTTGTTTTTGATGCCCATTTATGCAATATGATGTCACTGACAGTGTTTCTCTGTTTGTCTTAATGCTTGATTAAGTGTTGTCTTGTTTCGTTGATACGACTGGTAGGCTACACAGAACAGAATTGCCCTACGGGGATAAATAAAGTAGTTTGAATTGAATTGAATTGAGTTCCACCAAAAACGTCACAGCGGTGGGTCCGTTCTAATCGGACAACGTTCAACTTGTCATGTTCTGTCAGCTCATCGTTCTGATATCAAACATGGTTTCCCTATGAAGAATATCTTGTAAAATTAATTTTGTAGACCTGTTGGAGATGTTAAGTGCCCTAAATCAGGGGTGTCAAACTCATTTTCCCAGAGGGCCACTCTGGAAAAAGAGAATCCCACTAAGGGCAAGACATGGAGAGTTTATTGACGTGCTTTTGTTACTGCATGTCACTTTTTTTAAAAACATTTTGGTAGCTTTTTTCCTCATTTATATTGTTTTTGTTCCAACTTTTTAGTGGCTTTCTCAGACTTTTGTCACCTTTTTAGTACATTTTCCTGCTTTTTGTTGACATGAAGCCCTACAAAAGTCATCAAAAGAGTTCCTTAGCCATCATAGAATTTAGCAAATCAAGAAATACTATTGTTTTAACAACAACAACGTGTTTCACAGCCTGAATATGAAAACTCTCTGCTTCTGTGGGAATTTCTGAGTCGCAGTCTGCTTTGAATGTCAGGTAATTGCAGTTTAAAAAACACTTCCCTGTGTTTTTGGTTTGGCGCACAACTAGGCGGGCCAAAATGTATTGTGAACCCAAATTGATGTACGGGCCAGATCTAAATCTACAAGGGGCCGGATTTGGCCCGCGGGCCTTGAGTTTGACACATGTGCCCTAAATGGTTCCTCAAACTGATATCGGACTGATATTTCCGTCCATAGAGCCACAGTGCTAGCCTATTACTGAATCTCACGGTTATAAAGTCTTCATTGAATGGTGATGACACCTTCCTGCTGTCCTGTCTCCCCTGCGTCCCTCCAGGTATCTGTCCCAGGACGACGTGTTGGACCAGTCCAACCCGTTCGTCCAGCTGATCAGCGGCGTGGTGTGGCTGTTGAGGAACCGCACGGTCTACATCAACCAAAGCATGAAGGCCGAGTGCGACGAGACGCAGGAGACGGGTACGGTACTGTACGTTCACATTCACAGTGAAACCGCTTCCTGTCGGCCAGCAGGGTTTCTGGCCAATCAAACCCGACGGAAGTCGACCGTCTTTAAGAAACGAAGGGAAGAATTAATCAGAAAAAAAACTAAAGCTGGGGGTTAAAGGAACACGCCGACTTATTGGGAATTTAGCTTATTCACCGTAACCCCCAGAGTAAGACAAGTCCATACATACCCTTCTCATGTCCGTGCGTGCTGTAACGCTGTCTGACGGCTCCAGCATTAGCTTAGCCTAGCACAGATCCTGCAGGTAACTGGTTCCAACTAGCCTACTGCTCCCAATTGTGACAAAAGTGACAAAATAACGCATAACATGTTCCTATTTACATGTTGTGATTTGTAGAGTCACAGCGTGTACAAAAAACAACGTAACATGAGACGCAGCCATCTTCTAACAGTAAACAAACCGGGAACTATATTCTCAGACAGGCTTGCTGCGAGCATATCACTCCGCCCAAGTACTATATTCTTCCACCTGAGAATATAGTTCCCGGTTTGTTTACAGTTAGAAGACGGCTGTGTCTCATGTTACGTTGTTTTTTGTATACGCTGTGACTCTACAAATCACAACATGTAAATAGGAACATGTTGGCGTTATTTTGTCACTTATTATGTTATTATATTATTATATTAGGATTGCTGGAACCATTCACCTGCATGTTCTGTGCTGGCCTGATGCCGCTGGAACCGTCAGACAGCATTACAGCACACACTGAGATGAGAAGGGTATGTATGGACTTGTCTTACTCTGGGGGTTACAGTGAATAAGCTAAATTCCCAATAAGTCGGCGTGTTCCTTTAAGATTGAGCCAAACTGAGCCGTTTTTTACAGGGGGGGATAGTAAGTAAGTAAGTAAGTAAGTAAGTAAAATTTATTTATATAGCACCTTTCACAGACAAGAGGGGTCACAAAGTACAAAGCTATATGTCTAATTAAATGCTTGTCTAAAAAGATGAGTCTTCAGGTGTTTTCTAAAGGTCTCCACAGAATCCAAAGCTCTCCACAGAATCCAAAGCTCTCCAGGCTAAAGGGAGAAGAGCTCCAGAAAAACAGAAAAATGCACGATCACCTCTCGTTTTAAAACGTGTTCTGGGAACAGTTAAAAGTTCTTGGCTTGAAGAGCTCAGAGAGCGACCAGGACTGTGTGCGTGCAGTAGTTCCTGGATGTACGAGGGAGCTTGGCCATGTAAGGCTCTATAGGTAATGGTTCAAATTTGAAAATGCCTCTAAAACCAATCGGTAGCCAGTGAAGAACCTTAAGCACAGGAGTAATGTGCGACATCCTGCTGGTCTTAGGTAAAAGGGTTAACCCCCCCCAATAATCAGAACTGGGCTTTTTCTGAATTTTTTGTTCCTTTTTTAAGGTTTTTGTCGGTTGTTTTGCCATTATTTTCAACGTTTTTGTTGCCTTTTTCAAGGTATTTTTTGACAATTTTGTCACCTTTTTGTTGTTTTTTTTGCCTCTTGACCTTTTTGTCGCTTTTTCTGATGTTTTTGTCGGTTTTCTTTTTTCTTCAATACATGCAGACATGTCCCTGGACCTCCCTAGATAGTTGGAGATCTCAAACCCCCACCCCCCCAGTGTTGATCCCAAAGTTACGCCCTTGGTTTCAGGGGCATAAGTTGCCAAAAGTGACAGACCCAGAATGTCAATAAAACCAGGTTTATGGAACAATATCTTTCCAGAGATAATCAAGGTTTCCCTTGAACTTCAGTTCAACACACCGAGTTACAATAACTCACCAATCCTTCTTACCAAAAAGCCCCTCTCCCCTTTAGAGGGGCTTTACAACTAAGTTAACCAGACCTCAGCACAGCAACTGGATCAGCTTCAGCTCAGCACTTATCAAGTGTAACTTAATAACTTAATCTCGGAGCGCTGCTGCGACGTGTTTACATAACACAGTCGTCTGTGACCCGACACTGCCGTGTTTGATTAACAGGAACAAGAGTGAAACCAAAGTTCACATCAACTTTTAGAGCTGCACACGCCTTTATTGTTACAGACAAAACAAGTTTTCCAAGAACTGATCTATCATTGTTTACATAATGCTGCAACTTATGAACTTTATGGACTCATGGCCACGGTTTAAGACATCCGCCCACTGAAGACAGTCGATCAACAACATATCGCGGTCTAAACATTTATCTAGACATTTATTTCAATGCAGAAAAATGTATATATGTCTCCATTACAAGTTTTTAATTTGTTGTTTCTTTGTTTTGGGGAAGCCCTTTTTGATTATGTCCCACCCGTTTTTTTCCAATTATTGTCTCCATATTGTCTCCACATTTGAACACATGTAAAACGAGTACTCCTTCAAATTAGCATTAGCAGCAGGAAAGACAAAATGTCAAGACATCCCGTGAAGATTAAAAGTTAAAAAAACTAAACATTGCTTATGTAGTATAATATTCTATACTAGATGTACACTCCTGTTGGAAAGTTTGGAATCAGCTGTTATATTTCCTTCCTCACTGTTTTAAGTAGGTGTGGAACAAAATATTGATTCAGCAACATACCGTTGTCCTCCTTCGTGTGATACGAGAATCGATACGCTGGCGCCAAATTAATAAAATAAGGCACGTTAAAGTCCAAAGTCTGGACCCATAGTTGCTCTGTAATTCTGTAATTTTAATTTACAGACTGAAAAACTCGTGCTGCAGAATTGTGCTGTTTTCTAACACTACACCTGTTCAATGAATAAAGAGAGAAAACCTTTTCACGGGCATTTTCTGTTCATAGTTAGACCGATATCGTGTTGTATCATTATAAGATTGTCTAGCAATGTATTGATAATGGCAGAATTGCTATATGATGATATTATCGGTATCGTAAAGCCATGTATGGTATCGTGAGGTACACTGTGATTCCCACCCCTAATTTTAACAGAGATGCAAACCGAATAATTCACAGACACCCAGGGCCCTATTTTAACAATCTAAGTGCACGACGTGAAGCGCCTGGCGCAGGTGCGTTTAGGGCGTGTACGAATCCACTTTTGCTAGTTTAAAAAGGGTCTGTGCGCCGGGCGCATGGTTCTAAAGGGTTGTACTTTGTGTCTTCATTAATCAGAGGTGTGTTTTGGGCGTAATATGCAATCAACCAATCAGAGATCATCTCCCATTCCCTTAAAAAGCCAGGCGCGTTTGGACCTCGGAGCATTGCTATTATGATGGAGGATTTGCTAAGCAGGAAGGAGAGAAGAAACTGATCTTAGATCATCATATAATACTAATTCACATTGTAATATTTTCTTTGTAATCTTTTGCATGTATGTTGTGTGTGCTGCTGCCCTTTGTGTGTTTAATAAGCATAGTGTGCATGTGCTGTGCAAGAGCCAAGGCGCATTTTCTCCGTTAAAATAACAAAGAAATGCTGCGTTATTGACTTTAGACCAGGTTTTTGTTGGTCAATGGAGCGATCACTTCCCGCTGCATTAAGATAGCAATACTCCCAGAATGCACCTGAACACACCTCCCTGTAAGACGGGCACGCCCAGAATGCACTTGAACACACCTCCCTGTAAGACCAGCACGCCCAGAATGTACCTGATGTGCAATGTGGCTCTAAATATTGAGTTGTTGCGTGCTTCTTTGGGCCCTCTGCAGTCTCCTCAGTGGTCAGATTGAAGAGGTTTAAACTAGGGCTGTCCTCGACTAAAGAAATTCTTAGTCGAATAACATTTATAGGATTTTGTCGACTAATCGATTAGTTGATTTAATTGACAGAGCTGTGCTCTTTGAGAGGTGGTTAAGACTAGGAAAGCACAATATAAATGTAGTTAATTAACCATCTGTAAAACTGAGTTTCTCCACAATTAATCCTGCAAAAGCACCACTTTAAATCTTGTGTTTACCATAAATGTGCTCATAAGTTTCTTGGAAATAAGTAATTAAGCATAAATAGGCATAAAAAATGAGTAATGGACTAAAGAAATCTTAGTCGACTAAGACCAAAACGACCGATTAGTCGACTAATCGACTAAGAGCTGGCAGCCCTAGTTTAAACTGTGATTTGTCAGTCCGTGGTATGTTCAGCTGACACTCCCAACAGTGCTAACCCTTAGACTAACCTTCGTTTTCTGTTGTGAAGTTTTAAAGCCTGTTTATTCCAGCTTGTTTCTTGTTCTTTCACAGGGACATTCCGCACTTTTGTGGACGTGACGTCGGCCAGGACAGCGGTGGGCCACGACGCCGACGGCAAACTGATCCTGTTTCACATCGATGGGAAGACTGGAGAGAGGGGGTAAGAAAAGTTCTATTCTAAACATCTACCCAGTGAAATAAACAAAAATGGAAGTAATATTTTTTGGGGGGTATTTACCACCCAGTAAGTCGATGAAAGAGTCATTCTCCCTCTGGGCAGGAAAGAGAGAGCCGACACAGATGTGGATGAGAGAAAACATATGATAATTTCTGCCATTAACATAAAGTGACTCACAGGCCTTTGAGTCAACACAAAGGGCCCCGAAGTAGGTCTTAAATGTGCAGGGTTTGATTTTGCATGCCTGAGCCATACATAGAGACAAAAAGAGACAAAAAAGCGAGCTCCGTGCATTTTGGATTTCTTTATCACTGCAGTAGGAACATTAAAACAGGCTGTGAGATCAATAAAACGTGTCGCCAAAGTCATTTAATCACCGCAGAGAAAACATTTTCCTACAAAACGTGTTTTATTAAAGGCCGACGCCATCATCTGCGTTCTTTTCAGTGTTTTTCAAACGGAAACGCCCACTCAGCCTCAGCAGAAAGCTGTGACGTAGGTTACCACAGTAAGCTAGTCAATAAGGTTCATGAATAATGTAGAGCTGCAAAGGTTATTGGTTATTGGATTAGTTGTCAAGTGTTAAATTAATCGGCAACTATTTTGATAATCGGTTTGAAGAAATAAAGTCACTTCTTACATTCAATTGACTTGTTGTCGACCAGAGAGCAGTTTTCGTTATATTTAAACCATCCAGACTTCCATCCAACCAATTCAAAAGTCATTCTTTGTTGCAAAAGGAAAAGCAGCCCAGGCATTGGTTCGTCTTGTGCAGAGAGTAGAGCTGCAAAGATGAATCGATTGTCAACTTTTAAATGAATCGCCAACTATTTATATAATCGGTTTCGAGTCATTTCATGTGGAAAAAAATCTCTGTTTGCACCTTTGTTAAATGTGACTATGTTCTAGTTTCTTCTCTCCTCTGGGACAGTAAACTGAATATCTTTGAGTTGTGGACAAAACAAGACATTTGAGGACGTCATCTTGGGACTTTTTGGGAAACACTGATCCACATTTTTCACCTTTTTATAGACCAAACAACTCAACATCCAGAAAATAATCGATAGATGAATCAGCAATGAAAATAATCGTTTATTGCAGCCTTAAAATAAATGGGAATGGCTGAAAGCCAAGAGCGGGCGCTGCTGTTTCTCAGAAGAGACCGAGAGGTCCTTGAGCAGGAGGTCGTCGATCGGCCCGAGCTGACTTTTTAACATGTTTTATTGAGCGGGTGGAGGAGATATCGAGTGGAGATATACCGAGGTCAGCGGCAGACATGTTCAGACATGTCAAGCTCGTTGTGCTTCTCGAGGCCAGATCATTAAAGACAAACACATTAATCTCCTGACTCCTGCAGGTCTGCTGCACAGAGAGTGAAAGGGAGAGGTGGATCAATACAGTCGATCGGTGGAGAGATCTTAGCAGGTTGAGGCGACCCGAGCCTGTTAGTGTATTAGTTGATTACACAAACAAACCCTATTGGAGATTAAAATGCCTTTCCCTGCACCCCCCCATTTATCACTGTTACAATCAGGTTGTTTTTATGCTCTCTCAGTGTTTCCTTTAGGATGCTTTTTTTTTTTTTAGCAGTGGGGGCAGGTCACTTCATACACAAATGTATTTATTCACCTCAAATGTTTTACGTACGAAACGGAACTGACACTTGGCTGCAAAGCAAGCAAACAAATATATTTATTATTATTTATTCTATTTACACACAATGAGGCATATTTTCAGTTGTGATTGAACTGTATATTTTTTTTTTTTTTTTTTAGGAACTATAGGGCGCCTAACATCTCCAACAGGTCTACAAAATGAATTTTTACAAGAAATTCTTCATAGGGAAACCAGAACCCAAATGACTACATCTATAGACTATTTCCAATTATTAGCGTTTGAATGTTTCCAAGTCGAACGTTTTCCAATTAGAACGGACGGAAGAAAGCAAACGTTTTGACAATAAACTACATGAACACAACAGTATGTAATATTAAACTGGACGGGCCCAGTAACCTCTGAATAGTTCTACTTGCTGTTAAATTGAAGTGTGAGCGGCAGTGCATTATGTCGGCAGGATCATTTAAAAAGCAACCACGACTACATTGTGCGTCTGCTAGGGCTGGGCGATATATCGATATAAACAAATATATCGATATAATTTTAAATGAGATATGGAATTAGACCATATCGCATATATCGATATAGTTCAAATGTGATCCTTGCTCCCATAGATATGTCGCCGTGAGGTTATAAACATGTACGTCAAAACCCGCCGCCATCTTGGAACAGGGGGCCGAAGCATTCAGATCAACGCTAAAGATGCCGGACTTTTGTACTGCTTAATTATGTTCGATAGAGGAAATGAAAAGAACAAACAGCAATGGATAACATTTAACAGGTGACAATGTGTTTTATGATTATATATGCCGCCTTCGACCAGCAATCTGAGCTCCGGCGGCAGCGGGAGGCGGAGAGCTCCGTGGCCGGCCGCAGCGTCTCTTCCCCCGGGCAAAAACACAGCTTCGCCTCGCTGCTGCGCCGGTCCCCGCTGATCCAGATCGGACCAGCCAAAGACAGAGTTGTGATCGGTAGGATCTTACACGTAGTCCAGGACGAACTGTATGTCGATATCGGCGGAAAGTTCCACTAAGTTTGCCGGCGGCAGGCGGACGGAGAGAAACTACAGCGGGGCAGCGACCGTCTGCGGTTGCAGGATCTGGAGCTCAGTGTTCGTTAAAATTACATGTAACGCATAAATACATACAGAAATAAATAGTGGAGGAATGAGCCTGGACATTTCAGTCTGTTTAAACTTCACCTTGAAGCAGAAACTCTTCAGAGAAGAAGGGTGAAGTTTCTGTTTACCTAGGCTTACAGGCATGAGGCATTACATTTTGAACAAAGTAGATTATATTAATATCAAAAGCTTAATTGACCTTTGGAACGAATCACAAATAGCCTATGGAGCTTTGATTTCAAAAAAGGTACTCCTGTTATACAGTATTTAGGTTTACATTTTATTGTTATTTGAACAGCTGAGCATTTAATCATGAACCAGGTGAAGAAACCGGTTTATTATTTATTTGATTTTGCAACTGTTTCTATGAAACTACTTGTGACATGTCATATTTGATTTGGGCTTTGACTGAACATTTGCTCTCACTTCGCGGAAAAAAATATTGGGATATATATCGTATATCGATATTCAGCCAAAATATATCGGGATATGACTTTTGGTCCATATCGCCCAGCCCTAGCGTCTGCCCTGTTTCTGATACCGTGGCGGCAGAAATTTTGCCATGGCGGGCCGCCACTATAAAATCAACAAAGAGGAAACACTGGTTGTTGTTGTTATGCTTTATCCTCTCTGGCCTCCTCCATCTTTTGCTGTTTCTCCTTCAGCATCGGTCCATCATCTCTGCCTCACTCTTGCTATCCATTAAAGATTCATACAACACATTTTCTCTGCCGAGCCACTTCTTGGAAGCTTCATTACCCCGAACGAGCCCAGTATAGAACCAATCCCAATGTGAGTTTACATTATCTTCTGGGTAAAGAACTCCTGCATCCCGTACATTTGATTAAACGGCGCTGAGCAAACGGGGATATACTCTCATCTCCTACATCTAATATGCATGTTTGATGCTTTCATATGTCAAACACTTTGACTAACGTTAGGTCGGAGAGCTAATTCACCTTTTGGGCCGCAGACTAAAGAAAGTGACACCACCCAAACTAGCAGTCAGTCCGACCAGCGTTAACTGTTTCTTACGAACAGCAACAGCAATAACTGCAGTGATAAAGAAATCCAAAGTGCAGAGAGCTTGTTTTTTTTTTTTTTTTGTCTCTTTTTGTCGGTCCAACAACTAGAAGTACTCAACATATTTCTGAACACAGTGTTTGTCTCCAGCTTTTCCATTTCAGTCTGCACTTCATGTCTCGTTACTTTGCGTGTCTGTTCAGTATGAGTCTGTGGGAGGTGGCTGAGTATCTGAAGAGCTACGGAGTCATCAATGCCATCAATCTGGACGGAGGCGGGTCTTCCACCTATGTGACTGGCGGCTCATTGGCCAGCTACCCCTCTGATCTCTGGTTAGCCAATTAACCCTTCCACTCTGTGCTTTATATAAGGCCTTCTTATTCTCTACCATGAAATGTTACAATGAGTACATTCACATGCACACTAATATTCAACTATTATTCCGAATATGACGACATTCTGAATGTAATACAGGTCACTTAAACAGCATATTCTGTTTCCAAATTAAGCGTTCCCGATTAAGACGTGTGTGATATGTCTGTATTATTCAGGTTTTAGAAGCATTCTTTGGACATGTACAGTACAGGCCAAAAGTTTGGACACACCTTCTCATTCAATGCGTTTCTTTATTTTCATGACTATTTCATGACATGAGATTCTCACTGAAGGCATCAAAACTATGAATGAACACATATGGAATTATGTACTTAACAAAAAGGTGTGAAATAACTGAAAACATGTCTTATATTTTAGATTCTTCAAAGTAGCCACCCTTTGCTTTTTTATTAATAAGGGAAATAATTCCACTAATGAACCCTGACAAAGCACACCTGTGAAGGTAAAACCATTTCAGGTGACTACCTCATGAAGCTCATTGAGAGAACACCAAGGGTTTGCAGAGTTATCAAAAAAAAGCAAAGGGTGGCTACTTTGAAGAATCTAAAATATAAGACATGTTTTCAGTTATTTCACACTTTTTTGTTAAGTACATAATTCCATATGTGTTCATTCATAGTTTTGATGCCTTCAGTGAGAATCTACAATGTAAATAGTCATGAAAATAAAAAGGAAACGCATTGAATGAGAAGGTGTGTCCAAACTTTTGGGCCTGTACTGTATATATATATATATATATATATATATATATATATATATATATATATATGAGATATTCAGAGTCTGTGTCTCCATCAGCCTCTTGCCGGCTGACGGTCAGCTCTGTGCGTTGCTATGGTTACTCTACACTAACCAACCAGCCGGCAGTTTGCAGGGCTGCGGTAGGGATGCACGGCCAAAAGGAGAAGAAGGAGAAACACAGCTACTTTTAAACATTATCAAAGACTTGGATATCAGCAGGTTTTTGGATATATGAGCTGACCTTTTTCAAGAAGTTGGTTGAAGGGAATGAAAGAGGGAGGTCCTCCACCGCTGGAATAAATCTTTTTAGTGGAATATTCACTTTCATCAGCCATGTGAACAGCTTAGAGCACATGTGTCAAACTCGAGGCCCGCGGGCCAAATCCGGCCCCTTGCAGGTTTTGATCCGACACGCATTTCAATTTCAGTTCACAATACATTCAGGCCCACCTAGTTTTTGTCGCTTTTTCCAAAGTTTTTGGTGCTTTTTCCCGGCAGTTTATGCGTATTTTTCAATGCCTTATACACTTTTTTTTAACGTTTTTGATGCTTTACTCAATGTTCTGCCACTTTTTTTCAGAAGTTTTTGGCTCTTTCTGATGTTTTTGCCACTTTTTCAGACAATTTTGATGCTTTTTTCAACTTTTTTTGGTGCCTTTTTTCAACGTATTTGTCGCTGGCTGAGGATTTTTTGTTTTGCCGATCTTTTTTTAGGCCCAAAATGTAAGTGAGAAGACGACAGTACATGAGACACTCAATAATAAAGTCAAAATATTTGACTTTTTCTCTTAAATAAAAGCATGTCAATAGTAATCTACATGTCCGGCCCGTGATTTGATTCTCATTCTCCAGTGTGGCCCTCTGGGAAACTGAGTTTGACACCCCTGGCTTAGAGGAATGTTGTCTTTTTCGGAATAAGGAATAATTGAGTTAAATAAGGAATTTTATTTGCACATAATCAATCAATCAATGACAGATGTGATTTAAAGGAACACGCCGACTTA
This sequence comes from Perca schrenkii, assembly GCA_025617405.1. Classification (NCBI taxonomy): domain Eukaryota; kingdom Metazoa; phylum Chordata; class Actinopteri; order Perciformes; family Percidae; genus Perca; species Perca schrenkii. The sequence continues at coordinate 34,797,769 of CM046792.1, forward strand.
TTGGGAATGTATCTTATTCCCCGTAACCCCCAGAGTTAGACAAGTCGATACATACCCTTCTCATCTCCGTGCGTGCTGTAATGCTGCCTGACGGTTCCAGCATTAGCTTAGCCTAGCACAGATCCTGCAGGTAACTGGTTCCAACTAGCCTACTGCTCCGAATTGTGACAAAAGTGACAAAATAACTCCAACACGTTCCTATTTACATGTTGTGATTTGTAGAGTCACAGCGTGTACAAAAAACAACGTAACATGAGACACAGCCGTCTTCTAACAGCCAACAAACCGGGAACTATATTCTCTGACAGGCTTGCTGCGAGCATATCACTCCGCCCAAGTACTATATTCTTCCGCCTGAGAATATAGTTCCCGGTTTGTTTACTGTTAAAAGACGGCTGTGTCTCATGTTACGTTGTTTTTTGTACACGCTGTGACTCTATAAATCACAACATGTAAATAGGAACATGTTGGCGTTATTTTGTCACTTATTCGGAGCAGTAGGATTACTGGAACCATTCACCTGCAGGATCTGTCCTGGCCTGATGCCGCTGGAGCCGTCAGACAGCCTTACAGCACGCACGGAGATGAGAAGGGTATGTATCGACTTGTCTTACTCTGGGGGTTACGGTGAATAAGATAAATTCCCAATAAGTCGGCGTGTTCCTTTAAGAGAAAGATCTAATAGATTTTTTGGAGCTCAGTCGCTGTGGCTCAGTCGCCTGATGCTCGTCTTCCCCCCCTACCAGCGTTTCAGACAGCAGGTGGCGCTGCGCTCGGCCCGTCTCCACCGTCTTGTGTGTTCACCGGCCGCGCTGCCAGCCGGCAAACTGCAACGGCCAGGGGGACTGTGTGGACGGACGCTGTCGCTGCCATCGGGGCTGGGAGGGCGAAGAGTGTGACTCTCTGGTGTGTCGGCCGCCAGCATGCGGCACTCACGGTGTCTGCACTGCCGGTAAGCGTACACGAAAACCAGGGTTGTTTTTTTTATGAATGAATGAATGAATGCCTTTATTGTCATTGCATTTACGTACAATGAGATTGTAGAGCCACTCTAGTAAGGTGCATCATTATAAAACATATAGTATCTATGTAAAACATCATCAAGGTGCATCATTATAAAACATATAGTATCTATGTAAAACATCATCAAGGTGCATCATTATAAAACATATAGTATCTATGTAAAACATCATCAAGGTTCATCATTATAAAACATACAATATATATGTAAACATCATCAAGGTGCATCATTATAAAACATACAATATATATGTAAACATCATCAAGGTGCATCATTATAAAACATACAATATATATGTAAACATCATCAAGGTGCATCATTATAAAACATACAATATATATGTAAACATCATCAAGGTGCATCATTATAAAACATACAATATATATGTAAACATCATCAAGGTGCATCATTATAAAACATACAATATATATATGTAAACATCATCAAGGTGCATCATTATAAAACATACAATATATATATGTAAACATCATCAAGGTGCATCATTATAAAGCATACAATATATATGTAAACATCATCAAGGTTCATCATTATAAAACATACAATATATATGTAAACATCATCAAGGTTCATCATTATAAAACATACAATATATATATGTAAACATCATCAAGGTGCATCATTATAAAACATACAATATATATGTAAACATCATCAAGGTTCATCATTATAAAACATACAATATATATATGTAAACATCATCAAGGTGCATCATTATAAAACATACAATATATATATATGTAAACATCATCAAGGTGCATCATTATAAAACATACAATATATATATGTAAACATCATCAAGGTGCATCATTATAAAACATACAATATATATATGTAAACATCATCAAGGTGCATCATTATAAAACATACAATATATATGTAAACATCATCAAGGTGCATCATTATAAAACATACAATATATATATATGTAAACATCATCAAGGTTCATCATTATAAAACATACAATATATATATGTAAACATCATCAAGGTGCATCATTATAAAACATACAATATATATGTAAACATCATCAAGGTGCATCATTATAAAACATACAATATATATATGTAAACATCATCAAGGTGCATCATTATAAAACATACAATATATATATGTAAACATCATCAAGGTGCATCATTATAAAACATACAATATATATGTAAACATCATCAAGGTGCATCATTATAAAACATACAATATATATATATGTAAACATCATCAAGGTGCATCATTATAAAACATACAATATATATGTAAACATCATCAAGGTTCATCATTATAAAACATACAATATATATGTAAACATCATCAAGGTTCATCATTATAAAACATACAATATATATGTGAAGCTAATCTCACGACACATTCATTACACACACTCACACTCACCCACACACAGCATTCGTACCATCACGTCTTTCCTACCAGCACATTCTAACCATAACACAAAAGCACAAGAACACACCTTGCCCACTCTCACACTAAGTGGTTAATAAATATTCTAAAATGATAAAGCGCTGAGTAACTGTGCAAACCGCATTATTAAAAAAGTTTAGCTTCATAATTTAAGACTGTTATGGCTTTCGGGAAAGAAGCTATTCCTGAATCTACTAGTCCTTGTTTTTAGACATCTGTAGCGTCTCCCTGAGGGCAAGAGCTCAAACAGTGGGTGACCAGGGTGAGAACAGTTTATGTGACGGCTGTGGCCGGAGGCAATATGTTTTTGGGTTGTCTGTACATCCATCCCACTCTTGTGAACACTATATTTTAGGAGGGAATTTCTTCAAATTTGGCACAAAAGTCCACTCGGACTCGAGGATGAACTGGTTAGACCTCACAAAATGCAATTTTTAGGCTATAACTCAAGAATGTACAGTACAGGCCAAAAGTTTGGACACACCTTCTCATTCAATGTGTTTCGTTTTTATTTTCATGACTATTTAAATTGTAGATTCTCACTGAAGGAATCGAAACTATGAATGAACACATATGGAATTATGTACTTAACAAAAAAGTGTGAAATAACTGAAAACATGTCTTATATTTTAGATTCTTCAAAGTAGCCACCCTTGGCTTTTTTATTAATAAGGGAAATAATTCCACTAATGAACCCTGACAAAGCACACCTGTGAAGGTAAAACCATTTCAGGTGACTACCTCATGAAGCTCATTGAGAGAACACCAAGGGTTTGCAGAGATATCAAAAAAAGCAAAGGGTGGCTACTTTGAAGAATCTAAAATATAAGACATGTTTTCAGTTATTTCACACTTTTTTGTTAAGTACATAATTCCATATGTGTTCATTCATAGTTTTGATGCATTCAGTGAGAATCTACAATGTAAATAGTCATGAAAATAAAGAAACACGTTGAATGATAAGGTGTGTTCAAACTTTTGGCCTGTACTGTATACTAGGGCTGCCACCTCTTAGTCGATTAGTCGACTAATCGGTAGTTTTGGTCTTAGTCGACTAAGATTTCTTTAGTCGATTAGTCATTTTTTATACTTATTCATGCTTAATTACTCATTTCCAAGAAACTTCTGAGCACATTTATGGTAAACACAAGATTTAAAGTGGTGCTTTTGCAGGATTAATTGTGGAGAAACTCAGTTTTACAGATGGTTAATTAACTACATTTATATTGTGCTTTTCTAGTCTTAACCACCTCTCAAAGAGCACAGCTCTGTCAATTAAATCAACTAATCGATTAGTCGACAAAATTGTAAAATTGTTAGTCGACTAAGAATTTCTTTAGTCGAGGACAGCCCTAATGTATACGCTAATTATGACAACATGTCACCCAAATGAATGTCTTAATAGGATAAAATGGTGAAACAATGGCAATTTTTTTTTTATCCAAAAACACTTTCCTGAACCAGAAGGGAAGAAGACATTTTCGTCTGATTCTGTTTTGGTGACGCTGATCTTAAAACTGTGGTGATTGTTCAGCTCTTCTGTGCTACCAGGTTAAGGATGTGTGCCAGGCATCCGTACTTAATATCTGGTATTAAATTGCTTCAAAGTCAGTTCACTACATCTAAATTATAAGTCTGGACAGACACGATGGGTTGGCCGAGGCAAACAACCGCAAGACGTTAATTCTAGCTACGTTATTAGGGTAAAGTCGACTCATTGTGTATCTGCACTGTTTCACGTCTTTTTGTGTTGCAGGCGGTTGTGTCTGTGATGCTGGATGGAGAGGAAAGAACTGCAGCCAAGGTAATCACACACACACACACACACACACACACACACACACACACACACACACACACACACACACACACACACAACACAGTTCAGTGTTTCCTTTTCCATTTTTTTAAGCAGTGGGGGCAGGTCCTTCAACTGAACTGAGACTTCGCTGCCACAAACTAATATATTTACTCACTTCTATCCACACACACAATGAGGCATATTTTCTGTTCTGAACTGGATTTTTTGAGTTACTAGTTACTAGGCCAAAAGTTTGGACACACCTTCTCATTCAATGTGTTTCTTTATTTTCATGACTATTTACATTGTAGATTCTCACCGAAGGCATCAAAACTATGAATGAACACATATGGAATTATGTACTTAACAAAAAAGTGTGAAATAACTGAAAACATGTCTTATATTTTAGATTCTTCAAAGTAGCCACCCTTTGCTTTTTTTGTGATAACTCTGCAAACCCTTGGTGTTCTCTCAATGAGCTTCATGAGGTAGTCACCTGAAATGGTTTTACCTTCACAGGTGTGCTTTGTCAGGGTTAATTAGTGGAATTATTTCCCTTTATTAATAAAAAAGCAAAGGGTGGCTACTTTGAAGAATCTAAAATATAAGACATGTTTTCAGTTATTTCACACTTTTTTGTTAAGTATATAATTCCATATGTGTTCATTCATAGTTTTGATGCCTTCAGTGAGAATCTACAATGTAAATAGTCATGAAAATAAAAAGGAAACGCATTGAATGAGAAGGTGTGTCCAAACCTTTGGCTTGTACTGTATAAGCCAACTTTGATCTTGACATATAGGCTAAGCATTATGTAGCAAATAACAATAAACCCACTATTAATTACATTAACCTAATGCAGTGTAACTACTTCAGCATGTAAATTATGCACCTCAAATACAAACGTTCTCCAACATGCTCTCTAACAATGCAATGCAGACCTGTTTCTGATACCGGGACGACATGCAGCAAAGGGCCGCAGGCAGGAGTCGAACCCGCTGGCTGCTGGGCCGAAGAGTAAACCCCTATACGTGTGCGCCTGCTCTGCCAACTGAGCTAACCCGGCCACAGACCGATTCAACATTTGTAGCAACCCAATGTCACTCAGCGGCCAGTCATGTAACCGGGGATCAGACCTGTCAGCGTGTTTTGAGGCGGGGTGAGAGTCCTGTACAGGAAACAGGAAACATCACTTCCTCTATCTCTCTGCCACAAGACAAGTTTTAAAACCACAAACACCAAACACAAGCACAGTGTCCTACCTATAATTCATTTGGCTGGACAACTTAAAAAACTTTGAAGTAATTTTTCTCAGTTCCACACTCTGGTGAGTTAGTTTAGTTTAGTTACGTTTATTTGTTTATTTGAGCAGTTATCATTCTGCTCAAAGGGAGTGGGCGGAAGCAAAAGAGCTTATAAGCGTCCCCCCCATAAAATACAATAAAATATCTCATTTCACAATAGTACAAAAAAACATAATGCAAACAACAAAACAATATCAAATAAACAATATGACATTCAAAACAAATACAAAACAGAACAAAAATGGATTATATACACTTCCGAGTTAGGGTCTTTTGCCTTTTGTAGGGCAGAATAGTTGACATCTAATTGATTAATCAATGAATCTTTGCAGCTCTACACAGTTACACTCACGGCTCACACGGCGGTTATTACTTTAAACGGGATGAGGTCATATTTTGTCTTCATTCAGTCATCCAGCAGTCAAGGTGTGCAGCATCTCAACTGGTTCCTCTTCCCTAAAATAGATGCACTGATCTGATATTGGATATTTCATTACGTTATTGTCTGCTACAGGCTTTCCCCATCAACCTCCAATCATGTACTTGCTGGGTGGATTGCTTACCGTTACAGCATCTTAGAATAGAAACACAGGGCTAGATTTATCAAGCCGTTTGCGCCTGTTTCCAGGCGCTAATTGGTCGCAAAGACGGACGTAAACGATGAGGGCTATTTACAAACAGGGCGCACTTGGGTAAAATCGCAGATTGTCTGCCACATGAGCGAGAAGAGACAAGTTGCGCTTTCAATATGCGTTCGTGGGAGGGTCGTGGGGAAAGTGGGAGGATAAGCGCAAAGTGCACCTAATTATATATTCCGTGGTATTTACAAAGACTGTCAGTAAGAGCGCGTCTCTATTCTCCGCCTCTTAAAAGCAGGTCTAAACCAGCCGCAGTCGAGTTTCCTCGTAGACCTTTATGCCGCTGGTGAAATGGCAACAGTCATTTGAGCAAGACGAAGACATAGGCGAGGCTGAAAATGTTTTTAACACAAGAATCACACTTTGTCAGTGAACACATCATTTAGCGTTACAGATCAAGCAGCCGTGCAATATTAGAGTTACTGGAAGAAATCAAAGATGAAATGAATCTCCCACTCAGCGTTCACATCCCATTCCAGCAGTTGTTAAACTCCTCGCTACATTACAAATATATCGGCATCAGGATCATTTCAAACAGTCATAGCATCAGCTGTGGGAATATCGCAGTCTGCACCCAACCATATCATAGTACTAGTACCGCTTTGCTACAGCGCAATCTCCGGTATAGTGGGCGGAGAAAGACGCTGATTGGCTGATGGGTGTCAGGGTTGATAAATACTACGCAAAATGTGGAAGCATAGCGTGCGCTATTACCGAACTCGCATAAACAGACGCAGCGCAAACTGCGCCAGTGTTAGTAAATCAGGGCCACAGAGAGCAAAATAATATTTCAAACTTGTACGGCTGCCCCCTCTTAGTCGATAAGTCCGTCAGTCAGCTAATCGGTGGCTTTGGTCCCAGTCGACTAAGATTTCTTTAGTCCATTAGTCACGTTTTATGCTTTCTCATGCTGAACGACTAATTTCTAAGAAACTATTGACCACATCTCTGATAAACACCGAACTGCTCGACACTTTGTTTCGTTTCCTCAGTCTCTCAGTCTTGGAGACGCAGCTTCATTTTCCCCGGAGAAAGAGAAAGAAAGAAAGAGAAGCTGCCTTCAAGTGCGCTCGGAAATGTCGAGATCTAAAAACGATCTGACGGACACAGCAGGACGTCCCACAAATGGGACGTTTTCCATCGCAGGACCGACTTTTCTAGTCTTTCTAGTCTTTCTTAGGCAGCACGGTGCCTCAGTGGTTCGCACTTCTGCCTCACAGCAAGAAGGTTCTGGGTTCGAGTCCAGGTCATTCCAGGCCTTTCTGCGTGGAGTTTGCATGTTCTGCGTGGGCTCCGGTTTCTTCCCACCATAAAGACATGCATACTAGGACTACAGGTCGGCAATCAACTTACCTGGATAAATAAATATAAAATAGTCGAGTCATTTCAACCCTGAGGGAACGGAGAAACCATCTGCAACCGATCACCCAGATACTCCTGAACGATACGAGTGCACACTTATCGATGTCTCCTCTTACTTACAGAGTGCCTCCCGGGTTTCTATGGTGACGGCTGCAATCAAACCTGCGCCTGTTATAACAACGGTTCCTGCGACCCCGTCCACGGACGCTGCACCTGCCCCTCTGGTTTCCACGGCGACACCTGTGAACAAGGTAGAACCGCGTCGTCGTGCTATGACATCAGCAGCTACGCCATGTTTTTTCTTTTCTTTTTTTTCCTTTATTTATTTCATTCATTTAAAACAAATGCAACACACACACAAAATCATTTACAGTTCCGTTCCAAAATCATTTACGTTGCACTAGGGCTGCTCGATTATGGGAAAAAAAAAATATAATCCCGATTATTTCGGTCAATATTGAAATCACGATAATTTAACACGATTATTCGTTGACTTCTGGAAAGACGTCGTAATTATTGAACTTAAAAAAAACGGTGGAAAAAGTTAAATAAATCAACTATAATATAATAACTGTGATATTTGCCTTAATACTTTTCTATTGAAACTTTATTTTTTTCGTTCAGAACACAAGAGAAAATAAGAGTTTACTTGCAAAACGTAATGAGCTAAATAATTGTTTTTCTCGATTATTCTGTTTTTGTGATCATTGGGAGCCAAAATCATAATCACTATTAAATTTTGATTAATTGCACAGCCCTATATTGCACCGAACGGGCCTTTATCCAAACAAGTTTGAGTTTACATTCGAATGACCTCGTTGGAAAAAAAAAAAAAAAAGTGACTCATTCCCTGGTTTGTGAAGGTTTGGTTTTTTTTTTATTCAATTATATAATAAAAATATATATATCGCTTCACTTCCTTTTCACGTGTTTAATGTGTGTCTCTGTGTCAGCGTGTCCTCTGGGTTCCTTTGGGCCGTCCTGCGCTCAGGAGTGTCGCTGTGACGACCAGTGTCCATGTGACCCGCAGACAGGAAGCTGCAACGCCACGCTGCCAGGAGAGACCAACTACACCTTACACAGAGGTACACACACACACACACACACACACACACACACACACACACACGCACAAAAACACAAAAACACGCACAAAAACACGTACAAATTCCTGCAGGGCTGCAACTAAAAATTAGGCCTGTGCTCGATTGCAGAACTTCAAAGTCGACTAACACTCATTCAACTGTACCGACTAATCGATTAGTTGATTTAATCGACAGATCTGTAAATCTGAGTTTCTCCACAAAGAGTCATGCATAAAGCACCACTATTATTCTTGTGTTTACCAGAGATGTGCTCGTACGTTTCTTGGAAATAAGTCATTCAGCATGAAAAAAGCATCAAACATGACTAATGGACTAAAGAAATCTAAGTTGACTAAGACCTAAACCACCGATTAGTCGACTAATCGACTAAGAGGCAGCAGCCCTACTAAAATTATTTAAATTTATCATTTAATCTGTTGATTATTTTTGTCGATTAAAGGGTTAGGGCTCCCGCACACCGCCTGCGTGGCGTGTCCGTTCTTATTTCGGCTCCCATGGTAACAGGTCAGAGCTTGCACGATGCCTGTGTGACACGCATGTCTCAGCTGCGTCAAAAACACGCTCCTGCTAGAAATAGGACCAACGCCTTTTTTTTTTCACGCGACACGCAAACGCGTTGGAAACGTTTCCAGGCAAAATAGAATATAGGAAAAGATGACACGCAACAAAAACGCCACGCTCACGCCACGCAGCCAGTGTGCAGGAGCCCTTAGTTGTTTAGTCTTTGGATGCTTTTATATAGACCTTAGTGGTCCCCTAATACTGTATCTGAAGTATTTTATATAGACCTTAGTGGTCCCCTAATACTGTATCTGAAGTCTCTTTTATATAGGCCTTAGTGGTCCCCTAATACTGTATCTGAAGTCTCTTTTATATAGACCTTAGTGGTCCCCTAATACTGTATCTGAAGTCTCTTTTATATAGACCTTAGTGGTCCCCCTAATACTGTATCTGAAGTCTCTTTTATATAGACCTTAGTGGTCCCCCTAATACTGTATCTGAAGTCTCTTTTATATAGGCCTTAGTGGTCCCCCTAATACTGTATCTGAAGTCTCTTTTATATAGACCTTAGTGGTCCCCTAATACTGTATCTGAAGTCTCTTTTATATAGACCTTAGTGGTCCCCCTAATACTGTATCTGAAGTCTCTTTTATATAGACCTTAGTGGTCCCCTAATACTGTATCTGAAGTCTCTTTTATATAGACCTTAGTGGTCCCCTAATACTGTATCTGAAGTCTCTTTTATATAGACCTTAGTGGTCCTCTAATACTGTATCTGAAGTCTCTTTTACATAGACCTTAGTGGTCCTCTAATACTGTATCTGAAGTCTCTTTTATATAGACCTTAGTGGTCCCCTAATACTGTATCTGAAGTCTCTTTTATATAGACCTTAGTGGTCCCCTAATACTGTATCTGAAGTCTCTTTCCTGAAATTCCAAAGCCATGATGTCTCTCTCTCTCTCATGGGTGGGCCAAATTCTCTGGGTGGGCAAAGCAGAGAAAGGGGAGGTAACCTTGCTCCTTATGACCTCATAAGGAGAAGATTCCAGATCGGCCCATCTGAGCTTTCATTTTCTCAAAGGCAGAGCAGGATACCCAGGGCTCGGTTTACACCTATCACCATTTCTAGCCACTGGGGGAACATAGGCAGGCTGGGGGAACTCATATTAATGTTAAAAAACCTCATAAAGTGAAATTTGCATGCCACGGACAAACCAAGGCACCACACCATAACACCAGTACCTGCTCTTTGATTTTGTTTTGGAACGCTCAATTTGAGTTACAGTTCAGGATAGCAAAAGTAAATGGTTATAAGTAATTGTAAATGATCAGACATACAGGCCATGATTACTACGTTTTATAGACGTGTTACTAGGGCTGTGCAATTAATCGAAATTTAATCGTGATTATGATTTTGGCTCCCAGCGATCACAAAAACAGAATAATCGAGAAAAACAATTATTTAGCTCATTGTTTTGCAAGTAAACGCTTATTTTCTCTTGTATTCTGAATGAAAAAATAAAGTTTAAATAGGAAAAGTATTAAGGCAAATTTCACAGTTGTATGTGTTTTTTTTTTCTGTTGATTTATCTAACGTTTTCCACAGTTTTTTAAGTTCAATAATTGCAAACCTAACAAAAGCTAACCTTAGTCGATTAGTCCATCAGTCAGCTAATCGGTGGCTTTGGTCTCAGTCCACTAAGATTTCTTTAGTCCATTAGTCATGTTTTATGCTTTCTCATGCTGAACGACTCATTTCTAAGAAACTATTGACCACATCTCTGGTAAACACAAGATTTAAAGTGTTGCTTTTGTGTGATTCTTTGTGGAGAAACTCAGTTTTACAGATCTGAGTTTTACATCAACTAATCGACTAAATATGAGTGTTTGTCATCTTAGAATTTCTTAAATTAAGGACAGCACTACAAACGAGTGTGTATCAGCCTGTGTGTGTGTGTGTGGGTGTGTGTCTTAGAAAGTGTTGGAAGTGCGTGTGTGTTCACGTTTAAGCAAATGTTTGCACGTTTGCACAGAGCAGACGGACTAACCGTTCCGTCTTTGTTGGCATCTGTCCAGAGCGGCACTGTATCGACTCAACTGTGAGGACTGGAAATGTAGTACTCATCTAGTGTTCATCCATTTCTGTTCTATATTCAACAAAGAGACTCAGAGTGGAGTCGATACGCACAGTGCACCATGCAAAACAAATCCAAAAAAACTTCCTCTGTATTAACTCTCCTGTTGTCCTCCGGTCAAATTTAAAGCGTTAACAAAAACTTTCTATATCAGAACTATGGCAAAAGAACGTTGAAAAAAGTGACAAATGTTGACAAAAACATTTATTTTCAAAACGCTGAAAAAAGTGACCCAAAAATTTGGAAAAAGTAACAAAAACGCAGGAAAAAAAAACAACAAAAACATTTCTTTTCAAAACGCTGAAAAAAAGTGACCCAAAAATTTGGAAAAAGTAACAAAAACAAAAAAAAAACGATCAAAAACATCACCAAAGGTTGACAAAAACTTATTGGAAAAAAATGACAAAAAAGTGACCCAAAAATTTTGAAAAAATAACAAAAAAAACGATCAAAAACATAACCAAAGGTGACAAAAACTTGTTCAAAAAAGTGACCCAAAAATTTTGAAAAAGTAACAAAAAAACATAACCAAAGGTGACATAAACTTGTGATAAATTTTTAATAAAAATCGACAAAAGTGTAGAAAAAGAACGACAAAATGTTGAAATTTCGACCCAGAAAAACACAACGTTGCACGGTCAACAGGAAGACAACACATGGAGGTGGTGATGGCGCAGTGGATATGGCACGTGCCTTTGGTGTGAGAGATCCAGGTTTGATTCCCACTGCGATACATCAACCAATGTGTCCCTGAGCAAGACACTTAACCTCTAGTTGCTCCAGAGAAGTACGACCTCTGACATACAATACAGGCCAAAAGTTTGGACACACCTTCTCATTCAATGTGTTTCTTTATTTTCATGACTATTTCCATTGTAGATTCTCACTGAAGGCATCAAAACTATGAATGAACACATATGGAATTATGTACTTAACAAAAAAGTGTGAAATAACTGAAAACTTGTCTTATATTTTAGATTCCTCAAAGTAGCCACCCTTTGCTTTTTTTGATAACTCTACAAACCCTTGGTGTTCTCTCAATGAGCTTCATGAGGTAGTCACCTGAAATGGTTTTACCTTCACAGGTGTGCTTTGTCAGGGTTCATTAGTGGAATTATTTCCCTTATTAATAAAAAAGCAAAGGGTGGCTACTTTGAAGAATCTAAAATATAAGACATGTTTTCAGTTATTTCACACTTTTTTGTTAAGTACATAATTCCATATGTGTTCATTCATAGTTTTGATGCCTTCAGTGAGAATCTACAATGTAAATAGTCATGAAAATAAAAAAGGAAACGCATTGAATGAGAAAGTGTGTCCAAACTTTTGGCCTGTAGTGTATATAGCAATTGTAAGTCACTTTGCATAAAAGCGTCAGCTAAATGACATGTAATAATGTAAAAGAAATTGCAACAACCTTTTCAAAATCCCAAGAAAAGGCACGTGGCCAACTTAAAGTCTAAAAGCACATTTTAAGACTATGACTGAACTCTTTTTCTTCTTCTTCTCTCCACAGCTGGACACTGTCTTGCCAAACAGATGTTTACATCGTGGAGACGAGATGAAGAAGCTCACCGAGAGCAGCCTCATCTGACCGAGTAAGTGTCAAAGGTCGAGTCACGTGACCTCTCACCTTTTCGCCTCCGCTGTCCATCTTTCACGTCCGTTCAATAAACCTTCCCCTTCAGAAATGGGTCGCAGTTTTTCGGTTTCAAACATGTTTTGGCTCTCGGTGTGACTAGAACACATTAGACGTGTGATGCTGACTGTGAACTATAGAGCGAGAAAATGAAAACATAACTGAAAGAAAATGGTATAAAGATACAGTACAGGCCAAAAGTTTGGACACACCTTCTCATTCAATGCGTTTTTATATTTATTTTCATGACTATTTACATTGTAGATTCTCACTGAAGGCATCAAAACTATGAATGAACACATATGGAATTATGTACTTAACAAAAAAGTGTGAAATAACTGAAAACATGTCTTATATTTTAGATTCTTCAAAGTAGCCACCCTTTGCTTTTTTTATTAATAAGGTAAAAACCCTTTAATGTCCACTCAATGAACCCTGACAAGGCAGTCACCTGTGAAATGGTAAAACCATACAGGTGACTACCTCATGAAGCTCATTGAGAGAACACCAAGGGTTTGCAGAGTTATCAAAAAAAAGCAAAGGGTGGCTACTTTGAAGAATCTAAAATATAAGACATGTTTTCAGTTATTTCACACTTTTTTTGTTAAGTACATAATTCCATATGTGTTCATTCATAGTTTTGATGCCTTCAGTGAGAATCTACAATGTAAATAGTCATGAAAATAAAAAAGGAAACACATTGAATGAGAAAGGTGTGTCCAAACTTTTGGCCTGTAGTGTATATAGCAATTGTAAGTCACTTTGCATAAAAGCGTCAGCTAAATGACATGTAATAATGTAAAAGAAATTGCAACAACCTTTTCAAAATCCCAAGAAAAGGCACGTGGCCAACTTAAAGTCTAAAAGCACATTTTAAGACTATGACTGAACTCTTTTTCTTCTTCTTCTCTCCACAGCTGGACACTGTCTTGCCAAACAGATGTTTACATCGTGGAGACGAGATGAAGAAGCTCACCGAGAGCAGCCTCATCTGACCGAGTAAGTGTCAAAGGTCGAGTCACGTGACCTCTCACCTTTCGCCTCCGCTGTCCATCTTTCACGTCCGTTCAATAAACCTTCCCCTTCAGAAATGGGTCGCAGTTTTTCGGTTTCAAACATGTTTTGGCTCTCGGTGTGACTAGAACACATTAGACGTGTGATGCTGACTGTGAACTATAGAGCGAGAAAATGAAAACATAACTGAAAGAAAATGGTATAAAGATACAGTACAGGCCAAAAGTTTGGACACACCTTCTCATTCAATGCGTTTTTATATTTATTTTCATGACTATTTACATTGTAGATTCTCACTGAAGGCATCAAAACTATGAATGAACACATATGGAATTATGTACTTAACAAAAAAGTGTGAAATAACTGAAAACATGTCTTATATTTTAGATTCTTCAAAGTAGCCACCCTTTGCTTTTTTTATTAATAAGGTAAATAATTCCACTAATGAACCCTGACAAGGCACACCTGTGAAGGTAAAACCATTTCAGGTGACTACCTCATGAAGCTCATTGAGAGAACACCAAGGGTTTGCAGAGTTATCAAAAAAAGCAAAGGGTGGCTACTTTGAAGAATCTAAAATATAAGACATGTTTTCAGTTATTTCACACTTTTTTGTTAAGTACATAATTCCATATGTATTCATTCATAGTTTTGATGCCTTCAGTGAGAATCTACAATGTAAATAGTCATGAAAATAAAAAGGAAACACATTGAATGAGAAGGTGTGTCCAAACTTTTGGCCTGTACTGTATATTTCTTGTGTCTTTAGTGTTTTCTTCATGTGATGGACACTTGGCAGATGCAAAGATGTAGAAACTAGTTGTTAGCTGAGGTGTAAAACGGTTCCGTCTGCCAGCCAAATGTTGGTCAGTTTATCTTCCAACCTCTGAGACTACCTCTACACTAGTACGTTTTTAGTTTTTAGTGTTACCCTATATATGTCGCACACACATGTCCACAGGAATGCCACTCCGCCAAACACACGGGTGAAAGCCACGGTCACTAGTCAACCTTTTGTCAGGTGTGTGTTTTCGGGCTCTCTAAAGCTACATCTACACACTACGTTTTGGTTAATAAACTAATATCTTTAGCTACGTTAACGTCTCGCGTCCACACTACTCCGGCATTTCTGAGCCCCTAAAGCGGAGACATTTGGAAACACTGCTGCCCCCGATTTGGTTTGAAAACTCCGGGGTTGCTTTGTACTCTGGACGGGCTACAAACGGAGATATTTGGTAACAACGATGCACGTCAGTCGGTGTTATCAGTAAGGTAGCTTACAGACCTTTCAGTAACAATTCCACCTCGTCCTCGCTACAAGATAATAAATCCCTGCTCTCACTTTTCACCATTATTGTTCTTCCTCCAAAGTATTTTCTGTATTTTCAACCTTAACATCCATGTGGCCTGGTCGGCTCAGTTGGTAGAGCAGGCGCACGTATACGTAGAGGTTTATACCTCGACGCAGAGGTCCAGGGTTGGAGTCCGACCTGTGATGATTTCCTGCATGTGTTCCCCCCATCTCTCTCTCCCCTTTTTCACCTGGCTGTCCTGTCCATTAAAGAACCCATATTATGAAAAAATCACTTGTTCTGGTGATTTGGGGTGTTATTTTGTGTCTCTGGTGGTTTCTGAATGTGTCCTGCCTTCAGACTCCCGGTGAGCTGGTCAAAATCTGCACGGCTTTCTACGTCACTTGCCGAAACGAGGCGGCTAACCGTTAGCATGGTAGCGCTAGCATGCTAGCTCGTTCTCAATGGCAAAAACACTGCTACAACACACGCAAATTCACCCTAATCTACAAAATAAGTTGTATAGAACTACTTCCATGTCCCTGTTCTGCAGGTATTCCACGCTAAGTGTGAAGTGCTCCCTCGTTTAGAAGAAGTCTCGGCTACTGATCATGTAGTCTTACCTAGCTACTGATCATGTAGTCTTACCTAGCTACTGAGCATGTAGTCCTTACCTAGCTACTGATCATGTAGTCTTACCTAGCTACTGAGCATGTAGTCCTTACCTAGCTACTGAGCATGTAGTCTTACCTAGCTACTGATCATGTAGTCTTACCTAGCTACTGAGCATGTAGTCTTACCTAGCTACTGAGCATGTAGTCTTACCTAGCTACTGATCATGTAGTCTTACCTAGCTACTGAGCATGTAGTCTTACCTAGCTACTGAGCATGTAGTCCTTACCTAGCTACTGAGCATGTAGTCTTACCTAGCTACTGAGCATGTAGTCTTACCTAGCTACTGAGCATGTAGTCTTACCTAGCTACTGAGCATGTAGTCTTACCTAGCTACTGAGCATGTAGTCTTACCTAGCTACTGAGCATTTAGTCTTACCTAGCTACTGAGCATGTAGTCTTACCTAGCTACTGAGCATTTAGTCTTACCTAGCTACTGAGCATGTAGTCTTACCTAGCTACTGAGCATTTAGTCTTACCTAGCTACTGAGCATGTAGTCTTACCTAGCTACTGAGCATGTAGTCCTTACCTAGCTACTGAGCATGTAGTCCTTACCTAGCTACTGAGCATGTAGTCTTACCTAGCTACTGAGCATGTGTGACTGACAACAAAGATCTTACAGAAGTGAGATGTCTCACTCTGTAGCTAAAACAGAGACCTGACACAGGGTGAAAAGAGGAGCTGCAGCAATGTGCAAAAATATGGTGTTATTTGAAAATTAAACCATGTAAACCTATTCTGGTACAACCTCAAATTACAATTATAAACCTGAAAATGAGCATAATATGGCCACTTAAAAGGAAAAAAATAAAGCCTTGTAAATCCATGATTTTCAACCGCAGATTAACGTCAGACAACCTGCTTCCTGTTCACACCGGCACGCACATTATATGAGTTTTCAGACACGTTAATATGGGCGGAGATTAGTTCTGCTACTGGAGATAAAACCCTTGTATGGACGTTCAATAATTAAAACGTATTAGTGTTGTTGTAGCCTCAAACACACGTTGTTAGTCTGCTTTCTGTCACCGTGGCTTAAAGCTAAACCCGCCGAATTGTTTATAAAAGTACATCAGATGCTTTAAATCTCATTTTGGAGCGCAGGTTTTTGCGAGATGATGAGAAATCCCAAACCGCGGTGCTATATTTCACTGTGTGACGTGAGATAGTTAACAAGGAATAATCACATCTCTGAACACGACCGTTCTGTCTTCTGCTCTGATTGATGGAGTCCAGTTAATCCAATTAACACAAAACACAGAGCCAGGCAGCGCAGACCTGCAGTTGGCTTCTTGTCCCTCTTTTTAAATGTAAACAAGGCCCACACACTAAGGACGGGACGCATTAATTAGCCTCCTTACCTTTCACATGCAAGTTAGGAATTGGGCTGTTGCTATGGTTTCTGGAGAGTGCTTTGTGAAGAGGTACCCTGGTGTTCACAGATGGAGGAGGGGACCGTGTTGTTTTTAAACCTCTAAACCATGAAATGGAATCATCTGCTCAGATCCAATTTCTTTTGTTTGGATGTTCACATTACCTTTTTAAAATGTGGCCTCTATCAGATTCCAGTGTGAACTGTTTGTGGTTACGAACTGACTGCTGCTGCTAGGGTGCGTCTAGATTTCTAGGCTACCTTTTGCGGGGTTATGGTTGCAAATTCACTAGGGCTGCTCGCTCTTAGTCGATTATTCGACTAATCTGTCGTTTTGGGCTTAGTCAACTTAGATCTCTTTAGTCCATTAGTCATGTTCTATGCATTTTTCATGCTGAATGACTTATTTCCAAGAAACGTACGAGCACATCTCTGGTAAACACAAGAATTAAAGTGGTGCTTTTGCAATAACTCTTTGCAGAGAAACTCAGATTTTACAGATCTGTCAATTAAATCAACTCATCGATTAGTCGATACAATTGAATGAGTGTTAGTCGACTATAGGGCTGTCCTCGACTAAAGAAGTTCTTAGTCGACTAACACTTATAGGATTTTGTCGACTAATCGATTAGTTGATTTAATTGACAGAGCTGTGCTCTTTGAGAGGTGGTTAAGACTAGAAAAGCACAATATAAATGTAGTTAATTAACCATCTGTAAAACTGAGTTTCTCCACAATTAATCCTGCAAAAGCACCACTTTAAATCTTGTGTTTACCATAAATGTGCTCAGAAGTTTCTTGGAAATGAGTAATTAAGCATGAATTAGCATAAAAAATGACTAATGGACTAAAGAAATCTTAGTTGACTAAGACCAAAACTACCGATTAGTCGACTAATCGATTTAGAGGTGGCAGCCCTAGTCGACTAAGAATTTCTTCAATCGAGCACAGCCCTAAAATTCACTACGGAGGTCTGTGTGGGTGCAGAGGCGAAGCCTCGTGAATAGCTTCACAGACACGCAGTTTATTCAAAACTTTTGAATGTCAAGGGCAACTTTCGATTATCTCTGTCATCGCCTGTCAAGATGTGTAGATTGATGTGAAAGTCGCATCAAGTCCGCCTCGGTTGTTCACACTGCAGCCGCCTTGAAAAAAACATCGGACCACATATGGAAGTGGTCTAAATCTGATTTGAAAAAATCAAGATTTGAATGTTCACACTACTTCTGAAGAAGTCTGACACTTGACCCAAAAAAAAAAATCCGATTTGGGCCACTTTTGCCTGCAGTCTGAACGTAGCCTTTATGACTAATGGGAACAACATTTAAATAGTGGTCCAGAATTGAGCCAGACCGCTGCAGTCGGCAGCCACGTTACCGGCTGCATTGTAATTACTCTGGGCATTTGTGCAAAGTCAGTCAGCATCCACTAAAAGTTCTGTTTTTGCCGCTGACAGACTCAGATTATTATTCTAAGTGTCTGACTACATTATGGGATGGATCCCTACAGAGATAGAGCTTTTAGTTAAAGAGTAAGATCCTCTTAGTTTAACATGAAACAGCCCCAAAATCACCATCACCAAACTCCACCAGACTCCATGTAAATAATCAGGACTTTTAGCGTGTATAGAGCCAGCATATCTCCACCAGACTCCATGTAAATAATCAGGACTTTTAGCGTGTATAGAGCCAGCATATCTCCACCAGACTCCATGTAAATAATCAGGACTTTTAGCGTGTATAGAGCCAGCATATCTCCACCAGACTCCATGTAAATAATCAGGACTTTTAGCGTGTATAGAGCCAGCATATCTCCACATGTAAATGGGTGAATTAAGGGTTTATTTCAGCCAAACCAGAGTGGAGATTGTTGGAACAGTGGAAAGATGAACCAAGACGGCTTGAGTCATTTTGGCCACATTTTTTTATGTGTTTTTCAAAATCCAGTTTATTTCCAAATAAGTTTTCACAGACAAGGAATTTGACTTGGTATTTTGGTGTGTGACGTTGCGTTACAATAAAAGCAGTGAGAGAGAAAAAAGTCAAGAATTAAAGTTAATGAATTAAAATCTGTAAAAATGTATGTTTTTAAAATGGGAAGAGCAGTATCATGTTAAAAAAATGACTAAATAATGAGACATTTTTCACAGTATGAGGAAAATGTAAAAAAAATAATAACCAAAGATTTGCATAAACTAATGTTGACGCATTGAGGTGGATCAAAAGCATTGGGTTTATGGTTTTTATAATATATAGCAACTTGTGTCTGTATTTCCTGAAACGTGTATATAAGCAAATGGAAAACTGTCTCTCTCTCCCCCTCCTCTCTTACTTCCAGACAAAGAAAACTAGATATGCCGTTAATGTGCGAAGACAAAGTCAGTAACCCATGATATGCATCATGAAATATTAATTGCATGATGAATATGGGAATTCATATTCACTCAACAGTGAGTTTTCTGCTTCACAGATGCAGTGCATGATCTGTAAGTGAGACTCTCTGGGTTAACATGCACTTACAGTGTGTAATAAGATTACAGCCGGCTTTCTGCAGTAATCTGATTTCTTAAATGGCATGTAGAAGAGCACAGCAGTCTATACATACAGTATATGTACACTGTGTTTCTAATCAGCTTTATTAAATGCAACCCACAGTAACTTAAAGCTGGGGTTAGGCAAATTTTCGGGAAACAAACTCCAGGGGCCTCATTTATCAACATTGCGTAGAAAATGTTCAAATTTCTGTCTTACTAATTAAATTTAGTTTGTGGTTAAGCGCAACAAAAACAACTGTATTTATCAAAGAAATGGTACGCACATCAGTAAGTAGTCAATGTTGTAGCCAATCTAGACTTGTGCTGCCTGCGTGTATAGTGTGTGTGTGTGTGTGTGTGTGTGTGTGTGTGTGTGTGTGTGTGTGTGTGTGTGTGTGTGTGTGTGTGTGTGTGTGCGCGCTAATCAGAGGTTAGAAAGGGAATCCGGTGAGAAGGGGAAGGAGCAAATGAGGATCTGGGAAGCCACACAGGGCCAAATTATCTCTTTACACGTTGCTCTGGGACATTTGGGCCTCACTTTACAGAAAGCTGAGTTTGTTCTGAACGTTTTGATATAGAACACACAGGGATTAGTTATATGCAATTACCCTTAAAGGTCCCATGGCATGAAGATTTCACTTTTATGAGGGTTTTTTAACATTAATATGTGTTCCCCCCAGCCTGCCTATGGTCCCCCAGTGGCTAGAAATGGTGATAGGTGTAAACCGAGCCCTGGGTATCCTGCTTTGCCATTGAGAAATGAAAGCTCAGATGGACCAATCAGGACTCTTCTCCTTATGAGGTCATAAGGAGCAAGGTTACCTCCCCTTTCTCTGCTTTGCCCGCCCAGAGAATTTGGCCCACCCATGAGAGAGAGAGAGACATCATGGCTTTCAAACGAGCAAAGTGGCAGTTGGTCAAGGCCACTAAAAGAGACTTCAGATACAGTATTAGGGGACCACTAAGGTCTATATAAAAGAGACTTCAGATACAGTATTAGGGGACCACTAAGGTCTATATAAAAGAGACTTCAGATACAGTATTAGGGGACCACTAAGGTCTATATAAAAGAGACTTCAGATACAGTATTAGGGGACCACTAAGGTCTATATAAAAGAGACTTCAGATACAGTATTAGGGGACCACTGAGGTCTATATAAAAGAGACTTCAGATACAGTATTAGGGGACCTCTAAGGTCTATATAAAAGAGACTTCAGATACAGTATTAGGGGACCTCTAAGGTCTATATAAAAGAGACTTCAGATACAGTATTAGGGGACCTCTAAGGTCTATATAAAAGAGACTTCAGATACAGTATTAGGGGACCACTAAGGTCTATATAAAAGAGACTTCAGATACAGTATTAGGGGACCACTAAGGTCTATATAAAAGAGACTTCAGATACAGTATTAGGGGACCACTAAGGTCTATATAAAAGAGACTTCAGATACAGTATTAGGGGACCACTAAGGTCTATATAAAAGAGACTTCAGACACAGTATTATGGGACCACTAAGGTCTATATAAAAGAGACTTCAGATACAGTATTAGGGGACCACTAAGGTCTATATAAAAGAGACTTCAGATACAGTATTAGGGGTCCACTAAGGTCTATATAAAAGAGACTTCAGATACAGTATTAGGGGTCCACTAAGGTCTCTATAAAAGAGACTTCAGATACAGTATTAGGGGTCCACTAAGGTCTATATAAAAGCATTCAAAGAGCCCCATGTCATAGGACCCTTTTAAAAGGTCAATTTAAAAAGAAATGTAAAAAATGCCGTCAGACCTCAGAGAGTTAAACTCTTTGCTCCATGTTTTTGTCCAACTCCTCAGGCGCTCCTGGCTGCTGATCACCTCCACGCTGGCCTCTCTGCTGTCAGCCAGCCTGCTGCTCCACCTCGTACGGGCGTGTCGCAGCGCGGCCGCCGCTCGCTTCCCCGAGCGCCGAGACTACTCCTACGTCCCGCTGGCCGACATCAACGGAGCCGGTTCGCGTGCCCAAGCCCGGTCCGGGAAATCCGGGTTCGGACCGGACGACTCGGACTCTCAGGATGAAATCTGGTCTCCGTCACAATCGGGGAGGTCGTGAGAGCCGAGGACGCTCTCCGCTAGCGCACAAAGACGAAGCATTCCTCTTGCTTACTTAAATATTCTAATCTTGTCAAGCTTCAGCCGGACAGTCCTGCTGAATGAAAAAGGAAGCTGTGGGACCGAGCACAAAGCGTTTTGTTATATCCTTTTTCACTCTGCTGGCAGCTGGTGAGATCTTTGCTCACACGTTTGTGTTTACAGCCGACGCCTTCTCATCTGACGATGAAAGGAAATCATGAAAAAAAAAAAAAAGAGGTCAAAGCTTTATTTTGTCAGGAATCTGGATGTCTCCATCCCAGCTCCAGGTAGGAGAAGCTTTCCAACTTGCTGCCATGAAAACTGATCATGAACTTTGAACTCCAACCAGGGGCCTGTATCACGAAGTTACTAGGGCTGTCCTCGACTAAAGAAATTCATAGTATGCTAACACTTATAGGATTTTGTTGACTAATCGATCAGTTGATTTAATTGACAGAGCTGTGCTCTTTGAGAGGTGGTTAAGACTAGAAAAGCACAATATAAATGTAGTTAATTAACCATCTGTAAAACTGAGTTTCTCCACAATTAATCCTGCAAAAGCACCACTTTAAATCTTGTGTTTACCATAAATGTGCTCAGAAGTTTCTTGGAAATGAGTAATTAAGCATAAATAAGCATAAAAAATGACTAATTGACTAAAGAAATCTTAGTCGACTAAGACCAAAACTACCGATTAGTCGACTAATCGACTAAGACGTGGCACCCCTAGAAGTTACCCAGCTATCTTTGAGCTTAAAGGACAAATCCGGCACAAAATGAACCTAGGGGTTAATAACACATGTGTACCGAGTCTACCGTTCTCTGGGATACGTTTTAATGCCAATCCAATGTGACCAGTTTTATCGCAAACCGCTAATTAGCTTGTAACGCTAGTCGTCGGGACAGAGGGTAAAGTAAAAATAAATCTATATTTCTACACCACTAACAAGGCTCAAAATAGCACCACACTTCCACGGTAGCATAATGAGGATGCCTACATGTAAACAGAAGCATTGAGAACTTTGTAAGTGTACAGACAGTTTATTAAAAAGATAGTTTATAAAGACTGTACCGTTCACGCCATCTTGGGAAAGCAGTCACGACTATTCGAACCACGAACGCCATAACAGTTGATAATAGGTCTCCTTTAAGCTCACTTCAGAGACTATGTTGAACTTCCTGACGCAGGCTCCTGGTGTGCAGACATTTTCAACTTGTTGCCACGTAAACAGATGAACTTTGAACTCTCACCGTGACATTTTAAAACAAACCGTTACTAAGGTGTTTCTTTTTTTTATATATTATGGGCCAGGCAGTTTCTTATCAACATGGGGACTTTTTCTAGATGCTTTGTCATAATGCACTGAGCTCCATCTGAATGTAAATTTAACTGCGAGGTTAATGTGCACAAAGAAGCACAATTTTCTCCAAACGACGCCACGTACAGTGTGTTTGCTCAGCTGAAACTCTCTGTTTGTATCTTATCAAGCTTTTTTTTTTTTTTTACTGCTCACTGAAAAACATTCTTTATAATGTCATTTGTGAATGTCACCAAAACTCCGAAATAAATACATCTGAATATCAGGATTCACTTTTGACCACTAAAAGATGACAATATCTCTGATTTTTTTTTGTATTCACGTGTCTGAGCTCACTAACTCCACTCATCGGTGAAATTTATTAAATTAAAAAAAAGTCTGTTGCAATGTAGGCAACTCTGGAAAAGATTTGTAATATCTTCTGTTGCTGTTCAAACCCTTAGATCCCCTTAATTTAAAGATTGTATTTATTCAGAGGTAGGGTTGACTACCGAAACTCTTGCTCGTGCTTATACGGCACCGGTGCCTTAACAACCGGTATCTACCGGACCGAATAGTAACGTGGATTTCGGTGCTACTGTAATGCCAGCGCTGCTCTCTGATGCTCCGAAACGGACGTTAGAGGCAACGGAAGCATCGCTGCACATGATGCTAGTTAACATAATACACCTGACAGCAGGTAACGTTAGCCTACCGTTAGCTAGCAGCTGGATTAAACACAGTTACAATGCTGACAGCTAACGTTAAACAGTGTAAATAGTATATATGGTGACTGTATTTCACTGGAGAAGATTCCAACAGCGGGACGTAACAGTCTGCTCTGCCGTTGTTGAAAAACAACACAGACGGTGCGTTCACTTGAAACTCGCCAGCCTCGTGGTGCATCCAAAGTTATTGTAAAATACCCTTTATCCATCTAGTGGTTGTTTTTTTCAGCAATTTACTTGTGAAATAAGTTAAGTTATTGTTATTACATTATTAATCAAGCATTTTCATTTTGACCGTATGGCCTTAGCAATAAACAAACCGTTCTT
Organism: Perca schrenkii; assembly: GCA_025617405.1. NCBI lineage: Eukaryota > Metazoa > Chordata > Actinopteri > Perciformes > Percidae > Perca > Perca schrenkii. The sequence goes on from CM046792.1 coordinate 34,822,061, forward strand.
AAATATCGCCGACTGTCGTTTTATGCTCCTTTTTTCTTTTTTTAAAATCTTTTTAAAAGTATCGGTTTAGGCACCGGCACCGTTTTAAAAGTATCGTTTTTAGTAGAGATGGCCCGATACCATTTTTTGCTTCCCGATTCCGATACCTGAACTTGCGTATCGGCCGATACGGAGGACCGATCCGATACCAGTGTGTCATATATTTTATTATGTTTTAACAGCTGTATACTACTATCCCTGTATAGATGTGATATGATTTCTATCTCTGTTGTCGGTCTGGCTCAGGTTAAACTCTTTGTGAAACATGAACAAACACAAACAATGAATGCCACAGAACTTTCTTTTATTCTCCAGTTTGACAGTCAGTTATAAACGGAAAAATACCATAAATAAACTACTTTAACGTAGATTTTCTTTAGGGCTTTATTACGTGCTATCGGATCGGTGCATAAACTCCAGTACTTCCCGATACCGATACCAGCGTTTTTAGGCAGTATCGAAGCATTGGACCATCTCTAGTTTTTAGCACCGGTATCGGAAAAAACTCTAAACAATATCCAACCCTGTTCAGAGGGAATCCAATCTGATAAACTGCATTGGCAATTTTAAGGGAATTTAAAATGTAAAACATAAGAAAACAAAACCGTTTTCTTCTATTGCTTTTCTACCCTTAGATCCTCGTCACTTATAGGGGACAGAGTTGCTAACTTAGCATGTCAGCATTTCAGCAAGCGTACAGTCAGCATGTTAACATGTTTAGCATGTAAGCATAACTTTATTGTACATGCAAACAAATGCACTAGCATGTTAACACGTCAGCGCTATTGTTAGCAAACCACACTTGACCCTGGAAACAAAACAAAAGACATGGGACATGTGTGATTCTTGAAAACACTCCGTTTTCGGGTGTTTTCTGCCTCACTGACTAACTTTATGTATCCATCGGTTGACCCTTCTCTTGTGTCATAGCTGTTTATGTGCAGGGTCAACCCGGCGTGGATGCCGAGCTTTCACACGAAGGTCACTGCACCTATTTAGAGGCATTTCTGTCGACTATGGGGTCACTGGAGCGTTCACGTGACCTCTGACCTCCACTAGGGCTGCACGCTCGTCGCACCGACAGCTTAAAGGTCCCATGACATGGTGCTCTTTGGATGCTTTCATACAGACCTTAGTGGTCCCCTAATACTGTATCTGAAGTCTCTTATTATATAGACCTTAGTGGTCCCCTAATACTGTATCTGAAGTCTCTTTTATATAGACCTTAGTGGTCCCCTAATACTGTATCTGAAGTCTCTTTTATATAGACCTTAGTGGTCCCCTAATACTGTATCTGAAGTCTCTTTTATATAGGCCTTAGTGGTCCCCCTAATACTGTATCTGAAGTCTCTTTTATATAGACCTTAGTGGTCCCCTAATACTGTATCTGAAGTCTCTTTTATATAGACCTTAGTGGTCCCCCTAATACTGTATCTGAAGTCTCTTTTATATAGGCCTTAGTGGTCTTCTAATACTGTATCTGAAGTCTCTTTTATATAGGCCTTAGTGGTCCCCTAATACTGTATCTGAAGTCTCTTTTATATAGGCCTTAGTGGTCCCCTAATACTGTATTAGGTTAAACTCTTTGTGATACCTAATACTTCATACCGAAGTATGAGGGCGTGCCCTGACAGTACCTAGGTAAGGACTACTAGCCAGTCAGAAGCAGAGTATGAGGGCGTGCCCCGACAGTACCTAGGTAAGGACTACTAGCCAGTCAGAAGCAGAGTACGAGGGCGTGTCCTGACAGTACCTAGGTAAGGACTACTAGCCAGTCAGAAGCAGAGTATGAGGGCGTGTCCTGACAGTACCTAGGTAAGGACTACTAGCCAGTCAGAAGCAGAGTACGAGGGCGTCTCCTGACAGTACCTAGGTAAGGACTACTAGCCAGTCAGAAGCAGAGTACGAGGGCGTGTCCTGACATTACCTAGGTAAGGACTACTAGCCAGTCAGAAGCAGAGTATGAGGGCATGTCCTGAGGGCTTTTTCACATTCTAAACCTATAACCTGCACAACAAAAGATATACAACACAATAAAGGAAAGGGGAAAAGCCAAAAAGCATAATGTGAGCACTTTAAAACAAACCTCCAGGCTTCAAAACATGCCTGTGTGTGTGTGATGCATCAGATTCTCCATGCATATTTCCCTGCACACTGACTGACAGTCACACGTAAACATACACAGTGAGTTATTCAGCCGCCTGGTTCGTCCTGCAGGTCAGACTTGTGAGCATATATCATCCCAGCAGCTTGAAAGAATCAGGTCAGCTGTCATTTCTTCATATTTGAAACGCGACACAAAACCTGTCGGGATGCATTCACTGCTACAGGCTGTTACAGTTGCATCCGCCACTCTCAGCTGATCTAAACACAGAAAGTTAGTTAGTGGGTCACCTCCACTCTGCTGCTACACGGGAGACCGATTCACCAGACACAGATACACAATCAGTGTGTGTTTAAACTTTTGGATGGAGCCATTTAGGGAATCCTCTCATCCATCCATCCATCCGTCTAACTGGACACAATCAAACTTATTGGCAGCAGATTACAAACTTTACAGCAGTTTTACAGGTCTGAGAAACCTTGGCTAAACTTAAAAACTGTGCCCCCATTTTTCAGATACCTCAAGCCTTTTTTTGTTACATAGAAACTTGCAAGCATGATCAGCCGAACGTCTTCTGAAAAATAAAATAAAATAATAGTGTGTCGCACCTAAAGACATGAAAATAAAGGGCCAAAAAGCGCCATTATATACTGACATTTGGTTCTCATTTAATCATTATTATTATTATATAAAACCATTGCACTGAAAGTGGGGGTTATATTACATGCAGCCAGACAAGTTATTTTGCTGGAGAAAGGAAACATGCTGCGTTTTATGACTTCACCGCTATTATTAACTGACTTTATGAGCTGAGGGCCAGGGCAGCCAGCTGAGAAGCAGTTCACACAGTCTGACCGACAGAGCAGGGAAAGAGCCAATGGCGTGCCGGCTCTCTGCCGTTTGTCCCGCCTCCCGCCTCAGCTGATGCAACTCAGTCGGAGGATGTCACTCTCCAGTTTTCTTCTGTTTTTTGTTGTTGTTGCTGCAGACTTCAGTGTGTGTTTTTCTCGACAACATGTCTGGTTTCGTGAACGCAGTTTCCTCACAGCTGATATCAGATCAGATCATCGTTGTCACGCTGGGCGCGCTCGCATGTTTGTGGTCACGGTCGTTAAAGTGTCACCACGCCTTAAATTTATCCCCTGGTTAGACTTTTAGTTCCTTGATTGGTGAAAGAAGCCTCTTGAATTTCAGTCAGAGCCGACTGAAACAGGTTTTGTAAAGTCAGGTTATCCTCTGTCTGTTTGTACCTTTTTGTCTGAACTTTTTCTCCCTGTGTGACTCAACACCGTGGGGTATTAAATGGTAGCCTAACCTTTTAGCTGGACCCTGTTTTCCATGTTTATTTGTCTAAGTGACTCATGGGAACAACAGTTTTTGAAATTGGTCCAGTGTAAAGCGAGACGAAACAAGCTGCAGTGTTATGTTAACGGGCAATTGCGTAACCTCAATTTGCGTGCTCTAAAAGTTCTGTTTTCGCTTGGTTGTAGGATTAGGGTTAGAATTAGGTTAAGGTAAGGGTTAAGGTTAGGCATTTAGTTGTGATGGTTAAGGTGAGGGTAAGGGTTAAGGTTAGGCATTTAGTTGTGATGGTTAAGGTGAGGGTAAGGGTTAAGGTTAGGCATTTAGTTGTGATGGTTAAGGTGAGGGTAAGGGTTAAGGTTAGGCATTTAGTTGTGATGGTTAAGGTGAGGGTAAGGGTTAAGGTTAGACATTTAGTTGTGATGGTTAAGGTGAGGGTAAGGGTTAAGGTTAGGCATTTAGTTGTGATGGTTAAGGTGAGGGTAAGGGTTAAGGTTAGGCATTTAGTTGTGATGGTTAAGGTTAGGGTAAGGGTTAAGGTTAGGCATTTAGTTGTGATGGTTAAGGTTGTGATGGTTAAGGTTAGGGTAAGGGTTAAGGTTAGACATTTAGTTGTGATGGTTAAGGTTAGACATTTAGTTGTGATGGTTAAGGTGAGGGTAAGGGTTAAGGTTAGGCATTTAGTTGTGATGGTTAAGGTTAGGCATTTAGTTGTGATGGTTAAGGTTAGACATTTAGTTGTGATGGTTAAGGTGAGGGTAAGGGGCTAGGGAATGCATTATGTCAATGATATGTCCCCACAAAGATAGAAATACAGACGTTTGTGTGTGTTGCACGCCCGGCCCCACATTCCTCTCTGCATGTTTACGTCCTGAACGGTGAGACGAAGTGGCCGGTGATTGACACAAACACACTTCTCATCACCACGGCAACAGTCAACAGCTGGAGGAGATACTGGAAACAGACCGTGAGTGTTTACAACTGGAGAGAGAGAGACACTGGAGACAAAGTAACGAGCTCTGAAATTATAATTCAAACATTTATAAATAAAATAATTATCTGAGAGAAAGAGTCCTATGATTAATTCATGCAAGAAGAGATCCCTTCCGAACGCCATTTCGATGCCGATACTTTGGCACTCAAATAAAGGTTTGAACACAGCACTTGTAACAGTATTAGTAGAAGTATTTCTACACTGTGGATCTGAGTACATCTTTCACTTCTGCTCTGTAGTAGATATGTGAATATGTTCTAGTTTTTTTCTCTCCTCTGTGACAGTGAACTGAACATTTTTGTGGACAAAACGAGACATTTGAGGACAAAACGAGACATTTGAGGACGTCTTTTTGGGAAACGCTCATCCCCATTTTTTTTCTTCTCCATTTTCTGACATTTTAGAGACCAAACAACTAATCCATTCATCCACAAACTAATCGACAATGAAAATAATCGTCCGTTTTCAGCCGCGCTCTTTAGCAAATGTTACTGCAGCGTGCTAACGCACTTATCATTCTTTTTTTTATTTGATCATCCTTTTTTCTTATTCCATAAAGAGAGGGGTACACAATATAGCGGCAGTAAACTTTGCAGATTTCCAAAATGACAGCGATTTGTGCGGAAATAAAGTGAGATTACAAATATAAAGTGCAAAATAGATAAATGGATAATTAAAAAAGCTAAATAAAACAATAACACAATAAGATTACTAAACCCCAAACGTTAACGCTAACGCACTAAATCCATAATAGTCTACATTAAAAGCTGCTAAACTTCTTCTCCAAGACACATTTTGAGCCCAGAGTAACACTGAAAAGACGCCTGATCTCGAGAACAAACACACATACAGAATATATGTGTTACTCAATAAAGTGTTCAGTGACAACAACACGAGGTCGTTGACCCGACACTCAGAGGACACAGAGTGAACATTAGCCAGATTATGTAAAGACGCAGCAGGAGGAAGGCTGTCTGGCCATTGTTGTGACGGATGAATGTCATGTGTAACAGTGTTCGCTTGTTATGGTGGCAGAACAGGACATTATGTCCATAGGACTCTCTCTCACACACACACACACACATATACACACATATATACACACATATACACATATACATATACACACAGACACACACACACACATACACACACATATATACACAGACACACATACACATATACACACATATATACACACATATACACACATATACACACATATCCACATATACATATACACACAGACACACATACACATATACATATACACACACACACATATACACATATACATATACACACACACACACACACACACACATACACACATATATACACAGACACACATACACATATACACACACACACATATACACATATACATACACACACACATATACACACATATACACATATACATATACACACACACATACACATATACATATACACAGACACACACACACACACACACATACACACATATATACACACAGACACACACATACACACACATATATACACAGACACATACACACACACACACACACAAATACACACACACACACACACACATACACACATATACACACACATACACACATATACATACACACACACAAATACACACACACACATACACACACACACACAGACACACATATATACATATACACACACATACATACACACACACATATACACACACACACACACACACACACAAATACACACACACACACTACACACAGACACACACACACAGACACACACACACACACACACACACACACACACACACACACAAGCTTCGCATCAGAACGCGAACCTCCGATGGCGCCATTATGATGCTACGAAGAGATCACCTCTTGTTAGCATTCCACTGACCGCCATTTTTTTTTTTACGTCACTTTGACAGCGAATAACTTTACATCTGAAGCGTTTAAAGACTCTATTTGTCCGTTGTTTATTTCTAAAGAAACACGACAATGTATAAAAGGCTCCATTACCTTGTAGCTCACGTTATGGCTCCGTAGCAGACGCTTTTATAAAAATAGGCTAACGATTGGGTCATAACCACGAGACTTACTGTCACACAGTAGAGGAATTACCGTATAGTACAGGAGAAGCTCACAGGCAGTTTGGACTTCCATTAGCTGTTTAGGTTTAATTACTAATGTTAACTAGCATGTTAGTGATCAGTAATTATCCTGTGTCTATGTTATCTCAGGCCAAAAGTTTGGACACACCTTCTCATTCAATGCGTTTCCTTTTTATTTTCATGACTATTTACATTGTAGATTCTCACTGAAGGCATCAAAACTATGAATGAACACATATGGAATTATGTACTTAACAAAAAAGTGTGAAATAACTGAAAACATGTCTTATATTTTAGATTCTTCAAAGTAGTCACCCTTTGCTTTTTGTTTAATCACGCAAACCCTTGGTGTTCTCTCAATGAGCTTCATGAGGTAGTCACCTGAAATGGTTTTACCTTCACAGGTGTGCTTTGTCAGGGTTAATTAGTGGAATTATTTCCCCTTATTAATAAAAAAAGCAAAGGGTGGCTACTTTGAAGAATCTAAAATATAAGACATGTTTTCAGTTATTTCACACTTTTTTGTTGAGTACATAATTCCATATGTGTTCATTCATAGTTTTGATGCCTTCAGTGAGAATCTAAAATGTAAATAGTCATAAAAAAATAAAAGTAAACGCATTGAATGAGAAAGTGTGTCCAAACTTTTGGCCTGTACTGTATATACACTCTCCGTCTCTGTAAGATTGGGAATGATTGAGATTTCTCTCGGCACAGCTACCAGAAGACTTCACACTTTCAGACACGTTGCTCACGTCACATTTACGTTGTCTCTGTCAGTTGGAGGCTGCTCAGTAAAGCAAGAGATCACCGGAAAAGTGCTTCTAATATCCTTCACTGGTCTCCGTCCAGAGACACGGGGTCTATCGGTCCATTATATATATATATGTCAATGATTCCAACGTAAAAAGGTACGGAGAGACTGCAGGTGAGAGCACAGCGGAGGTGAAGCGGCTGTGATGCCCCACACAGCGTGGAAAGAACAGAGGAAGGGAGCGGTAAAGGACTTGTTATCAGCGCTGCAGGTGTGACCTTGTTTTGTGGGAATGGAAAAATGCGGAGTAACACGTTGTCCCAGTGTCCCGCTTCCCTGTGTGCTTTTCACATGGATGTTTTTTTCTGAATGATACGCACTTTGTGCAGTTCACGAAGGACGAGCAGATGTGTACACACACACACACACACACTGTTAGGGGTTAGGGCAGGGGTGTCAAACTCATTTTCCCAGGGGGCCACACTGGAAAAAGACAATCACACCAAGGGCCAGACATGTAGAGTTTATCCATGTGCTTTTGCTACTGCGTGTCACTTTTTAAAACATTTTGGTAGCTTTTTTTCCTCATTTTTTGTCGTTGTAGTTCCGACGCTTTGGTGGCTTTCTCAGACATTTGTCACCTTTTTGTAAATTTGTTGCTTTTTCCGATATTTTTATACGCTTTTTGTAAATTTATTGCTTTTTCCAATATTTTTATACGCTTTTTGTGGGATTTTTGTTGACACGAAGCCCTACAAAAGTCATCAAAAAAGTTCCTTAGCCATCATAGAATTTAGCAAATCAAGCAAAACAATGATATTTGTTTTTTTAACAGCCTGAATATGAAAACTCTCTCTCTGCTTCTTCTGGGGGAATTTATTTATTATTAAAATTTATTGTGAACCCAAACTGATATACGGGCCGGATTTAAATCTGCAAGGGGCCAGATTTGGCCCCCGGGCCTTGAGTTTGACACATGTCGGTTAGGGGTTCAATTCCCAGTTTATCTCTGGAGGTGAGATGTCAAAAGTATCCGGGACATTTAGCTCAACACTCACACTTTTAGGACAGTCCATATTAAACTTAAAAATCCCTCCCTTTCCTTTAGGGATAAGAATAATTATAGGCGTAATCTATGGGGTTAAAAAATGTTTACCCTTTTATTATTGATAGTATGAAATCATAACAAGAGTTATCTCAGGACACTTTACAGATAGAGTAGGTCTAGACCAGGGGTGTCAAACTCATTTTCTCTAAGGGGCCGCATTGGGAAAAGAGGAACACTCCAAGGGCCAGTTCTGTAGTTTATTGACGTGCTTTTGTTACTGCATGTGTTTTAACATTTTGGTAGCTTCTTATATTTTACATTCTTCAAAGTAGCCACCCTTTGCTTTTTTTGATAACTCTGCAAACCCTTGGTGTTCTCTCAATGAGCTTCATGAGGTAGTCACCTGAAATGGTTTTACCTTCACAGGTGTGCTTTGTCAGGGTTCATTAGTGGAATTATTTCCCTTATTAATAAAAAAGCAAAGGGTGGCTACTTTGAAGAATCTAAAATATAAGACATGTTTTCAGTTATTTCACACCTTTTTGTTAAGTACATAATTCCATATGTGTTCATTCATAGTTTTGATGCCTTCAGTGAGAATCTACAATGTAAATAGTCATGAAAATAAAAAGGAAACGCATTGAATGAGAAGGTGTGTCCAAACATTTTGGCCTGTAGTGTATATATATATACAAGTGTAGAATAAAATGTAAAACCTACATACATAGTATAATGTAACAAAATAAAATATGTATAACATTAAATATGTACTAAATAGTGTGCAAGTAGCATCAGAGTGCAATATTGTAACGTGCGAGGTAATGACACACAGCTGTGAATTGTTGTACAGGTTTATGGAATGTGACAGGGGTGACTTTTTTTGTATTTTTTGAGATGCACTCCGACATGATTTAAATCTGCAGCAGTCTGCATTTCCCTATAGACCTTTTGTCTGAAGCTAATGGCCTTTGCTCCAGATTATGGACTGAATGGAGGGCAGTAGGAGGGGGAGGGGTAAAGTGATGGGGAGGGGGGGTGGGGGGTGGTTGAGTTCCCTAAAGTCACCCTCTTGATTGTGAAGGGGCCTTTTGAACCCACCACTGACCCAGATATCTGCTCATAGCTTTATCCTCTATAAACAAGATGTGTTTTTTTTAAACGGGAGGTCAAACCCATAGGCGTAATTTACAGGGGGATTTTGGGGGGGGACCCCCCCCCCCCCCCCAAAAAAAAACGTTATTATAATTTCCTTTACATAAATAATGACATATGCACCATATTATGCAGAAAAGGCACAAATGGTTCCACAAAAAAATCACCAGAATGCAGGAAATGAATAGCCTGGTCCTACCAGACTCTGGTACACTAGCCTGGTCCTACCAGACTCTGGTCCACTAGCCTGGTCCTACCACACTCTGGTCCACTAGCCTGGTCCTACCACACTCTGGTCCACTAGCCTGGTCCTACCAGACTCTGGTCCACTAGCCTGGTCCTACCAGACTCTGGTACACTAGCCTGGTCCTACCAGACTCTGGTCCACTAGCCTGGTCCTACCACACTCTGGTCCACTAGCCTGGTCCTACCAGACTCTGGTCCACTAGCCTGGTCCTACCAGACTCTGGTACATTAGCCTGGTCCTACCAGACTCTGGTCCACTAGCCTGGTCCTACCAGACTCTGGTACACTAGCCTGGTCCTACCAGACTCTGGTCCACTAGCCTGGTCCTACCACACTCTGGTCCACTAGCCTGGTCCTACCACACTCTGGTCCACTAGCCTGGTCCTACCAGACTCTGGTACACTAGCCTGGTCCTACCAGACTCTGGTTCATTAGCCTGGTCCTACCAGACTCTGGTCCACTAGCCTGGTCCTACCACACTCTGGTACACTAGCCTGGTCCTACCACACTCTGGTCCACTAGCCTGGTCCTACCAGACTCTGGTACACTAGCCTGGTCCTACCAGACTCTGGTCCACTAGCCTGGTCCTACCAGACTCTGGTCCACTAGCCTGGTCCTACCAGACTCTGGTCCACTAGCCTGGTCCTACCACACTCTGGTCCACTAGCCTGGTCCTACCAGACTCTGGTACACTAGCCTGGTCCTACCAGACTCTGGTCCACTAGCCTGGTCCTACCACACTCTGGTTCATTAGCCTGGTCCTACCAGACTCTGGTCCACTAGCCTGGTCCTACTAGACTCTGGTACATTAGCCTGGTCCTACCAGACTCTGGTCCACTAGCCTGGTCCTACTAGACTCTGGTACATTAGCCTGGTCCTACCAGACTCTGGTCCACTAGCCTGGTCCTACTAGACTCTGGTACATTAGCCTGGTCCTACCAGACTCTGGTCCACTAGCCTGGTCCTACCACACTCTGGTTCATTAGCCTGGTCCCACCAGACTCTGGTCCATTAGCCTGGTCCTACCAGACTCTGGTACATTAGCCTGGTCCCACCAGACTCTGGTACACTAGCCTGATCCTACCAGACTCTGGTACACTAGTCTGGTCCTACCAGACTCTGGTCCACTAGCCTGGTCCTACCAGACTCTGGTACATTAGCCTGATCCCTACCAGACTCTGGTCACATTAGCCTGGTCCTACCAGACTCTGGTACATTAGCCTGGTCCCTACCAGACTCTGGTACACTAGCCTGATCCTACCAGACTCTGGTACACTAGCCTGGTCCTACCAGACTCTGGTCCACTAGCCTGGTCCTACCAGACTCTGGTACATTAGCCTGGTCCTACCAGACTCTGGTACACTAGCCTGGTCCCACCAGACTCTGGTACACTAGCCTGATCCTACCAGACTCTGGTACACTAGCCTGATCCTACCAGACTCTGGTACATTAGCCTGGTCCTACCAGACTCTGGTACATTAGCCTGGTCCTACCAGACTCTGGTCCACTAATATTGGATGAGGTGTTTTCTTTTGCAGGTTTCAAATGTTCCACCAACACAAGTTCCTTCCTGAGACTATTTAGCAGAGCCAACGTCGCTGCGTCCGGAGCTTAGCCCCGCCCGAGACGACTGTGATTGGTTGAAAGAAATGCAAAAACAACCCAGAGTGGTTGGTTTTTTTCTCTCCTATCCCAAAATGCATCTGTGTATAGGCAGACCTTATTTCACAGCGCTGTGGAGATAAGAGCTGGCTATGCCGGACTAATAAAGCTGTATCATATCTTATCTTATCTTGTCCATCAAAGTCAAATGGATTTTATCTCTTCGATCTTATCTTTTACTACAGGATCTGATTACTTTCTCTGTATTTTTCCACCAGTTAGTCTACTCCATTTAGGTGTTTCTGTGTGCCTGTGCTATTCGGCAGGGAGATCAAATTACCAGTAATCATTGTGTCATTTTTTTTTAATTAACATTTAAAATAACAACTTAAAAGTGTATAACAATCGCTGTAAGGGCACAGCTTTGTTTCAGGACACAAGCTGTCCTGTAAAACGAAAAAACTTTTTTTTTTACACACTTTTGCTCTATTTTATGACTCCATTATGCAAACTGTATAAGTGTTCCACTAAATGTTGACATCAGTTGCTGGATGCCCAGAAAACAGGAAGCCCTTCAGCTCAACCCGGATGTTCTGCTTATGTAATATGCGTCTATTTTTTGGGAGGAAAAAAAACAAAAAAACCACATTATGTCCTGTTATTCCTCCCAAACATGAGAGAGCTTTGCCCAATCATGCCTTTCTCAGGGGAAGGAGGAGGAGGAGGGTAGCAGTCACAGCCACAGCCTGGAACGCCTCTTGTGATTGGCCGAGCCGCTCTAGGCCCCGGCCCCTCTGATAGGCTGCTCTCGGCGACGTCACTGCGATCAGCTGTTGGAGCTCCATAACAACAACAAAAGAAGGAGCAGTCGGGAGGAAACGGACTGAAGGAAAAAAGAAAGAGAAAACCGCACTGTGACTCCCGATGTGCAGTCCTTAAAATTAACGTTTTTTTTTATATATATATATATATATTATTTCTTCCGCGAAGAAACCTCCAGTTTTTCTATTTTTCGAAAAGTAACGCGTCTACCTCAGTTTTAAGGATTTTTTTTTGAACCAACCGTTGGCGTTTACAACCGTTTTCTCTGCCTGCAGGTGAGTTCTTTGTTTTCTTCTCGGCGACCGTTGACGACTCCGTTGCCTCTTATTCTCACGCTAATGGTCTTTTTCACCCACATTACAGTAATGGCACTTTCTAGTTTAAGAAACAGAGTTAATATGAAGAAGTTACGTTGCGTTTTTCAACCTTTTTACGATGCATTTTTATTCGGCTTACTCTGCAGCGTTATAGCTTCATATGCTAGCCTGTTTAATGCTGTAGCTAGCTATAGCGCTACTCTTCGCTCTGCAGAACTGCGTGATTTTCCACGACTAGCTAAACTAGAGGACGTTATTTGTGTAGTCTGGGAAATATGTTCGCACTTGGCAGTATGTTACAGGAGATACAAGTTTAACAAGCTGCGGTCCGAGCTGCCAAGCTGGTGTAGAGTTACAGCCACCACCACCACCACCACCACCCCCCCTTCTTCTTTTGTAACCAACAAAACCGTCCGACAGACAAGGCTGCTGCCCTTAATTGGACTCGGTTTGGTTTTTATTTGTCTCTCGGACAGCTTGGTGAAGCATATTAGCGCTACCATAGTTAGCCAGATGATTCCTTAGTCCCTCGACATGAGAATCAATCGATAACCAATTTGATAATTGGTCATTTATCAAGTAAAAATGTCAAACGTGCACTATTTTGAGGTTTTTCCAAGTGAGGATTTGCGTCTTTTTTTTCTCATGTCGGCTTTTTGGACTGTTGGTCGAGCAAACACGATACATTTGAAGATGTCACCTTGTTGCGATTGTCATTTTTCACAAATTTGTCATGTTTAAAATAATCGATTAAATAACAAAATAAGAAACAACATTGGAATAAACGTCAGTTGCAGCCCTCGTTTCTATCACAACAATAACTAAAACCTAAAATATTTCAGTTTACTGCTTATTTAACCCTGTTTTATAGCATTGTAAGTTAATTATTATGGGATTTTGAGGGAAGACAAGACTTAACATACATGTATTACTGATAGACATATCATAATAGCTTACAATGACAAAATCCTCCATAATCAAATTTACCACATTCAAATTTACTGTCATGTTTGTTTCGGCTTAACAGAAAGACAGACAGGTAGAGGCTATCTATTGTTTGTGTGTGTAACGTGGGTTTTATCTTCATGAATGTGTGTAATCCTGCAGATTTAAGGGGTTTTAAGCGTCTTTTTTCCACTTGGATGGTTAAATAGGCTGATGTAATGGATGCATTAATTGCCACAGCTAGATCTATGACTCAGTGACCCCTTTAACGGCATTAGTCGCATATAAACCCACACCCAGAGGAGCTTTCCTTTTGTGTTCGGTGATTATTATGATGATACATTCATATTTAAGTATTTAGGTGTCCTGGTAGGGTGGAGGAGGAACAGGTGCAGCACATTATCCGCCTACTGCTGCTGCTGTTGTTGAGGCGGTGACAGTCCTTCACTTTAAACCGTATCTCGATGCTTATAGAGGCGGGTGTCAACTTTTTGTTCTGCAGTACCAACAGCGCTCTCGCTCTCTCAAATTCAAATTTCTTTAGAGAGAAAGATAAAGGGTGGTGGAGAAAGAGAGAGGAAAAGCCTCTGTGACGTAACGGGCTACTGTCTATGGGTTGGAGCCATAGATATTGTTCTATATCTATGGTTGGAGCCATATAAAGCCGAAGCCATGGAACCGTCTATGCCATGGAACCATGGATGTATTAAGAGAACTCTGTTGCTGTTGCTACTCCTTCCTTCCTTGGCAACCGTTGTTAGGGCTTAACTTGTTGTTAGCTAGCCAGCTGTTGCCTTCGACTCTGAGCTAGCTTTATTTTATTTAGTATTATCAGTTATTTCAGTGAAAGAATGTGTATATATAGATATCCTTTTTAGTGTAGTGTCTCGCTCTCTCTACTAGTCTCTACGTGTAATGAAAATGGCAACCGAGAAATACGCATAGACCGTATATAAGAAGGAAATACCATAGGGAAATACGCGCTGGTACGCTTTGAATCTAGTGTGCGTTCAGGTGCCGGTGGAAATAATCCGACATTTGAGTTTCACCGAAATTGTAAACATTTCTTATAAGCGCCTTTCTAGTTACTCGGGCTGTAACTAACGATTTTTTTTATTTTTTTTTAATTGTAAATTAATCTATCGTTAATTTTCTCGATTAATGGATTAGTTGTCATAAAGTGGTAAAAAAAAAAAAATTGGATTAGTGTGTCCCAAAAAGACCAAGAAAACGTCCTCAAATGTCTCGTTTTGTCAGCAACTCAAAGGTATTCAGTTTGTTGTCACAGAAGAGTGAAGAAGCTAGAGAAAAATAAAATGTAACATGCTGACATCAGAGAATTCTTACTTTTTTTTATACTGTGTATTTGAAACGTCTTCTTGCAAAAAGAAGCAAAAGCTTTTATTTTGTATTGTTTTAAGTTATTAAACCATCTCAATTGGTATTATTAATGCACTGTGTGTGTGTGTGTGTGTGGGGGGGTCAAAGGCCACCGGGGGACACTGCACCCTTGGCTTTAACCCAGTGATATTGTGCCAAAAGGGAGCCTCCTTCCCTTTTTATACAGCAGCTGCAGGGAGACAGTGACACTGATCACTTCTTATTCTGTCCACTAACGCGTTCCTGCCATGAAAGAGTGAACTGAGAGCAGCGGAGCGGCTGCCAGCCAGCTGTGTCTGCACACAGCACATCTCTTTATTTACTGTGGAGTCAAACACAGACAGGACGGCCTCTCTCTCTCTCTCTCTCTCTCTCTCTCTCTCTCTCTCTCTGCTCCAAACTGCAGCTGCTTGCTCTCCTCCATCAGGCCTGACAGGAAATTCATCCTGCCTCAGCGATTACAGCCCGATTATGTGTTAGGTCTGGGTGTTGATTCCGGTATCGGAAACAATCTCTAATAAGCTGAGTTATTGCACAGGGAACAAAGGAGTTTGTTTTTTACTCCTGTTCCTCTTGAACCGAGGTACTCTGACGGCATAAGGGGCGGAGGAGAGTTAAAAAAACAAAGTGATGGGGGAGGTTTGTGCAGTTTAATATAGACCAGAGTACTGGCTGGTCGAAGATAGCTGTCAGGTGGACCCAAACACTCCTTGTGAGTCATCATGTTGCTCTGTAACTGCTGGATTTTACAGACTTCATAAGGTGCAAATCTGTGAGATTGTTGATCTGTGTTTATTCTCTTAAAAAAGAAAGAAAAATGCTGAGCAAAGCCTCTCTCGTCTGTTTTAATTTGTATCATAAACTGCAACTCTGTTTTCCATCCTGAAGATTTATCTGCGTGGCCCCACCTTGAACCAATCCTCCCTTCTCTTATCTTATCTTTCTACTCTCATGTCATTGAAGTGAAAGGAGCGATTGTTAGAAAATATACCGGTTAACGTGTCTCCTTAAACCTTTTTAGAACATTGTGATCCGAACTGTGCTTCGAGTCACACTTTTGTTTTGTTTTTGGAGATCTCGTAACTGCTTTCAGAATCAACTCCCAGAGGTCCAGGTGATAGGATACGAACTGCAAAAAAAATCAAGATCAGATTTGTTTCTTAAAAAGATTTATTTTTTTCAGCTTGTTTTGCTGCCCACAAGTGGCCAACATCTTAGTTAATGCCGCTTAAAGTCACAAAAAGCAGGACTTGAGACTCAAATTTGAGACATACAGTGCTCAGCATAAGTGAATACACCCATGCTAAAGTTGACTAAAAAGAGGAATACAAAAATCATCTTTTAGAAATGTATCTTAATGCATTAATTAAAAAAAAAAGAGGAAAAATCCAGCCTTTTAAAGACACCAATTTTCTTTGTGAATGAATAATTTATCGTAAATAAATAAATGTTCTTCCTTTTAAAATACAGGAGCCATACTCATGGATCCAGGATACTATGCATCCTGATAAAGTTCCCTTGGCCTTTGGAATTAAAAAAGCCCCCCCCCCTACATCATCACATAGCCTTCACCATACATAGAGATTGGCATGGTTTTATTCCAGTTAGCCTAATAGCTGGTTTGATTTGCATTTAGAGATGATTTTATGCAAAGTATCCCATGCCAATCTCTAGGTATGGTGAAGGGTATGTGATGATGTGGGGGGGGTTTAATTCCAAAGGCCAAGGGAACTTTATCAGGATGCATAGTATCCTGGATCCATGAAATAACTGGCCTTTAAAAATAAACCTCTGCCTGCCTCTATGGGAATTTAACATAGGGGTGGACTGACTTATGCCCCCTGTATTTTAAGGAAGAACATTTATTTATTTACGATACATTATTCATTCACAAAGAAAATTTGTGTCCTTAAAGGTTGGATTTTTCCTAATGTTTTTTAATTAAGGCGTTAACATCAATTTCCAAAAGATGATTTTTTTTTTTTTTTATTCCTCTTTTTAGTTAACTTTATCATAGGTGTATTCACTTAAAGTAAAAAGTAAATCTGTCTTTTCTTTTTTTTTTTAGCGTTACTGATTAAGTCTCTCTCTTTCTTTTCGTCCTCTCAGGGCTTGTTTTGTACCCTTTTTTTGCACTCGTCACAGCGACCCGTTGAGCGATGTCCAGCCAGTGTCTGCTGTCCCGCAGATGATCCATGACCACACCTCATTGATGCACTTTAGCACCTTTCCGACGCCTTCCCCCAGCCGTGAACCCCGCAGCTGATGACCAAAGTGCGCCCCGCGCCTCTCCGCTGTCGCCCCGAGCCGCGCACCTCCCCCCAGCCCCTCCCTCAGCCTCACGCCCCTGCGGGACGTCCAGGGATGTTCCAGAGGTTCGCCAGCGCTCTGTTCGGGGACGACGCGGAGGAGCTGAGTCGATGCAGCGGGCCCGGAGATGGCCGGGAGGAAGAGGAGGAGGAGGAGGACGATGATGAAGACTGGATCCTGGTCAACTACCTGGGTGAGAATATCGCCGCACTCGCACACGTGCTTTTAAAAACCCAGAGAAATCTGCAGTTCCAGTTGAAATTGGTCTCACATAGCCAGACCTAACTTCAAAGCGCTGTGGAGTGAGGTCTGGCTACACCACAGATGCATTCTGGGATAGGAGAGAACTTGTTCTTGTGGAACATTTGCAATCCCGCAAAAGAAAACGCCACATTCAATATTACATGAAGTTAATTGTTGACACAATACAGTAACGTGAGCTGTTTAAATTAGCTGGATGTAGTAATCTACAGATTAATCCACCTCAAATTTGTGCAAAAAAAAACCAAAACCAAATGGAATCTGTTCAGTTCAGGGAGAGTGAGCAAAAACCCTCAGACCACGAGATCGGTTTAAAAAACTCAACATCTGCTTTTCAGCTAGTCTTTCCCAAACTTAAGGCGGAGGACAGTTCCTGCACGGAGAGAAAATAAACCTACATGACTCCCGGTCCATTAGAGAGATACTGTATAACTTTAGCCTGGTTTTAATGGCTGCTCAAAGTCCAGCCAAGTTTCCTGAGCTGTCTGACATCAAAAAAAGATCCCAGTCAAAACATACACACACACATACACACACACACAAATACACACTCTTACAGCAACATAGAAAAACACCTGTTTTGATTTTGTGATACCGTACATTAGATAAATATTGGTCTTTACATATTAGATATTGGTACAGCAGTACATAGATAGATAGACACACACTGTATACAGAAACATGACACGCTGCAGTGACTTCCAGACAGTTTTGGTTTGGTTCACCGGTCTCCGTCCTGACTTGACTTGTCTCAGATTCCACGGCCGTGTGAATATTTCGGGTGGGGGGGGCGCCTCAGGCAGGGTGGCATCGGGCAGTATATGGTAGTCAACCTGTGAACGCGCCAAACAAAAGCTCCTGGGGGAACCAGAGGAGGTAAAAATAGATCCTGGTGGAGCTGGAGCTCCCATTCTGGGGCCTGTGGAGGTGGACATGTATGGGCCTCCAACATCCCCCCCCAAAAATAAACTCACTCCATCACACACCTGGATACAGGGTCTGGTTTCTCCCAGGTGCATCATAAAGTTACAGACTTGTTCGTGAAGTCTGGCACAGCTCTGCTTCAGGGCTGCAACCAACGATTACTTTTCATTGTCGTTTAATCTGTTGATTATTTCCTGGACAAATGGAGTAGTTGTTTCCCAAAAAGCCCAAGATCACGTCCTCAAATGTCTCGTTTTGTCCACAACTCGAAGATATTCAGTTTACTGTCCCAGAGGAGAGAAGAAACTAGAACAATATTCACATTTCACAAGCTGGAACCAGAGAAGTTTGAGTTTTTATTCTTTCATGATAGCTTATGGTCTAAATATTTGTTGTCGTTGCCAATATAGACTATTTAATGTTGCGAAAGTTCTTGTATGGCTGCGTGTGTTCAGACAAGTCTTAACATTTGAGAGCTTTGGCCTCTTTGTTCAATGGAAAAAAGAAGAAAATTACACATTTAGAACTGAAACCTACTGAGGCGTCAGCACTAAAATGCAATATGCAACCCAGCCTTAAAAGGAAACTGAGCCATTTTGCAGTAATCTGCATGCAGCCCAGCATGTACGAATATGACCGTGCATACCAGCTGCACGCTTGTGAACGTGTCCGCCTTTATAGACAGACAACAGAAACTGCATGCACCGTGCAAAAGTGTCCAAAATGATTGAGTTAAAATTATCTAATGTTGGAAATCTCCGCTTGCGTGCTGCCAATTTGGGTGGAACGGCTGATTCGTGGCTGCGTTCGCACACGCTGCGTTGGCCGTGAGACGTGAAACGCAGATCTTTCCATTCATCTTAAATAGGGGTAGTGGGGGGGGCACCTGGGTAGCTGACCTGGGAGAGAGCGCGCGCCCATATGCAAAGGCTCAGTCCTCAACGCCGCGAGTTCCAACCTGTGGCCTTTTGCATGTCATTACCCCTCTCTCTCCCCTTTTAAGCCTAAGCTGTCCTATCAACAATATAGGCCTAAAAATGCCCAAAAAAGGTCTGTGTGCGTGTGTGTGTGTGTGTCTGTGTGTGTGTGTGTGTGTGTGTGTATCTGTGTCTGTCTAAAATGCCAAAAAAGCATCTATAACACATACAGGTAGGGTGGTGGGTGTGTGCAGATTCAACTTTTGTCGAGATCTATTAACGATCTGACGGACAACAGTAATTGTGAAATATAAAGTCTACTCGTGCTACATTTTGGGGGTTAAAGAACACAACAGGGTGACCTTCCCACCGTGCGGCAAATCGCAGGATCGCCTTTTCTAGTCCAACTGGTCCCCGGGAAGTCCGGTTGGAGGTGAAGTCAGCTGCTCGCGTGCAGACTCTGAGCCTGCATGTTTGGTAGAAGGTCAGCCGGTTCGTTCATAATCCACCCTGACCTCGCTAACCCGACACAACAGCCTGCCGATGTCTCCAAAACGCTGTTGGTCCTCGCTAACGGCACCACCGCACTGCTGCCGCGGACACCTGTTGTCCCCCCCGCACCTGAACCTCCCTGCGGGTCCCTGCGGACTCTGGAGGAAGAGATCAGCTGCTGATGGACTCGGACGAGCGAGCGTTTTTTAGAGGATAAAGTGTGCAGCGGATCAGCTGGCAGGCGCTGAGTCAGCACTCGGCAGCCTCTCAGGCCCGCTGTTGCGTGTAAACAAGGATTCCTCTGTGAACTCCTGGGAGTTCGTGACCAAGTGGAAGTGAGCTCCCAAAAACTCTGGCTCTCATGCACAGCGACAAGCGAGTTAATTACTGTAAACAGTGGGAGCACAGGGCTCATTTGATGAGGGCAATGAGTTCCCTTTTTGTTAGTTCACTCCTGTGTTTGTGAGTTTAACTCTCAGACAACGGCAGTGGCGGAAGAAGTATTCAGATCCTTTTACTTAAAAACAAAAAAATAAACGTAAAAGTATGTAAGTGTCATCAGGAAAATGTAAAAGTCAAAATCCTCCCATTTTTAGAAAGTGTAAAGGACCCAAACAGTTGTGTGTTTAATGGTCTAATCATAGCCAAAATGGAGGCACCACATCACTTGTTTTTCTTCAGCATTTAATGTAAAGCATATTAATGCCTGTCCTGTTTCATTACATTGAATACAAACGCTTCAACACATTGTTGTTATCGTCTTCTCCGTACATCATGCTGACTCATGTCAGAACAAACATCATTCAGGAAGTTACAACAACACTGATCAGGATGTGTGAGAAGCAGAAGTTCACTAAGACCGTCACAGTGGACCAGACGCTCTCATCCAGGACTGCAGCAGGACTTTAAACATTAGTTCACGATGAAGAGAATAACCTCTGGATATATCTGGTAATTCAACATATCCAGTGGTGGAAGAAGTGTTCAGATCCTTTACTTCAGTAGAACTACTAACACCACACTGTAAAAATACTCTGTTACAAGTAGGGCTGTCCTCGACTAAAGAAATTCTTAGTCGACTAACACTTATAGGATTTTGTCGACTACTCGATTAGTTGATTTAATTGACAGAGCTGTGCGCTTTGAGAGGTGGTTAAGACTAGAAAAGCTCAATATAAATGTAGTTAATTAACCATCTGTAAAACTGAGTTTCTCCACAATTAATCCTGCAAAAGCACCACTTTAAATCTTGTGTTTACCATAAATGTGCTCATAAGTTTCTTGGAAATGAGTAATTAGGTATGAATAAGCATAAAAAATGACTAATCGACTAAAGAAATCTTAGTCGACTAAGACCAAAACGACCGATTAGTCGACTAATCGACTAAGACGTGGCAGCACTAGTTACAAGTTAAAGTCCTGCATTGGAAATGTTACTTCAGTAAAAGTCTGTAAGTCTCATCAGGAAAATGTAACAATCCTCCCATTGTAGTGTGTGTGTAAAGGATCCAACCAGTGGTGTGTTTAAGGTCTCATCATCTCAGCTGGACTTGTAGTCGGTTATATTATAAATATATAAATCTTAATGTGTAAAGTAACTAGTAACTAAAGCTGTAACAGATGAATGTAGTGGAGTAACTAAAGTAACTAGTAACTAAAGCTGGAACAGATGAATGTAGCGGAGTAACTAAAGTAACTAGTAACTAAAGCTGGAACAGATGAATGTAGCGGAGTAACTAAAGTAACTAGTAACTAAAGCTGTAACAGATGAATGTAGCGGAGTAACTAAAGTTACTAGTAACTAAAGCTGTAACAGATGAATGTAGCGGAGTAACTAAAGTAACTAGTAACTAAAGCTGTAACAGATGAATGTAGCGGAGTAACTAAAGTAACTAGTAACTAAAGCTGGAACAGATGAATGTAGCGGAGTAACTAAAGTAACTAGTAACTAAAGCTGGAACAGATGAATGTAGCGGAGTAACTAAAGTAACTAGTAACTAAAGCTGGAACAGATGAATGTAGCGGAGTAACTAAAGTAACTAGTAACTAAAGCTGGAACAGATGAATGTAGCGGAGTAACTAAAGTAACTAGTAACTAAAGCTGTAACAGATGAATGTAGCGGAGTAACTAAAGTAACTAGTAACTAAAGCTGTAACAGATGAATGTAGCGGAGTAACTAAAGTAACTAGTAACTAAAGCTGTAACAGATGAATGTAGCGGAGTAACTAAAGTAACTAGTAACTAAAGCTGTAACAGATGAATGTAGCGGAGTAACTAAAGTAACTAGTAACTAAAGCTGTAACAGATGAATGTAGCGGAGTAACTAAAGTAACTAGTAACTAAAGCTGTAACAGATGAATGTAGCGGAGTAACTAAAGTAACTAGTAACTAAAGCTGGAACAGATGAATGTAGTGGAGTAACTAAAGTAACTAGTAACTAAAGCTGGAACAGATGAATGTAGCGGAGTAACTAAAGTAACTAGTAACTAAAGCTGGAACAGATGAATGTAGCGGAGTAACTAAAGTAACTAGTAACTAAAGCTGGAACAGATGAATGTAGTGGAGTAACTAAAGTAACTAGTAACTAAAGCTGTAACAGATGAATGTAGCGGAGTAACTAAAGTAACTAGTAACTAAAGCTGTAACAGATGAATGTAGCGGAGTAACTAAAGTAACTAGTAACTAAAGCTGGAACAGATGAATGTAGCGGAGTAACTAAAGTAACTAGTAACTAAAGCTGTAACAGATGAATGTAGCGGAGTAACTAAAGTAACTAGTAACTAAAGCTGGAACAGATGAATGTAGCGGAGTAACTAAAGTAACTAGTAACTAAAGCTGTAACAGATGAATGTAGTGGAGTAACTAAAGTAACTAGTAACTAAAGCTGTAACAGATGAATGTAGCGGAGTAACTAAAGTAACTAGTAACTAAAGCTGTAACAGATGAATGTAGCGGAGTAACTAAAGTAACTAGTAACTAAAGCTGGAACAGATGAATGTAGCGGAGTAACTAAAGTAACTAGTAACTAAAGCTGGAACAGATGAATGTAGCGGAGTAACTAAAGTAACTAGTAACTAAAGCTGGAACAGATGAATGTAGCGGAGTAACTAAAGTAACTAGTAACTAAAGCTGGAACAGATGAATGTAGCGGAGTAACTAAAGTAACTAGTAACTAAAGCTGGAACAGATGAATGTAGCGGAGTAACTAAAGTAACTAGTAACTAAAGCTGGAACAGATGAATGTAGCGGAGTAACTAAAGTAACTAGTAACTAAAGCTGGAACAGATGAATGTAGCGGAGTAACTAAAGTAACTAGTAACTAAAGCTGGAACAGATGAATGTAGCGGAGTAACTAAAGTAACTAGTAACTAAAGCTGGAACAGATGAATGTAGCGGAGTAACTAAAGTAACTAGTAACTAAAGCTGGAACAGATGAATGTAGCGGAGTAACTAAAGTAACTAGTAACTAAAGCTGGAACAGATGAATGTAGCTGAGTAACTAAAGTAACTAGTAACTAAAGCTGGAACAGATGAATGTAGCGGAGTAACTAAAGTAACTAGTAACTAAAGCTGGAACAGATGAATGTAGCGGAGTAACTAAAGTAACTAGTAACTAAAGCTGTAACAGATGAATGTAGCGGAGTAACTAAAGTAACTAGTAACTAAAGCTGGAACAGATGAATGTAGCGGAGTAACTAAAGTAACTAGTAACTAAAGCTGGAACAGATGAATGTAGCGGAGTAACTAAAGTAACTAGTAACTAAAGCTGGAACAGATGAATGTAGCGGAGTAACTAAAGTAACTAGTAACTAAAGCTGGAACAGATGAATGTAGAGGAGTAACTAAAGTAACTAGTAACTAAAGCTGGAACAGATGAATGTAGTGGAGTAACTAAAGTAACTAGTAACTAAAGCTGGAACAGATGAATGTAGCGGAGTAACTAAAGTAACTAGTAACTAAAGCTGGAACAGATGAATGTAGAGGAGTAACTAAAGTAACTAGTAACTAAAGCTGGAACAGATGAATGTAGTGGAGTAACTAAAGTAACTAGTAACTAAAGCTGGAACAGATTAATGTAGCGGAGTAACTAAAGTAACTAGTAACTAAAGCTGGAACAGATTAATGTAGCGGAGTAACTAAAGTAACCACACGCTCATATGCTCATAAAAATGAGCATATCTCAAAATCTAAAAACCGGGGTGAGCCCTTTGCTGCGTGTCATCCCCCATCTCTCTCCCCCTTTCATGTCTATCCACTATCACTACATAATAAAGGGAAAAGCCTCAAAAAAATAATCATTTAAATAAAATAAAAATACATAGTTCGAATAACTTCTGGAAAATTCCTTTGCATCCATATTTTTTTGTTTTTAAATAGTAAAATTTTATGAAAACACATTTCTGATTTAAAAAAATTTTTTATTCATGACACAATTCCAATACTTTTCTTCAATAATTATGTATTGACCTACATAACCTTTCAGTTTAGGTTGTGCTGTTTTTAGGGATATGAAGCATTTGAAGATCCTCCAAGAAATAATAATAATAATAATAATAATAAAATGTTTGTTTTGCAGAGTTCCAAGGGTTAAGCCATGAAAATGAGTTATTGTTTGTCTGGAGAAAAGCAGCAGGTCCAAATCGAATGGAGAAGCGTTATTTTTAGTTCCCAGTCTGCCAGCTTGAGATCGCGTTTCCTCTCATAACTTCCTTTCGTCTCTGTGAATCATTACGAGCTGATTTTTATTTATTTTATTTTTTTTGGCACGCAAATGTCCGTGTTGCATGCGCAGCGATGCAGGACGTCGGCACGTTGACTGTGCGCGATGATTTACGTGTGAGCAAATGTGCGGTGG
The DNA here is from genome assembly GCA_025617405.1 of Perca schrenkii. Lineage (NCBI taxonomy): Eukaryota > Metazoa > Chordata > Actinopteri > Perciformes > Percidae > Perca > Perca schrenkii. The sequence goes on from CM046792.1 coordinate 34,846,630, forward strand.
CGGTTGCTGCAGCTAGAATTGCTAGGTCAATACTGATCTTTACATTTTAGATATTGGTACAGCAGTACTGACACGCACGCGCATGTTTGTTTCACTATCTTTGTGGGGACCGTCATTGACATCATGCATTCCCTAGCCCCTTACCCTCACCTTAACCATCACAACTAAATGTCTAACCTTAACCCTTACCCTCACCCTAACCATAACCTAATACTAACCCTAATCCTAAAACCAAGTCTTAACCCTCAAACAGCCCTTTAACTGTGCAGACCCCACAAATATACTGTATTCCCCGGTTTTTGGACCCCACGAATATAGTAAAACAAGCCTAAACACACACACACACACACACACACACACACACACACTGTATACAGAAACATGACACGCTGCAGTGACTTCCAGACAGCTTTGGTTTTGTTAACGGTCTTGACTTCTGCAAAAAGAGGGAGTGGAAGGATCTGGTGAGCAGATGAAGCAGCTCTGTTAGAGAGAGAGAGAGACGGGATGAACAGCCGTGTTTGCGCGCACACACACACACACATGCGTGCAGGCTGTGGTTTCAGTTGGAGGTGATGCTGAGCTGTCAGCTGGCCCCACTGTGCTCTCTGCATCCAGAAAATGATTGTTTACATGTGACAGCTGCTGCTGCTGCTGCTGCTCATGACAGGTCACAGTGCTGCCTGCTGGCACACTGAATATATTACACCTCCATCAGCAGAGCAGCAGCTGGTCAAGTAAGTAGCCTGTTGAAAGACATTTAACAATCAAGATATTTCATAATGGAATACTACTACTACTACATACAGTCGTTCCAGTAGCGATAGCAGTATCGGAAATGCCTCCAATTGCCAGCCTAAAATGTTGGTATCGGCGAATACACCAATCTGATACTATGTCATTTAGCCCTGAAAAAAATCTACTTTTTAAAGTAAATAATAATAAGTTTATTTATGTTCTTTTTCCGTTATGACTGACTGTCAATACAGGGGGCCGCAGTGTTTCCAAATGTCTCAGTTTTAGGGGCTCGGAAACACCGGAGTAGTGTTGACGCGAGGCGGAAACGTATACAAAAGGATATTCGTTTTTAATCCAAAACCTAGCAGTGTAGCTGTCTCCTCCGTCCCAAGGTGATGGGGAAAAAAGAAAAAGTAAAAAACCTGTTATTATCACTAGGGCTGTCCTCGACTAAAGAAATTCTTAGTCGACTAACACTTATAGGATTTAGTCGACTAATCGATTAGTTGATTTAATTGACAGAGCTGTGCTCTTTGAGAGGTGGTTAAGACTAGAAAAGCACAATATAAATGTAGTTAATTAACCATCTGTAAAACTGAGTTTCTCCACAATTAATCCTGCAAAAGCACCACTTTAAATCTTGTGTTTACCATAAATGTGCTCAGAAGTTTCTTGGAAATAAGTAATTAAGCATGAATAAGCATAAAAAATGACTAATCGACTAAAGAAATCTTAGTCGACTAAGACCAAAACTACCGATTAGTCGACTAATCCACTAAGAGATGGCAGCTCTAATTATCACTCACACCATGAATTCTTCTCTCTCTCCGTCTCTGCAGCTGAAGCCTGCTCGGCTCAGTGTGGCGATGGCCGCTCTGGATCCACCGTTGGTCCTGAAGAGGAGGAAGAGGAGGAGGAGGAGGAAGACATGGTGATGGTCTCCTCCCCCATGGCCAGCCCCACCATCCGCTACTCCTCCTGCATCTCCCTCAACTCCACGGCCGACACCGACCCGGACGGAGGGGCAGAGGAGGAGGAGGAGGACGATGATGAAGAAGAAGGGGACAGCAGCTTCCTCCGTCTGGATGCCGGCTCTCTGGAGGAGAGCTGGTTCGTCACACCTCCTCCCTGCTTCACCGGGCGCGGCAGCCAGCCGGGCCTCTTGGAGACCAGCCCTCTGGAGAACCTGCTGATAGAGCACCCCAGCATGTCGGTCTACGCCCGCCACAGCACCCCGAGGCTCGCGCGCAACACCCTGCCGCGCTCCCTGGACCTGGACCTGGGTCTGGGCTTGGACCTGGGCTTGCTGCCTGAAGACGCGCCTGCCGCCTTGACTCCCTCCGCTGGGAAGGAGAAGGGCAGACGCCTTCTGGACGGCCCTCGTCACCGGTAATTATTACAGGGTTCATACTAGGGCTGGGAAAAAAATCAATTTGATTTAAAAAATCAAGTTGGTAGGTCAAAACGATTCATATTTTCAAGTTTTTTTTTTTTAATCCAAATACAGTATAAATAATTTGGATCGAATCGATTGAATCTTTGTTGCACACTGCACAGTAGGGGTGGGGGAAAAAATCGATACAGCATAGTATCGCAATATTTTCTGTGGCAATAATGTATCGATACACAGACGCCAAGTATCGATCTTTTATTCTATGGGCCCTATTTTAACGATCTGAAACGCAAGTATCAAACGCAAGTAGCTTTGTGGGCGGATCTCGGCCGCTGTTGCTATTATACCGGCGGGATAAATGACTCTTGCGCCCGACGCAAATCTAAAATGGGTTGGTCTGAAGTAGCTAGGTGTGGTTTGGGCGTAACGGGCAATAAACCAATCAGAGCGTCATCTCACATTCACTTTAAGAGCAGGCGCGCTAGTTCCATAGCGGATTGCTATTATAACGGCGGATTTGCCTGGCGCACGCCAGCGGGAGCTGTCCGAGATGCAGCAAAGTAATAAATGCCCTTCTTGGCCGGGTGGAGATGTTGCTGCGGCCTCTCGGGCGCAACTCCTCGAGTCTGGAGAGGATTGCTGCAGCCATGGAGCGTGGGCCTCCAAACGCACCACCTGCTCCTGTTGTGCCCCTTCCTCTTCCCCCCACTCCATCTCCGTCCACCCGCTCCACCAGGAGCACATCACGCATTACTCCCGGACCAGATCCCGCCGGAGTGTCCAATCCCACCGTAGTTCAACACCACGTCTCCTTAAGTCCTCTAATATTTCCTCATTTATGTCATCAACACATCCATGATTCATGGGAATGTTGTGTAAAACACAACACGCCACAAAGAATGCTGCGACTTTTTGAGGACTGTACTGTAAAGTTCTTCCTGATCTATCCAAACACATGAAGCACATTTTCAGTAATATTTTTCCTTGTAATTATGTATGGTTTGCAAAAATGGGAACTGCTGCGTCCGTTTAGATGAGAGAAGTGTATGCGCGTTGTGCCCACGCTACATTATGGGCAAGCATGCGCCCCTAAAATAACATCTGAATAACGCGCTACTGACTTTAAACTAGCGCCACTGACTTTAGACCAGGTTTTTCCTGGTCAGTGGCGGAATTGTTTTCTGAAACTGCAAAATAGCACAAAGTAACGTTTGCGCCGGAACACGCCTCCTCTTTTCGCTGAACCGCCCCCAGGAGCGCAAATACATTCCCTATTTTACCGACGTGCGTCTGTGGAGGGAAAAGTCTGCTGTGCGTCGGGTGCAAAATAGGAATGATACATGCGTCGGTGTACAAAGGCAATTGCGCTGGGTGCAAGATAGGGCCCTCTATGTGTTGGTCAGTTTGTCTGATGGACAATCCCATTTTGCAACAATAAAATTGAAGTGAGATGAACAAACAGAGAAATGTATCTTTTTAGATAAAACAGATGTTGACAAAGTTTTCTTTTGGGGACATCATTTGAAATTGGGAAAGTTGGGGAAAAAAGGTAATTGCAATATCTTTAAAATCGCAATAATATCGTATCGTGACATAAGTATCGTGATGATATCGTATCGCGAGGCCTCTGGTGATTCCCACCCCTACTGCACAGTGACTTTTCACTTAGAGAAAGGGTTTGCCTTTGCAATTTTGTTTATGTTGATGCACTTTAATTAAAATAAATATACATTTTTAAAATATATTTACAGTTTGCAGTTATTTTGTTTTAAATGGAATGGGGGGGGGGGGATTGAATCGTAAATCAAGTTTTTTTATAAAAAAAATCGCAGATTTTTGTCATTTTGTCAACATCTGTTTTATCTAAAAAGATAAATTTCTCTGTTTGTTCATCTCACTTCAATTTTATTGTTGCAAAATGGGATTGTCCATCAGACAAACTGACCAACACATAGAGGGCCCTATCTTGCACTCAGCGCAATTGCCTTTGTAAATCGCAGATTTTTTTTAGGGTAACAAATCGCCCAGCTCTAGTTCATACGCTTTGAAAAAAAAACTCAAAGTTATGGAATTTGAAAAATGCAAATTCCATAACAGGCCTGGAAAGTTTTTTTTGGAAAAGTCATTGAATTATTTTTTAACACAGCATAATAATATGTGATTAATAAATGTATTTTCACGTCGTCTTAACCTCAACGTTGTATTCGGGGAGCGATATTATGAATCCCGCTATGAACCACAGACATTATCATTCATTTTATAGTTAAGCCTCTTTAAACTTTAACACTGATTTGTATTCTTATTGTATAATGTCGACTGACATTTTCAGGAACACACAGTCATGGAAATTTGCTGAAAAACTCATGGAAAAGTATTGGTTAAAATGCGTATGAACCCTGATTATAAATTAAACGTCTTTACTTAAAGGGTAACGTTACGTTTTTTTCAACCTGGGCCCTATTTTCCCCATGGTTTGGTGTCTAAAGCTGCTTTCCAACTGGAGGGATTTTTGCATCACCAATTTGGGGATTATTAAGTTCCTCTTCATGTAATTCTTTCAGCTCCTACTTAAGGGCAGGGTCTTTTCGCTGTTCCCTTTTCAGCATAGGAACCTATAGGTCAACGAGGGTCGGGTTTCCGGTACAGACAGACCAACAACGGGACAATTTTCGCCATCTTATTCATCACTAAATTCACTTCTGACAACGTTTTAGGCGAGAAATTAACTGTTTAGATTTCAGATATAGGCAGTCTTGCGAAAATTTATGCCGAATTGACAATTTGCTTCAAAGTTTTCAGAGTTGAGGAGCTCCATGAAGTGAGGCGACAGCCGGCAGGCGCCTGCCCCCGGCCGCAAGCTCGTCGCTCGGCCAATCACGCTCCGAGCCCCCCCTGCTGTCAGCTGGAGGTCCCTCAGACCGCTCTCGTAAATAAGAGGCTTTTATTTCGCCGTTGATGGTTCGTTTGCACTCGTCCATCATAAGGTTAACGGGAACCTGTGGTTAACTGTCTTTTTCGGAGTTAAACTCCACAAGCGTGGAAACACACACACACGCACACACAAACACACACACACACACCTCCGCAGCGCAGCAGGCAGAGGCGTGGGAGAGAGAGATACAAGATCTCTTCGGGAGACTTGTTTAAATTATAACAAATGTGCTATATACATTAGATTTAGTATAAATAATTTTTTATATAGTCCCTATGGCCACTTGGCCAGTGTGGATGCAAATGGCCAAACCGGTTTTGGGGGAGAGTAGTTAGTAGAACTGTTTAGAAGTGGACTGTTCCTATAACTATGCTCCTGTAACTACTTGGTTGGAAAGCGTCTCTAGTGGTGGTTAGATGGCTGTGTTATAATAACAAAAGGTCAGTTCCTACGGCCACTTGGCCAGTGTGAATGCAAATGGCAAAACCGGTTTTGGCAGAGAGTAGTTAGTAGAACTGTTTAGAAGTGGACTGTTCCTATAACTACGCTCCTGTAACTACTTGGTTCGGAAAGAGGCTAATGTGACTGATGAGAACAACAATCTTTGAAATTTGTCCAGTATTAACAATCTGCAATAACTCTTTTTTTAACTGTTTTTGCCACTGACCAGACTCCATTTAAATAAACAGTTATTTTATCATCGTAAAACAAACTTCATACAAAGTCGACAGAAACAAAAATAAAACCATCAAAAGCTGTCTTTGTCCATCTTAAATCTCATTTTGAAGATATTTTTTTTATAAGCACCAATTGTCAACCCTATAATATCGCAACAATATCGACATTGAGATATTAGGACAAGAATATCTGATTTTCTCCATATCGCCCAGCCCTAGTACTCAGCAGTGTTGCCACAGTTACTTTGAAAAAGTAACTTAGTTACTTTACAGATTATTTGATTTTAAAAGTAACAAAGTTAGATTACAAGTTACTTTATTAGTTACATGCAGCAGCTGCCGACAACACCCCCACAGCCTCAACATAAACAACATAAACATGACAACAGGTCAGCTCAGCGTTGCCAGTAGTAGGATCTGGTTTATTATGGCACGAAAGAGAGCGAGTCAGCCGTGTTTAAGGGAAGCATTTCTTCTACAACGTAGGCCTACTGCCAGACCAACTTCTTCAACTCTCCACTTACTGGTTTTGCACCGAAGTCCAGCTTTTGTTGTTTGGGTGGTGGGGGGCCTCCTCTCTGCTTCGCTCCACCTGCTGGGACTTGCTCTGTAAGTTTGACTGCAGCGCTGCGACTCCAAATGGTTCTTCAGATTTGACGTAGTTGCACCAGCACAGAGTGTACAACGGACCTTAATATTGCCGTCTCTAGCTGACACAAACTCTAAATAGTGACTGTATTTCCATCTCTCTCCTCCCTCCATTGTTGTTTACGTTTGTGTCGCTGCGTGGTAAACGTGAACTGTCCTCATGCTGAAAATGTGACTTGTCCCATACGTGACTTCACTCCCCGAGACGCAAGAAGAAAAGCAAAAATATGTATTTTTACTAATGAAAATGACAAATGGTAACGCACAGTGACTTGGATAAGTAACTTTAATCTGATTACTGGTTTGGAAATAGTAACGCGTTAGATTACTCGTTACTGAAAAAAGTGCTCAGATTAGAGTAACGCGTTCCTAGTAACGCGTTACGTGGCATCACTGGTACTCAGTAATCCTCCCAGCTCCGTCTAACAGCCCTCTCCTTCCGTCTCTGTCTCCCCCTGCAGGCCCGAGGTTGCGGTGGTCCAGCGGCGCTCCAGCCTCCACTCGGCCTGCTACGTGGCGGCGCTCTCCGCCCGGGCCGGCCTCCTGCAGCAGCGCTCGGGTAACGCCACCCAACGCACCCAGCCGATGTCCCGCAACGCCCTGCGGCGCCTCAACCTGCTGCGCTCGCCGAAGGCCAGCACCAAGCACCTGCACCAGCCCAGCCAGAGACACCTTAACTACTGAGGCATCCGGATCACCTTCAACATCATCATCATCATCATCATCATCTTCAACCTCCATCCTGTAAGCATTACGGGAAACTGACACTGGCCACCGCAGAAAATCCACACCAGCAACATGTCTTCAGCCATTAGTCACGCCCCCGATCTGTTCTCGCATCTGATTGGATGGTGAAATAGAGAAAGTGGCTGGTGATTTTTATTTTATTTTATCAGCTCATGTGGCCAGTGGGTGCAACGTTTTCCCCCTCTTCCTTCTCTTCCTCCATCCATCTATCCCTCCATCCGTCCTTCCTCCTTCATATTGATGTTGGGAAGAAAAGAAAAGATGTTATCATGTGTCCCCCGACATGTCCTCCTCCTATCACCTTTTGTTTTATTCTCCTTCCGCTGGACCAGTTTGCGTCCAATCACGAGAGGGGAAGAGATTTTGCAGTGTTGTCCTCTCTTTCTCTCTCCCTTTCTTATTCTCCTCTTCACCCATCCATCCTCCTTCATATTGATGTTGAAAAGAAAAGATTTGTCATCATCATCATCATGCGTCCCCAAACATGTCCTCCGCCTATGATCCTTGTTTTACTCTCCCTCTATTGGACCAGTTTGCGTCCAATCACAGAGCGGAAGAGCTTTCACGATGTTGTCCATTTCTCTTTCTCCTTCTTTCTCTCTCTTTACTTGATCTTCATGGACAACTGTAATGTGTAGAATCAATGCTGTAGGTCACTTTACTCAGCGGCAGGTTCACAGCGTGGCAGGACGCTCGCTGTGATGTCACGGCCTCAGAGCTGTGTCGCGACTTTTTTTGGGGGGCAACTTGAGCAGACGCGTCGGGGAGACATTTCAGATCCCGAATCGCACGAACGTGAACAGTGCCGCAGCAGCACAACGGTGCCGTTTAATCAGTGCAGCAGAGTTGTGATAGTGTTGCCCACAGAAAAGTTGCCGGTAGTGAGCGTGGTGCGCGCCAGTTATGAAAGTTATGAAAACAATGAGTCAAAACTGTAAAGGGAAAAAATCCCCTCGAATAACCAGACACTGTTATAGTCAGCAATCTGTGGAAGGGCTGAAACTAAGGATTATTTTCACTATCGATTAGTTGTTTGGTCTATAAAAGGTCAAAAAATTATGAAAAACTAGAAGAAACTACAAAATATTTCCATTTTAAAAAGCTGGAATCGGAGAATAAAAAAAAAAATGGAAAAATTTCCATTAACTCTTTCATCTTGCTTTGTTTATTTTTACTCGAGACAGCGCAAGTTACTACTTCCTACGTTTCCCAGGATGCATTTTCACAACCGCCACAAGAGAACAGGTCAATTAAATGGACATTCACGTACTAATGATGAGGAGTACAACTCACAGTTGTATGTAGACGACACATTTATTTAAAACAGAAAATCTGTTACAGACTGGGCCTGTGGAGATTGAAAGACGTGGCTCTTTACCCAGGCACGGATTCTAGATTATGTCAAGTTGCATTATGGGAAATGTAGGATCCAGTGTTTTTGGAGTTTGACCCATAGACGTGACTCAAAGTTAGGATATCTCTGCCTCTGATGCTTCAGTATCGGCCTTTTTAAAGTACCCTTTTACATATAAAACATAAAACCTTTTTGTTTCCAGTTTCTAAAATTTTTAAGTGATTTAATTTCTTGCCGTAGTAGAAACAAAACCAGCAGTTTGCAACAAGACATTTACATTTGTTTACAAACGTTTTGTGACATTTTGGCAAAGTGAAACGTCACGCTAACATTCAGCATTCAGAGATAATTTTTTTTGTTTCTTCTGTGAAACTGGAGGGTTTAGTTACCGAAAACCGAGAGACGGAACAGAGAGTTTCATGAGTCACTTCTGGCTCAAACCCCAACCTGTACTGCAGTTGCTTTGCCTTTCTGCTCTTGGTGGTCTAAGATGCATCTCCTGGCCCTTAGATTGCCTCCTCGACTCCTCCACTTGCCTCCCTTCCTCGCGTCTTAGTCCCTCCCACCGAGGAGGCACGGGAGAGATGCGAGGAGAGAGGCAACGAGCAAATGTGTTTTTTCTTTTAGAGGGATGAGACGTCCTTTCCTCGGAAGAGTCACATGATTTCGTCAGCTGTTTGGACAGAGTTAGCAACTCCTGCAGCTGCACGGCTTCCGGGAAGGTTGCTCTCTGTTTCCTCGCCTAGAGCTCCTCAACCCAGTCTCACGGCACTTCGTGTAAATGTCCACGTTATTCTTAATCTATTGATACGTGTTCACGGAGACGTTTTTCTCGTTTTTTTACGTGTAAATGTCACGTTATTTTCTCGGGGAAAAGACGCCGGGAGGCGGCCGAAAAGGAAGCTCCATAAGCCGGGAGGCGGCCCGCTGGGGACGCGCCACAATAACGGGATGGCGGAGGTTGGGTTTAGGAAAAAACTTACGGGGAAAGGGCGCCTTAAACGCCGGGAGACGCGCCACAGTAACACGCGGGACAAAACGCCACACGCAGGGACGCCATCCCCGTTCGCCCGGGTGAAAGTCCTGTGTTGTTTGACCCATCCTAGAGATGGTCCGATACCAGTATCGGTATCGGCTCCGATACTGCCTAAAACCCTGGTATCGGTATCGGGAAGTACTGGAGTTTATGCACCGATCCGATACCACGTAATAAAGCCCTGAAGAAAATCTACGTTAAAGTAGTTTATTTATGTTCTTTTTCCGTCATAACTGACTGTCAAACTGGAGAATAAAAGAAAGTTCTGGGGCATTCATTGTTTGAGTTTGTTCATGTTTTACAAAGAGTTTAACCTGAGCCAGACAGACAACAGAGATAGAAATCATATCACATCCATACAGGGATAGTAGTACACAGCTGTTAAAACATAATCAAATATATAACACACTGGTATCGGATCGGTACTCGGTATCGGCCGATACGCAAGTTGAACACCTATCAGTAGATTCAAATAACGTCGCATTTACACAAACTGCCATGAGACCGGGCTGAGCTCCTCGATGCTCGGGGCAGAAATAAGAGCTCTGAGACGGCCTTCACCGAGGAGGGACAGAACATCTTCCGGTTCAGCCGAGGAGCTGTCGGATAAGGGCCACGAGATGCAGCTCATGACGTAGATTTTTGAGTTTCCCTCGCTCCCGACCTCAGGGACCTCATGATGCGACCTCGTGTTTATACGTAGCCGACATTCACAGTTATTCCGATTATTCCAGTGTTTGTTTGGAGCATTTCGATGAGATTTTCTTCTTTAACTTTCCCCGGGTTTTGTTAATTCAGCCATCTTGTCTCTCTGATGTCCTGCAGCGTCACCTTGTTGTTGTTGTTGTTGTTAAAAGCGCTCGTCCTGCGGCCGCCTGGCTGAACCTGCCTCTGACTTTGTAATTCAGTAACTTTTCACAATGTGAGAAAAAAAAATGAGAAAAAAAAGACTGTAAAAATTACTGGGATTAAATATCACTAAACGCCTTGTTTTAACGGTAGCTTTGAGATAAATAGAAAATGTAAAAAGACAAAATGTATTTAAAAAAAAAAAACTTAAAAAAAAAACTTCCAAAATATTTTTTTGAAAAGGAAAAAAAAATGAAATAACATATCAGTATGAAGTTGGTATATATGCGTCTATGGTTTCTTGCTTAGGTATGTTTGGTTATGTTAGTGTGCAAACTTGTTGCATGGTTGTAGAGTTGTGTTAGTGTGATGATGGTGGGGGAAAAAAAAAACCTTAGAAAATGGAAAAATAATTATTTTTTTTGTTCTTAAAAAAATTGAATCTGCAGTCTACTTCTCAGGGTCACAACCAATCACCTTTTACTCTTTAGAAAAATGCAGATTTACTTGACGGCTGATGATTTCTTTGTTCGTGATCAGACTTCCCTCGTGAAAAATGTTTTTGTGAGAAATAATCGACCGATAGTTTAGTTGATCTTGGTCCCAGGGCTGTGAAAACGAAAACTCTTGATGCTCTCAGTCGACTGGAAACCCATCGAGACGGAGAGAAACTGTTTATATTTGACCTAACATGGTTTTTAGAAATGTACTTTATTATTAATCTTTTTATCTGTTCTATTTTCCATGTTAACTTAGTTACAAACCAAAAAAAGTAGCAATGATCTTTTGACCTTTTTCACTAGTTTTATAATACTGATTTTTTTGTTGTTGTTGTTTAACTTTTTAAGCGTTTTGCTAACTGTTCTCGGCCTCGGTGCTCTGAAACGGTGGACTGTCTGATGTTTAATACGTCTGCTGTTGGGGAAAGTATAGAGCCCGGGACGAATCGCCACACTGCAAACTGTCCATCTGACCGCTGGATTTAGTCCCCGTGGATGCACGTTTCTGTCAGGAAAAGAAAATAGTAGACAAAATGTTTGAATGAGGACTTTTTAAACGCGCAAAGTGAGTAAAAATTACGAGATGGAAAGTCAAAAGTATTACTTTTAAAAGTCTAAATAATGAGCTTGAGAGCCTGTATTTATCTCATCATGACAACTTCTCAACTTATAATTGTGACATCAAAAGCCAAAAAAATTGACTCGCTATCTCAGGATTTTGACTTATCTCAAACTACATATACATTTCCCAAATTTTGACTCCCAAAATTTGAATTACTGCATCAACATCAAGGACGTAAAACGAGCCAGATTTTAACCTTCTCTCAAACATTAAGCCTTCACATCTCATAACTTTGACTTACTTTGAGTGTTTTTATTTTTCACACATTACTTTCTTTTCTTGGCATTAATGGACTTCCGTACAGAATCTCACGTTGAAACTTTGAATCATAATCTTTCCGAGGATGTGTTGAAAATCTGCTCCAAATGTTATCAAATGATCTCAAAACAGGAGAAAAAGGCTAGACCTTCATATTCGGTCGACTTATTCCCGAGTAATCCGTCCTCTGTGATTTCAGAGTCTATTTTTATTGAGTCAAACGTAAAAAACGAGCGGAATAAAGGCTGTTTTATGAGGTTATTTGCGAGGTGTCTGCCGGCCAGTTTATGTTATGTTAGCAAAGCTAACTTTAGCACAACTGCCCACAAAGTACTGCTTGCTGGCCAAGTGCTAATATCAAAACGCTACTGACATATAGACCCTTTACAAACGGAGGACCCCGTCATTGTAACCAAAATATGTCTTGAGTTTATCTGCGGAGCTGATGTCAGTGAACTAGCGTGTTGCTATCAACACACAGGACCAGTTGACCAATCGCGGTCCTTGCGGTCTCAAGGCAAAGTTACACATTTTTGGAGGTGCACGTGGAGCGACGGTGGAGGGCTCGGAGGGGGGATCTCGTCAGGGCCGGCCCGAGCCTTTTTTTGGGGGGCCCTAAGCAGGATTTGGTTTGGGGGACTCTCCACATTGTAACATGTTGCCACTGCACCAACTTTTGTGTATTGTAAATATTAGTTTAGTCTTTAAATGCTTATTTCCACATGATGAGTGCTTAATGTGAGACCAATAAGCAGCAACACTATCTTTATATAGACCGGCTCTGTTATGAGCTCTATTGTGGGACATTTCAAGCGCTCTTGGGGGCCCCTCTGGTAGCCACGGGGCCCCTAAGCTTAGCCGCTTAGTTCGCTTATGCGTCGGGCCAGCTCTGGTTCTCGTCGAGGCAGAGGGGTGAAGCATAAAACAGCCTTTTTTAGTGAAGTGATCTAGGGCTGGGCGATATGGACCAAAAGTCATATCCCGATATATTTTGGCTGAATAATGATATACGATATATATCCCGATATTTTTTTTCCGCAAAGTGAGAGCAGTTCAGTCAAAGCCAAATATGACATGTCACATGTAGTTTCATAGAAACCGGCAATTTCAGTGAACAGTTGCAAAATCAAATGAATAAATAATAAACAGGTTATATATATCTATACAAAATATCTTCACATTTAGATTTTTGATAAATAATCATCAGTAATGTGGATATAATGACTAAGTGGGTAAAGGCGAATAATAGAACAGTTACAACAGTCTGATAAGTTCAGAAAATGACATCACTTTACTGTAACGCAGCCTTTAAAACCAGGAAAAGACACTTATGGTCATATCACGATATTACAATATCCACAATCTAAGACGATATCTAGTCTCATATCACGATATCGATATGATATAGATATATCGCCCAGCCCTAAAGTGATTTATAAAGAAGTTCAGGAAGTGGATCCTGTTTTGAAGATAGACAAAATATATAAACTTGTGTAGTACAAACACGCAAGAGAAACGTTGTTAAAGCTCGGTACAGATCCAGCTGTGACGGAGACTTTTTGCAGTGTGGTGTGGATGTAATTGATCGCATATAGTAATAGTTGAGTGGTTCTCTCTGGTGTATTTATGCTTTGGTCTTATTTCTCAAATGTCTGTCTCTTTCTGTCTCTCTCTCTCTGCTATGGAGCTTTTCAATCATAGCCAATGTTATTTAGTTTTTTAAAAGGCAAACTTAAAAGACAGAAGGGATCGGAGGAGACAAACGTGATGATTGTTCTCCTCCGGCTGTCAGGTGCCTTTTTTTTTTCTTCTTTCTTTTAATTCTCAGTCCATCTCTCCATCATCAAACTAACAGGGATTTGTAATGTTTTTTTGTTCAATGCCTTTTGAAAATTTGTGGATCTCGTGCCTTCCAGGTTAAAATGTTGAAATGACAATGCATCAATGAAGAACTTGAACTCCCTTTTTTTTAATTTTTTTTTTATTACGTCCTGAGTGGACATAATCTTATCATTTAAAGAAAACACACACACACACAAACGGACATCAGAAACCAACTATGCACCACTCGGAGGAAGCTTGTTTGCTCTGCCTGCCCGCCCGCCCGACAAGCATTTTATAATGACTCAACAAAACCAGACAGAATGATGTAGCAAAACCTCTTTTCTCCTTGTTTATTTAAAAAAGTAAAAAAAAAAAAAAAGAAAAGTGTGAAGAATATCTGTGGCATTTTTATTTTTCACCATGTGTTTTTTTTTTTTTTTCTGTTTTGTTGCTTTTATTTGTGTAGTTTACTGGAATAATACAGCACTTTGCCAAAAAGGAAAAAAAAGGTTGTAGGACTTTTTAGGGTTATCTTTTTATTTATCGACATAACTGGTCTCCATCTTTGTATTTTTTTGGATGTATGACAGATCAATTCACTCTGTTCTGATGTCAACAAAAAAGCTAATTAAAAAAGTGGGGTCATCTGTTTTCAGACTGTAATAGTTAATACATGTGATCTCTCGCTCTCATTAGCCTATAATAAATGTTTTCATACGCAGCTCTCTGGTCTCTGTTGGTTTGTTTGTTCAGCCCTCCATAGAAGACAAAGCAGTCTTAACCCTTGTGTTGTCCTTCTGTATAATAATTCATAATCTTTTTACGTTTTTACTCAAAAAATAGGTATAATGTCGTATAAATTAGGTTTATTGACCATGGATATAAAACAAAACGTTGAAAGAAGTGCCAAAAATGTTTTAAAAAGTGTCAAAAGCATAAAAAAAGAACCAAAAATTCTATTTCACTTTTGAGCTGGATAGACAACAACTTCATGGTTGAAGGGAAGACGACACAAGGGTTAATAGCGTAGTATTGTATGCACCACAAAAAGGTATTTAGGCCACCTTGCATGTCATTGTAGGCCCAGATTAATATGCAACTTCATTTCATACAATATGTAGGGGGGGGAGGGGTGTCCCTGCTCCGTCTCTCTTTCAGTTAAGGGACCCTTGGCCGAAAAAACATTGAAGACCCCTAGTTTAAAGGGTTAAGAGCTAACAAACTAACCACTGTAAGCGATGGAGGCAGCGGTAGGGCAGCAACTCCTGTGATCTACGAGGAGTCTATAAAAGAGACTTCAGATACAGTATTAGGGGACCACTAAGGTCTATATAAAAGAGACTTCAGATACAGTATTAGGGGACCACTAAGGTCTATATAAAAGAGACTTCAGATACAGTATTAGGGGACCACTAAGGTCTATATAAAAGAGACTTCAGATACAGTATTAGGGGACCACTAAGGTCTATATAAAAGAAACTTCAGATTCAGTATTAGGGGACCACTAAGGTCTATATAAAAGAAACTTCAGATACAGTATTAGGGGACCACTAAGGTCTATATAAAAGAGACTTCAGATACAGTATTAGGGGACCACTAAGGTCTATATAAAAGAGACTTCAGATACAGTATTAGGGGACCACTAAGGTCTATATAAAAGAGACTTCAGATACAGTATTAGGGGACCACTAAGGTCTATATAAAAGAAACTTCAGATACAGTATTAGGGGACCACTAAGGTCTATATAAAAGAGACTTCAGATACAGTATTAGGGGACCACTAAGGTCTATATAAAAGAGACTTCAGATACAGTATTAGGGGACCACTAAGGTCTATATAAAAGAGACTTCAGATACAGTATTAGGGAACCACTAAGGTCTATATAAAAGAGACTTCAGATACAGTATTAGAGGACCACTAAGGTCTATATAAAAGAGACTTCAGATACAGTATTAGGGGACCACTAAGGTCTATATAAAAGAGACTTCAGATACAGTATTAGGGGACCACTAAGGTCTATATAAAAGAGACTTCAGATACAGTATTAGGGGTCCACTAAGGTCTATATAAAAGAGACTTCAGATACAGTATTAGGGGACCACTGAGGTCTATATAAAAGAGACTTCAGATACAGTATTAGGGGACCACTTCAGATAGATATATACAATATTATTGTCTATAATCATTTGACAGCTGTGGGTTACCATTTACTTTGCAGATTAGCATTTTGAAAACCTAGAACGATCACATAAAGCATGTTATATAGTAGGTTAAGCAACTCAAAAGTATACTAACAAAAGGTAGAACTTGTTCTCCAGCCAGGCCAGCTACAACATTTAAATGCTGCTTATTGCATCCTCAACAGAAAGTAACAATATTAAGAAATTTAAGTATTTAGCTAATAATCCTTACACACTTTAACTTGAGTAATAATGTAATTGATTATTTCTTGCTACTTTTACTTGAGTATAGGCTTTTGAATACTTCTTCTACCTCACACTCTTACCAATATTTTCACTAGAACTACAACACTGTTCATCAAGGGTTAGCACGAGTAAGTTAAAGTGATCATTTTCAGTGTTGATTGGTTGTTTACATGCATCATCAGGTCCTTACATTTTATAATTAGGTTATTAGGTTGAGATTAGAATAGCAAACACAGGAGTCAATATCAGCTGTTGGGTTTTCTTATCCACAATAGTTTTGACGCCTTTTTATGTTTTTTTCTTTGTGACGTTTCTGGCGCAGTTGCGACCTTTAAGACGCTTTCGTCGACGTTTGTTACGCTTTTATCGACCTTTTTTATGCTTTTTCGACGTTTTTGGCGCTTTTTTCGGCGCTTTCGATAATAAACTCATATGCTTAGCTTAATAAATGTATAAATGTAGTGAAGTAAACCGTATTTGCCTCTGAAATGTGGAAGAGTGGCAGTTTAAAAGTAGCATGACATGAAAACACACCATTAAAGTAAAAATACCTCAAAATTGTGCTTAATACAGCACGCGAGTAACTGCAATTACTTACTTGACCGCCAGATATTGCGTAGTATTTAAATATCTTATTTTTAAGACGAGAGTCTGTTTATAATGTGAAATAAAGCCACACGTCAGCAGCAGTTACTCTCCATCAGCTGTTTGACAGCAGCTCCACGTGCTCTTTCTGTTTACATTCTGCAGAGGAAGCACGCGGCAGTCGCTGCTCCCTCTCCCATTGGCTCGACGTCACGAAGACCCCGCCCACAGGCGGGACTCGTACGCGGAAGCTGTCTCGGTGCCGCGAAAAAGTAGCCAAATAACTCCACGGAGAGTGGATATTACCGTACATTTTCGGTGTAAGGTGGTTTCTTTGCCTGTCCGGAGTCGTTAAAGTTCAACCGGAATGAACGGAAAGCGGTTTTTATTTAAAAAAAAACCTCCCTTCGTTACGGCGTCCGTTAGAAATGAACGTAAGCTCCGCTGAAACACGGTAAACAACCCGCTTAATCGCCTTTTAACGCTTCCAATACGGTGTTAAATTCAAAAGAGGTGTATGTGAATCACATTTAAACCCTTCGTTGCTGTTCGTTTGTAAAAAATCTCAGCCGAGATCTGAGTATTTAGCGCGTTTCTGTGAACTGGCAACGGGCATGCGCAGTGGGCAGCGGCAAGCCGATGCGGATATAAGGGATTGGCGCCGGCGCCACAGCTGATGCATTCATTCATTGATCACCGAGGAGGTAAGACCCCCCGAGCCCGCAGAGCGCATTTACACTGGAAATATGTAGTTTTAAGTCTTAATGTACTCTTGGGGTTTTTTTTTATTGCACATTTCCATCTTAAATATGCTTCTTTCTCGGCGTAGTTTGGTGGTAAACTGATTTAAATCTGTACAAGCGAAGGACTGCAGCCATAACTTAGTCTTACCTTGTATTTCTATGTTATTTTAATGGCTTTTTCCTCTACTCGTACCATCGAGTTTACCTCGCTTGAATGTGACGTGATGTCCTAGGAGTGTGTTTAGTGATATTTGGGGTTTTGGTGGAGTTTTATTCCTACAAACACTGAGTTCTGCTCCTGTTACTTTTAAAACTCTCAGAAAAGATGCTTTTTTTTATTACTTGTCTCTAATTGGCCCCAGTTTTTCTAAACCGGGCAACTATTCAGCTGTTTGCATGCAAAAGCAGAAGGACATCAGTTTATCGTCATATCTGGGTTAGCAGGTTATTGTTGACCTAGTTAGCGGTTGCCCGGCTAAGTTTGCTAATTATTGTAGCTCCCCCTCCATAACTTAGCCTCGCGGTGGTCTCGGTTTACTTGGCTTTAACGGCGCTTGTCGACGTTTTAAAACTGCTTGTGTTCACACATGATGTCCCCGTGAGTTTAATTTGGCGATAGAGAGCGGTTTAAAGTCGATATAGCTTCTATTAAGCCGTCATTTTTACTAGTTTTCCCCCGCAAACCTGGAGGAGGTTCTGCGGAGGCAGGGCTCAAATCCTCCCGCTTTTGAGCTTCGGAAATTGGCGCGTCTTTGAGTTTCAATCCCCAAATAAAGTCCGTATTTTCGCGTTTTCCTACAAACAACCTACACTAATGTCGCCTACAGATGTTCGTCTATTCACTGTGGATGATAAACGTTGGTTAAAATGCAGCATTTTTGAGCTTTTTTTTGTTTGAAATCGAGGGAGCAGCCAGCCCCCCTCCTTCTTGGCTGTACTTAACCACACTAGCTTACAGAGAGCTTGGCTGGCTAGTCTGGCTCTTTTATATATTAAGTTATAAATGCCTTTACCCGTTTGGCTCTGGTTATCATAATCTTCTCATGTGGAGCTTTAGCTTTCTTAGTCGACCTATAGTTCTCCTTAAGCTACTTTTGCCTCCTTTTTTTTTCTTGGTGGTCACAAGCTAACCTGTGTCTTTCATCACAAGCTAACTGGTCCGAACTGAGCGTGTAAAATGTGGTCTATTGGGGGTCCTTGTGTGGCTTCTCCAGGACTTTCCAAGAGCCAGTTAGTCTCTTTATAACATTATTTAGTAGTTTTCCTTGGCTCTGGCCTGTTGGAGGCTTATACAACCTCACCGGGGTGGCACACACACTAGTGACCTCCAACATGTTGTATGTTGGGGCCCAGTGGCTCCTCAACATGGCCCCAGAACCCTGTAACAGATCATGAAGTGCTTCCCAGGAGATTTATATTAATTATATTTCATAAAATCCCTAGTTGCTCATCCTATCTGTAGCCCATGCTGTCACATGTCTGTCTATACTGTATATGTGTACTTTTTTTGGATGTAAATCTCACCTGTTCCCTCTCTTTCTTTTCAGCAGAGCCATAAATACACTCGACACAATGTTCAGACGCAGGTAAGCAGCTGGTGTTTGTTCTCAAACTGTGGTGTGGGGGCCAACATGGGGCCTCCATACCAAGAAGGGAAAAAGTCCAGTTTTAATAGAGCTGCGGTGTGATTAGGCTAACGTGTGTATCCAAATATTCTTGTAACGTTTCCATTTTCTGATATTGATGCATTCTCACAGAACATGTGACAATATGTCAAGTTTTCACTTTATCTTGAGCTGAAACATTATTTAAGACAAATTTTGTGGCATGACAAACATTAGATCGGTCGCCAGTATGATTTCACTAAACGTCAGTGTTAAAGTTCACTTGCATTTCGTTGCAGTCGTGTAAATGTCACCCTGTTTCAATTACAGGAACTTTAGCGAGTTGAGACGATTAACCGCTGCGACTTGAAATCCATATTTGATAACCCAGTTGCGTGTGACTGCCTGTGTCCGGACGTAACGCTGTGAAGCTGATGTACTTCATTTTTCATTTCAGCGGTCGCATCACTTTGCAAGCCAGAGACTCCAACACGCTCGAGCCGACCGTCAAAGCCCCACTGAAGAAAAGGAAATCGGAGGTTTGTGTGTGTTTTTTAATACTCTTATCTGATCCCTAGTGTGTATTTCTTCTAGTAATTTCACCTTCCTGTGAAGTTCTTTGTACTTCCTTTTGTTTTGTTTTTTACTGTACTCACCAGTTGGTTATTTTTATTTTCTTCTCCAGCCCTCCAAGAAAAAGCTACAACCTGCTGCCAAGAAACAAAGCTATGAAATACAGGTCAGTGTGTCCACGTGTCATTAACTCTGAATGATTGTGTGTGTAACTGATAAGAGTTAAAAATGGGACGTGTGTTACTAGTTTATCTGTTTTCCCTCCCGCCCAGTGTGCCCTGCCCTGTTTGAAAACTGTGTAGTTGTAATTGGAGTGTATTTTCAGCATATTATTTGCAGTATAACCCTTATGTAGACAGTCCTTATTCTATAGTTTTCTATATTTAGAGCAGTGATTCCCAAACAAGTGGGATATGTACCTTTTTTAAGGCAGTTTTGTGGTTCTGCGTCGAATCGCCAGCGTACCCCGGCAGACCCCTTGGCGTCTACGACGTAGCCTGACGTGCACCTCTTGGGAAATGTAACCGCACGTTGCTCGGCCGTGGCTCGGTAGCGTTGCATTTCCTGGTTCTCCGTCTCCATAAACGACATGAGATCAAGGAGAGGGTTAACTTCTCCTGCTCCAGATCTCCCACCGTTGTTAGAAAGAACAGGGGAGACATTTTGTTTCTCTCGCTATGACTCCAGAGTCACTCTATCACCCACTCCCCACGCACATGCATACATACATATGCCAGCTCAACGCGCCCAAGTATAAACACCAGGCCACTTACGTAGGCTACGGCAAAAGCTCTGCGTGGAGCCTCTGCAGAACCATAAAACCGACTTTAGGGTGTATGTGGGAAGACCCGTTAACATCAAGTAAACTATCACCTGAACAATACGTGCTGCAGTTAACTAAGCACCAAAGTTTAGCCGAAGGTAATAAGTGGTAGACATAGCTAACGGTTAAATTGAGTAGCTAAAGTAATGGAGAAACTGTTTCAAAATGGCTAGAAGTTGGCTAATGGTTGAAATAGTTGGTGGTTGAAATAGCTGGCTTACTGGCGAAATTTAACAGTTGAAATGGCTGTCTAAAAGTAATGTTGATGGCTAAATGGTGAAACATTCAGCTTCACTCGAAGTAGTAGAAGCCTAGGAGGTTAGTAGTACGATTGCTGACCTAACAACAAACCTAAATATTGACCGTTCAATTGTATAAAATGATGAACAATATTCACATATTGCATAATGACAGTGTTATACATTTGGAACACTCATTGGGCATTGATGAAGGGGTAAGTTCATCTGACAGGCTTTCGGGGGTGCCCTGGTTGTGGGTTGGGGGGGCCACTGGTTTAGAGCGTCCATTTTGTTGTACTCTAAATAATATAGAATAACTCCTTTTTATATTTCTTTGCATTTTTCATTTTTTTGCCAGCTTTTGTCCCAGATATGCCCCCTACACATTATCTATGTACTGAGCAAAGCACCTCAAAGTAGTTACTATTACTTTATGAGATAATCTTGGTGATGAGAGGTCATGTTAAAGTGACTCGGGAGTTTCTACAGTGACTATGCAGTGCCTTCATTTCTCCACAAGGTGTCACCCACTGGACTTAACTGGAAAATGAAGTTCACAACGTCAATACTTTAGCGCATGTAATGACACAAATGGATACAGCAAAACGTAGTGAGAGAGATGCACAGACTTGTTAATGCAGGTTATGGAGTAATAAGGTCAATCCCTTGTCGACTCGCTGTACTGTCGACCACTAGGGCTGCACAATGTAGTTTCATTATCGCCATCTCCATATCAACTAGTGCAATATACAGTACAGGCCAAAAGTTTGGACACACCTTCTCATTCAATGTGTTTCTTTATTTTCATGACTATTTACATTGTAGATTCTCACTGAAGGCATCAAAACTATGAATGAA
Source organism: Perca schrenkii (assembly GCA_025617405.1). Taxonomy (NCBI): domain Eukaryota; kingdom Metazoa; phylum Chordata; class Actinopteri; order Perciformes; family Percidae; genus Perca; species Perca schrenkii. Next base: position 34,868,060 of record CM046792.1, read on the forward strand.
CACATATGGAATTATGTACTTAACAAAAAAGTGTGAAATAAGTGAAAACATGTCTTATATTTTAGATTCTTCAAAGTAGCCACCCTTTGCTTTTTTTGATAACTCTGCAAACCCTTGGTGTTCTCTCAATGAGCTTCATGAGGTAGTCCCCTGAAATGGTTTTACCTTCACAGGTGTGCTTTGTCAGGGTTCATTAGTGGAATTATTTCCCTTAATAAAAAAGCAAAGGGTGGCTACTTTGAAGAATCTAAAATATAAGACATGTTTTCAGTTATTTCACACTTTTTAGTTAAGTACATAATTCCATATGTGTTCATTCATAGTTTTGATGCCTTCAGTGAGAATCTACAATGTAAATAGTCATGAAAATAAAAAGGAAACCCATTGAATGAGAAGGTGTGTCCAAACTTTAGGCCTGTACTGTACATATCGCAGAAGGCTGCAACATATCGCGATAGACACTACCTTTTTAGTTGAAAGGAAATATCAGTTTAAAAAAAAAAGCAAATTAAAATGTAACTCATTCTTTTAAGTAGTGCCTTTTTATGTTCAATTTCAATATGTTAAAAATGATTTAATTTGTTTTAAATTCAAGCAATTTTTTGTATTTTAGAGGAACACTAAAAGCAACAGAGTCAGAACTGAGTACACTTTAAATATCTGTTGATATATTGCAAGTAATATTTTGTTTAATATAAGTTATGGAGTGATTAGGTCAATCCCTTGGAAACTCGCTGTACTGTCGACCACACAGCCGGTCTGAATCTTGCTGTTCTTTTATTCATCTCGTGCGTCTTGTTTTGTTTTTTTATTCCCCCAGAAGTGCTGGTCGGAGGACGGAGCGAGTCCATGCGTCCTCATCGAGACTCTCCCACAAAGAGCTGGAGCCTGCAAATCCGTCCAGCTTCAAGCAGTACAGATTTAAGAATCTCTTCATCAAGGCCTCCCCCATTCCCTGCCTCAGGTAAGAGTGTGTGTTAGAGGTGTGATTCTCTACTGGTCTCACGATTCGGGTTACGATTATCCTGTCAACAAATGGGTCATCACGATGCGTCTTCTCCACACGGTCTGTGTGCTTTTACACCTCCAATGAGGCGGCAATTACTCAACACCGCACGCTGAGCTGCTTAACCCCCCCCCCGACTCTGTATTCAGAGTCTACTGCCTTCGTTCAGTTAATTCTGCTTGTAGTTGAGACTTTAACTTCAAATCAGTGCTTGGCTCAAATTGATTAGATGCCCTGAAACTGGATCAATTCACAAACTAACCCTAATAACCCTAACCCTTTCTTCTAAATCTTTTTAACTAGAGCGTCAAAGATCAATTTTACATGTCAACTATTAATTTAATCACCAACTATTTAGATATTGGTTGGGAGACTTTTTATGTATTTTTTTTTTTTTGAGGATGTCATCTTGGGCTTTGGAAACACTGGTCCACATTTTGTTACTTTTTCTGACCTTTTTAAGCAGGGTGGGAAATTAACTTTTTTGCCCACCAGCCAAAGTGGCTGGTGGATGCCCAATTTTACCAGCCACTTAAATTTTTTTACCTGCCACTTTTTCCGGAATTCAAATTTATAAAAAGTGCACTAGCATACTTTTAATTGCTTTATTAAATTACTTATTATTAATACATATTTTTATTAATATAAATGTATTTATTATGTGTCAGCTTGTTGATCTTTACATTGTTAGTTAATTTCCTATCCTGGCCTGAGACACACATTCATACGGTTTGATAAAGGACTTAAACTTATCATTGATCTTACAATAACAAGCGTAGCTGTCAGGTCCTCCTGTACGTCTCATCTCCATTTTTTTGTGTGAGTGTCTCGTCAGTCGCAGGAGTTAGTTAGAGCAGCAGAGAGCCGACAGGATTAAAACGGCAGCAGCTCCTTAAACATCGTTAGTCTACATTGACGTTAAAATGTATACAGGTTGGCAGGACGGTCTGAAATGTTTTGCATGGTCTTTCGCTGTACGTTTCTCAATGCGCGACTCGTTCGAGAAGTACCCTTCTCTTTTTCGTTACTTCGCTCTCAACAGTTTGTACAGCCATAGCTACTGCTGACTCCGCGGCGGGCCTCTTAACATCGGTGATATGTCGCCACATTTTTAACAGATAATTTTAGCGCTGAACTAGCTACTCGACTATGCGTGGTCAAAGCCCGGTTGTGAACGGTTTCATTTCCTGTAAGATCTTCACAATAAAGGTCCTCCCTTATGTTGGTATTTGAATGTTATTATGAAGCAGCAGAATCTTGACATTTTGGGGTTTCATTAGCAGTAACGTAACGCGACTCCTATAAGCATTGTTACATAACAACAGCATTCTTTGACAAAAACTGTCCAATCCGTTACAAGGAATATTTTACAATCCACCCGCCACTGTGGCTGGTAAACAAGGCAAAGTCACCACTTTGAAAAAATACCCGCCATTGGCGGGTGGCGGGTGCTAATTTCCCACCCTTGTTTTTAAGAGACCAAACAACTCACACGATGACTAAAAAGTAATCGTCAGTTGCAGCCCTACACATTTTAACTTAATCAGGTTTTATTGTCAAACGTCTTGGTGTTTGGTGCATAATAAAGTTGTGCAAGAAACAAATGTACAGAATAGAAACCCTTTGTACATATATTGGTATTAAGTGAGAGAGCTGGACAGTTTTTTTTAAAGACGTTGCATACATGGAACAAAGAAAAGGGGTCTTCAGATGTAAAACTATCAACTATTGATGTTATATTTCTGTCAGATCACCCAACAACAAGTACAATCTTTTGATTTGCATACAGCTGAGAGATTAAAAACCAAGATAACTGCTCTTGAAATGAGTATTTATTTTATTTAAAAAACAAACAAAAAACACCCGTTCTTTGTCTTCCAGCTGGGCCAGCTCGGACGACGTGTGGATCAAAATGCTCAACAAGGAGCTGAAGTACGTTCACGACAGGAGCTACCTGCAGCGGCATCCCAAACTGCAGCCCAACATGAGGGCCATCCTGCTCGACTGGCTGTTCGAGGTGAGGACCCAAAATGTTCGCTTACGCTTCACTTGCAGGTGTCTACGTAAGGGTGACCTGACGCTGTCATGAAACGTGTCACAAGTCACAAACGTTTATAACTTAACGCTTCTTTTAGTAGGTGTCCTATAGGGTTAGGCTTCATGGCAGTGTCATGTCACCCTTATGTAGATACCGTCAAGTAAAGTGTTACCAAATATTCTTTTTGATTCCTCTTATTGGTCACAGATCTCTTAAGATGCAGAATCTCCTGGTAACCATTTTAAGTAGTCAGCCATAGGGGTGTGATAACACTTAGTCCTCGATCGATATATTGTTTTTTAAATTTTTCGACGATCCAACGTCATCGCTACAAATGTCGGTGCACGCAACTGGGCTCGTGCATCGGTCACAGGCCCCTGATTCCAATCGGGTATTTTGCAGACTTTGTGATATCAGTAAATATTGTATCTTTTGTCTGATTTTGAGCTATCGTATTGTGATTAAACTGGTGATTTTACGCCCCCTTATCTACATTTTTAAGTACAGCTATAGGGATGTCAACGATTCAATGAATCGATTAACTTAAATGAGCCAATTTTATCGATGCATATCGTCATTAAGATAAGCATTTATTTTGAAATTCCCACTTTATATTAGGGCTGCTCGATTATGGGAAAAAAATATAATCACGATAATTTCGGTCAATATTGAAATCACGATAATTTAACACTATTACTCGTTGACTTCTGGAAAGATGTTGCAATTATTGAACTTAACAAAACTGGAAAAAGTTAAATAAATCAACAGTTAAAAAAAAAAAAACACAACTGTGAAATTGGCCTTAATACTTTTCCTATTTAAACTTTATTTTGTCATTCAGAACACGAGAGAAAATAAGAGTTTACTTGCAAAACGTAATGAGCTAAATAATTGTTTTTCTCGATTATTCTGTTTTTGTGATCATTGGGAGCCGAAATTATAATCACGATTTAAATTTTGATTAATTGCACAGTCCTACTTTATTTATTCCTTTTTTTTTTTCTTTTTTTTTTTTTATAAAATAGTTTTTTTTGTTTTTTTAAATGTCTGGAAGACCTCAGTAATTGACAAACTCATGTTTTAGTTGCTGTATGTATGGCAGCCCCCTGAATGGAATTTCCTCAATCGTATCGGTGCAGTCTTTCTAATATCGGTAAACATTATATTGTGGTCTGGTGCTACAACATGTGCTTTACACCCATGTCTACGTACATTACTCCTGGTAAAGATTTCTCCGTTGGTAAATCGCTGTCTTGTGCGTGCAGGTGTGCGAGGTGTACGCCCTCCACCGGCAGACGGCCTACCTCGCCCAGGACTTCTTCGACCGCTTCATGCTGACTCAGGAGAACGTCAACAAAGACTACCTGCAGCTCATCGGCATCACGGCGCTCTTCGTCGCCTCCAAGATAGAGGTGGGTCTACCCTCCGCATCCTCGTCTCAGCATGCAGCCATCGATGCACGCTGACGGAAATGCCAGCGAGTGTTACACTCGGGCGAATGGTCACGTTTTTATCGGAGTTTCATGCATGTTGCTGCACACATTAATATAAACCAGAATTCAGCACATTTCCAAATGTTGCAATGCAGCGCTACAAAGATTAATCAATTAGTTGGCAACTATTTTGATTTATTTTTTTTGAATAAAGGGTAAACCATTCCAGCATCTTAAATGTGAATATTGTTCTAGTTTCTTCTCTCCTCTGTGACAGTAAACTGAATATATTTGAATTGAGGACAAAACAAGACTTTTGTAGATGTCATTTTGGGCTTTTTGGGAAACACTGATCCACATTTTTTATTTTTTGACTTTTTAGAGGCCAATCAGCTAATCCATTAATCAAGAAAATAAACCACATAAATATAATCTTTTTGTTGCAGCCTTAGCTACAATTTATAAACTAATCTGTTTTTACCTTGTGTGGTAATCAAAGTCTGGACTAAATAGTCATCTAGATGTATAAATTGGGAGCGTACTTCAAATTTCTGTTTCTGTTAATAACTTGCTTAACTCTTCTTCTCTTCAGGAAATCTACCCTCCTAAAATCTTAGACTTCGCCTACGTCACAGACGGCGCCTGTGATATTTGGGACATCCAGCGCACGGAGCTTCACATACTGAAGGTATGGTTTTTAAAACCCATCAACATCTAGAATACAAAAACAGTTGGTCCAAAATGTTTCTTAAATCACTCAAATAAGTTCTTCCAAAACATTAAAGTAAACATTTTCAAGTACTTAACATCTAAACGGCTTCTTCTAGGAGAAAATGTGAAATACAGTAGATGGATAGATGGAATGACTTGATAAATCCCAAATTTGGACATTTCTGTTACAGTAGCAAGTTACATGGCCACACACCGTATACTAGAAATGATAAATAATATGAAAAATGCCAGAACTACTGAAAGAAAATATACTTTGAGTAATGAAAAGAATGTATATAAAAGTTTAGAATTATAATTAACAACCTACATACAGTGTGTTCACACGCGCACACACACAACCAGTGTGCATTCAACAGCCTCTTTGGTTGTTGCTTTTAACACGATGTAAACGTGTGCACTATGTAATACGATGGTGCACTATGTATTCCGTTGGTGCCGTATCAGTCTCTGCTTGTGTTGACCTGTATGTTGTCCTCGTCCTGCAGGCGTTGAACTGGAATCTCTGTCCGGAGACGCCCATCTCCTGGTTGAAGCTGTACGCTCAGGTGGAAGCCCAGAAAGACGGCGAGAACTTCCTGGTGCCGCAGTTCTCCCAGGAAACGTACATCCAGATCACACAGGTACCTTCATACCTGCACAAACCATGCCTGGTTTTGGTTTTTCTTCTAAAGAACACCTCAAACTGACCTTTTTATGTGTGTGTTGCAGCTGTTGGACCTGTGTATCCTGGATATCCACTCGTTGGACTACAGCTACAGTGTTCTCGCCGCAGCGGCCTTCTGCCACTTCTCCACGTTCGACGTCGTTCATAAAGTCTCGGGTGAGTTTGGTTTCCCCATCCTGAACGTCTGCTCTTAAAGCTGCTACTTGCACCACAAGTTGTAGCTGTAGTGAACAGATCTTCACTCAAAATAGTTTATCTAGATGACAAAACTTTTTTTTTATATCTAGAAACTTAACAAGACAATCAGGTGACATGCTCGACATGATAAACAGAAAATTAAAAAAACGATTAGATACTTTATTCATCCCGAGTGAAATTTTAGCCTTCAGTAGCGTGTGTGTGTGCGTGTGCGTGCGTGTGCGTGCGTGCGTGTGTGTGCGTGTGTGTGCGTGTGCGTGCGTGTGCGTGTGCGTGTGTGTGAAGCAGGATATTTTAAGGGGCGAGGGGAGTCTTCAACTTTTTGCATTTTTCTGTGGGTGTTTGTACTACTTTTTTAAGGTGTATTTTTTAATTATTAATACTGATGGTTTTAATAGCTTTTTAAATTGAGCTTTTGATTTTTATTTGACTCTAAATCCTAACCCGTCCGACTGTGTCTCTGTCAGGTCTGACGTGGGACGGCGTGGCTCCTTGTGTCCGGTGGATGAGTCCCTTTATGGACGTCCTGCGATCTCAACCCACACCTCAACTCAAGATGTTCTCCAAAGTCAAACCTGACGCCCGGCACAACATCCAGACACACGTGGCTTATCTGGACCTGCTGGTGAGACACACACACTCGCTCTCTCTGCTGTTGGAGTTAGGGCTGGGTAAAAATGATCGCTTCTCTAATTAAAATCTCTTTACAGAGAGGCAGAAGAGTTATGACCCAAAAAGTCATAAAAACCCATATCCAAGCACTTTACAAAAAATAAAAGGCCTTCAATTAATTTAACAATTAAAAGTACACCAACACTTGTTTGCTCAGAACTTTAGCCCTTCCAAAAGCACTGGTAATTAAAAGGATACCAGAGGTGCTCCTGATGCGTGTTTTTCTTTCACTAAAATCTTGAGTCAGCTGATATCAATTAATGAAATTCCCAAATCCATCTTTCAATGGTAATATATAATGCTAGTTCTTTTAAAGTAAAAGATTACTTAGAGTGACCTTTTTGGGGTTTAAGTCTAAAGTTCTTTGCACTCGAAAGATACCAAAATAAAAGCAGGATGATGGTTTACTGTGTAGGAAACTCCAAAATAAAAGCAGGATGATTGTTTACTGTGTAGGAAACTCCAAAATAAAAGCAGGATGATGGTTTACTGTGTAGGAAACACCAAAATAAAAGCAGGATGATGGTTTACTGTGTAGGAAACACCAAAATAAAAGCAGGATGATGGTTTACTGTGTAGGAAACAACAAAATAAAAGCAGGATGATGGTTTACTGTGTAGGAAACGCCAAAATAAAAGCAGGATGATTGTTTACTGTGTAGGAAACGCCAAAATAAAAGCAGGATGATGGTTTACTGTGTAGGAAACTCCAAAATAAAAGCAGGATGATGGTTTACTGTGTAGGAAACTCCAAAATAAAAGCAGGATGATGGTTTCCTGTGTAGGAAACTCCAAAATAAAAGCAGGATGATTGTTTACGGTGTAGATTTTCAGTCATTAATGTTCAAAAGTTGACTTATGTGTGAAGCCGTGGATATTTAGGAAACCTTCATGACTAACGTTAAGTTTTTGTTTTCTGTCGTGCAGAGAAAATCTCATGACCTTCGACCTGACAGCCCTGACTGTCAGATGTCTCCCGTTGCCGTGGGAGCGCTCCTGACTCCGCCCAGCAGCACAGAGAAACCAGCCAATCACTGAGCAGGGCGCAGTACTTCTTCGTACAGTTTGACCTGAAGTGACGTCTCTGATCGCATCAGCTCGTCGCCAACCAGACACAATTTTTAGAAAAGAAAATTTTATGTAGCATGTTTTTTAATTTTTTTTTAAACACTACATCTGGAACTCATGTCAGCCTTTTTTATTAATTTTGGTTTTCTAAAACTTGAGATTGTCAGGAATTGCTGTTCTTTGGACAGTGTGTGACTCTGGTTAACTAATACTGGTTAACAGAGTTTTAGACTGACGCAGCTGCGACTGGAGTCCACTGATGTTAATGATGTGGGATCATCAATGAACGGTCTCGTTGCTTGGTTGAGAGAAAACGCAACCTTTTGAAGTATTTATCTGGGAGTTTTACTGGTGCTATTCTTGAAATGAAGTGTAAATGCTTCCAGATGGTGCTTCAGTCAGATTCTCAGGAGAATGAAAAGGAGTCATTTCTCGTTTTCTACAATACATTATTTTATTTAACTGTCTGAAATGGGGTTAAGTTGAAATATTATCCCCTCCTAAATCCCCATTCAAATGTATGTAAACTTGCATGTTTACGCTCCTAATTGTGGAAACAATGTGATTATTCTACAACGATTGTTTTTATTTTATTTTTTTGCTACATGATGAGCCATACCAATAATCAGACACTTTAATTGCTGTTAACATCCTGAAAACTGCAGGGGTGTTGAACAGACCTGACCGATTTGTGTGTGGCTCAATAATTCCCCTCTTCAATCGGGTGATCGTTGCAACCTTGTTGCACATTCTTGTTACATTCCTGAGAAACTTGACTTGCATAGGAAAACTGCAAAGTTTTTGCTTTTCAAAGTGCTTGTATTTATTAAGCCTTTAGTATGTAAAAACAAAATGTCTGTCTATAAGTTAAAAAAAAAAAAATTCTGTGATGAATGAGCTCAGTTTGATCACTGCCAAAGGCAAAAGCTATTTATGATTTTGCTATGTGACACATTTTTGATGTTGAATTGTAGAAAATGTGCCCTAGCCTGTCCATTCTTAGTGCCTTTTTAAAATATGAACTGTACAGCTACTTAACTTAAGCTGCAGCGAGCTAAAAGTGTGAACAAACCTGTGACTGTAAACCTGAAATCTCTACAGCTCGATCGAGACTGCAGTGAACAAACTATGTAAACTGTAGATGTTAAAGAATTTATGTTTTTTGTAAATACAATAATTCAGAAATGTGTAATTTCTTTTATATTGGAATGTTTTAAATAAATGAAAGGAGTTTGGTATGTTAAGTTTTCTGTCCTGTGTGAATGTATATTGTCTAAAAAGTCATAGTTCAGAAAAGTCTTAAAATAAGTTGTATAACAATACTTCATTACCACAGTATTGTCTCATTGCCTTCGGCAGTTTAGGTAACCTCCAACTGGCATAAAATAAATGTACATGTTGTATAAACATGCAAACTCTCCACAGTAGGCAGAAAAGACCCTGCCCTAACGTGGCATCGAACAAGGGTGCTAACCACGGGCTCACTATGCCACTTATATTAAACCTAAAACTTGTAAAAAAATTAAAGCATAGTATGTTGACAGAAAAATTAAGTCCTTAAAGTCATAGTATGTAGAAAAAAAAGTCAAAGTGTTGTATGTTGAAAAAAGTCATAGTATGTCAAACAAATTCATAAAGTCTTAGTATAGTATGTGGAAAGAAATCCTAAAAGTTGTATAGTTTATTGGAAAAAAGTCATAGTATGATGTAAAAAGTCAGTATAGTATGTCGTATGTAGAAAAAAAGTCGTATGTCAAAAGTAATAAGTCATAGTATAGTATGTTGAAAAAAGTTAAAAAAAAAGTCGTAGAGTATGATGAGAAGTTATAGTATGTAGAAAAAACTAGTAAAGTCAGTATTGTATGTTGAAAAAAGTCACAAAAAGTCATAAAAAGTCATAGTATAGTATGTCAAAAAAAGTTTTTAAAAAGTCATTGTAGAGTATGTTGAGATAAGTCATAAAAAAGTCATAGTATAGTATGTCGGAGAAAAAGTCTTAAAAAGTAATTGTAAGTATGTAGAAAAAAGTCAGTATATTATTTCGAAAGTCTTAAAAAGTAGTTTATGTCTTAACAAATGTCATAGTATACTATGTCGAAAAAAAATCTTAATATAGTATGTAGAAAAAAGTAAAAAAAAACTCATAGTATAGAATGTCAAAAAAGTCATAAAAAACTCATAGTATAGTATGTCGACAAAAAATCATAATTGCTCTTTTCAACAAATTTACAGGAGATATTTTAGAACATTGCAATTCTGATCATAGCAGGTGGATTATGGCTGTTGTAAAAAAACATATATATATATATGTATATATATATATATATATATTATGGCATATGTAAAGTTTGAATAATTATATTGAATGAAAGTCTGACTATTGAATAAAAGTCTGAATCTATTAAATGAAACTTGAATATATTGAATGATCCTTCAATATATTGAATGAAAGTCTGAATATATTGAATAAAAGTCTGAATATATTGAATGAACCTTGAATATATTGAATGAATGTCTGAATATATTGAATGGCAGTCAGAATATATTGAATAAAAGTCTGAATATATTGAATGAACCTTGAATATATTGAATGGCAGTCTGAATATATTGAATAAAAGTCTGAATATATTGAATAAAAGTCTGAATATATTGAATGAACCTTGAATATATTGAATGAATGTCTGAATATATTGAATAAAAGTCTGAATATATTGAATAAAAGTCTGAATATATTGAATAAAAGTCTGAATATATTGAATGAACCTTGAATATATTGAATGGCAGTCTGAATATATTGAATGACAGTCAGAATATATTGAATAAAAGTATGAATATATTGAATGAACCTTGAATATATTGAATGGCAGTCTGAATATATTGAATGACAGTCTGAATATATTGAATAAAAGTCTGAATATATTGAATAAAAGTCTGAATATATTGAATGAACCTTGCATATATTGAATGGCAGTCTGAATATATTGAATGAAAGTCAGAATATATTGAATGAAAGTCAGAATATATTGAATTAACATCAGAATATATTGAATGAACCTTAAATATATTGAATGAACGTCAGAATATATTGAAATTAACGTCAGAATATATTGACTGAAAGTCTGAATATATTATATGAATGTCAGAATATATTGAATGAATGTCAGAATTTATTGAATGAATGTCTGAATATATTGAGTGGAAGTCTGAATATATTGAATGAAAGGCGTGTTGAGTGAGCCTGATGAAAGGGACCTACCTGACCATAGAGGTTCCTTTCATTCGGTCTTACATGATGAAAAAGTGAATACACTTCTTCATTGGGAGAACGGTACTGGATACGGTTACCATTACTAGTGTTTTTGGCCCATAATGCATTCGCCAGTGTGTTAATAATCTCTTCATTGCTGACACTAGATTTCTTGCTGATTCGCTCATAGTGTCACATTTCGGTTAGGATTAATCACAACGAAAACACAAGATGGCGTCAGACAATGATGTCAGATTCCATTTCAACTTTCATTCAATATATTCGGTCTTTCATTCAATATATTCAGACTTTCATTCAATATATTCAGACATTCATTCAATATATTCAAGGTTCATTCAATATATTCAGACTTTTATTCCCTATATTCAAACTTTCATTCCATATTTTCACTTTCATTTAATACATTCAGACTTTCATTCCATATATTCAGACTTTCACTTTCATTCAATATATTCAGACTTTCATTCAAAATATTCAAACTTGTGCACATTTAGGATATATATATATATATATATATATATATATATATATATATATATATATATATATATATATATATATATATATATATATAATGTAAAGACGCATTCTTGATTAAAGGTGGGGATTTTCCGGAGAGAATATCCTAAAACTCACAGTTTAAAGCTACACGTTGAGAGAAGTTGTTAATAACAGATGCATGTTTTTTTTTAAACCCAAGCAGTAAGAGGAAGAGTTTCCTTGGTGTAATACTAGGTGTCCACAGCAATCTAGGATAGATTTATGGTTATTTTGTACTTCTTGTATGCAATATTTATCCAAAGTCTCACATTGCTATTGCTAGGGGCCTAGTCACTTCAGATAACTTATAAAGATGTTTTTGAGGACATTTCAGACTTAAAAACAATATAATACACTAATTCACTTTAGACAATGTAAATAAAACCAATAAAGAGCAAGCAAATAGGTTCTGATGCCAAAGATTTGGCTAAAGAATAAAGGACTGAAACTCATGTTTGTTTTCACCCACTCCCTTTATTTAATTTTTATTTCTTGTAACAATCGTACCATAATAATGGTACAACAGCATGTCTCAGTGTAATTACAGCCACAGTTTAACTGACAACCTTCATTTGTAGTAACATTCACATCAGTATTTTCCTTCCACTGGATCTCAAAACCTTCTCGCTGCAAAGCTTCTTTTAACTTCACGTCACCAAAACTCAGAAATTCTCTTTCTGCATTAACGAGGTAGCATTTAGGCTGTGTACATTTAAAAGAAAGCGGTTAACGTTACATTAAATATTAGTAGAAATATCACCTATAATTGGCATGAATCATTGGGTCAAATTCATCAGATTCTGCAGAGTTAATAATTGCCATCTCAGGTGAATTAACGTCAGTGTTATGACATTTATTATCACTTTATATCTTGTTTTCACAGCAACGATAACTTCAAACATTCTTTTAAAACCGGTGACATTTCAGGCTCCTTCCACTGGATCTCAAAACCTTCTTGGCGCAAAGCTTTTTTTAACTTTATGTCACTAAATCACAGAAATTACGTTTCTGCATTCACGAGATGGCATTTAGGCTGTGTACATTTCAAAAAGTCAGTTAACGTTAAGTCACTTTGACTGCCAATGGAAAATGTGGTTATGAAACAAAGGACCATTTCCCAGTCTAAATGGTCTGAGTGTCTGATTGTACATAGAATTGCTTGGTATCTCCCAATAAATTATGATCTATGGCCTATTCTGGAATACATTTATTAATCAGAGAACCCACATAAACATAGCACAAGCACAGCGCCAAATATATACATATATTTTTAAATTTCTGATCGCTTCTCTGTCAAAATCGGCAGAAGGAGCTTAGAATCAGGCGTTTTATGGCTTGCAGCTCTCGTTACAAACAGCTCTCTCCGCTGGTCTGAAACAACAGCTAAGCGATAGTCGCATCACATCACGTATCTCGGCCAACGTTTGATATTTTTCGCGTTTCAGCTCTTTTGTCTGTCGGGTAAAAATGCAAACCAATGTCCCAAATGATTGGGGGGGAACATGATTTGACAATCACTCAACTAAAGACAAGACGTTGTCACTTAGTATACATTAGTATATATTGCATACAGTACTTAAATCCCTTCTTTGATTAGTTTTCCTTCATAACACACTGGCCACAATAATTTTTTTAATTAAAGATTGTTGTTTCATTTCAAAATCACACACAAAATGTGCATGAATCTGTGTACTGAATCAGCAGCCCACGGATTCTGCAGGAAATAATATCTCAGGTGGATCGAAGCATTTGTTTCACAGCAACGATCACCTTTCAGATGCTCAGTGACATCTCAGGCTCTTTATGGGGACGAAGCTTAAGTCAGGAACCATCTGAGGAGACAACCAGACAAAACTGTGATGAGTCATGATTCATACTTTGTCTCTTGACGTAGGTTCAAATATCAAACATAACTTTCCTGATCACATTCCTGCTCCTGACAGGATGCAGCCTTTAGATTTTAATCACAGCCCGCAGGACAAACTTTACATTTTTAACTCTGAGAAAAGCTGAATCATCCATCTGATCAAATCCCCTCGGACTTAAACAAGTTATACATCTGTTAAAGACAAATTAAATTCATACATACCATGTAATCGATCAAAAAGGGGAGCGGTCTTTAATTATTCCAGGCCATAGTGATGAGGGCTGGGTTTTCATCTGCTCTTTTAGACCTTAGAGATCTGCGCCTCCTGCCACCTCCACTGCAGGTCTGTCAGAATGAGAGGATGGGGAGCTGTCAGACTTTACGGAGGTCAAAACTTAAGCTTCAGGTGTATCCTTTAAATATTTATTTTACATTTTTGACATGATAATTCTAGGCGTTTGGTGAAATGCCGCATGACGCTCACTTTTTTGGTACTTTAAAGGTCCCATGACATGGTGCTCTTTGGATGCTTTTATATAGGCCTTAGTGGTCCTCTAATACTGTATCTTAAGTCTCTTTTATATAAGCCTTAGTGGTCCCCTAATACTGTATCTGAAGTCTCTTTTATATAGACCTTAGTGGTCCCCTAATACTGTATCTGAAGTCTCTTTTATATAGGCCTTAGTGGTCCCCTAATACTGTATCTTAAGTCTCTTTTATATAGACCTTAGTGGTCCCCTAATACTGTATCTTAAGTCTCTTTTATATAGGCCTTAGTGGTCCCCTAATACTGTATCTGAAGTCTCTTTTATATAGGCCTTAGTGGTCCCCTAATACTGTATCTGAAGTCTCTTTTATATAGACCTTAGTGGTCCCCTAATACTGTATCTGAAGTCTCTTTCCCGAAATTCAGCCTTGGTGCAGAATTACAGCCACTAGAGCCAGTCCCACAATGAGCTTTCCTTAGGATGTGCCATTTCTGTGTCTGTAGCTATTGAGGAGGAGAGAGCCTTGACCAACTGCCACTTTGCTTGTTTGAAAGCCATGATGTCTCTCTCTCATGGGTGGGCCAAATTCTCTGGGCGGGCAAAGCAGAGAAAGGGGAGGTAACCTTGCTCCTTATAACCTCATAAGGAGAAGATTCCAGATTGGCCCATCTGAGCTTTCATTTTCTCAAAGGCAGAGCAGGATACCCAGGGCTCGGTTTACACCTATCACCATTTCTAGCCACTGGGGGACCATAGGCAGGCTGGGGGAACTCATATTAACGTTAAAAAAAAACTCATGAAGTGAAATTTTCATGCCATGGGACCTTTAAGAACAATTTTCTGATGATTCTTCTGTACGTATTACTGGTAGTAAAGTAAAGTAAAGGAGTATTTCCTCCACCACGGCTCACCGGAGCGCAGGAGCTGCCATGTTTGGGGCACAGCTCCAGTTGGCAGTGCAGGTAGATGTCGCCAGCTATCCCAGAGAACTGAAACATGTTGAAAGAGAAGACGTTGGATGTTCCCAGTCCGTTTCCCTGCACCCTCACCGTGTGGTCAGCGGGGTTTGGGCATCTGCTCAGAAACAGGAAATCAGACATGATAATGAAATGCATTAGCAGCTGATCTTCACCAACCCAGTCTCACGGCAGTTTGGGAAATGTTCACATAATTTAATCTATTAACTTTTATCTCGTTTTTTTCGGGATGGTCAGCATGTTTTGTAAACTAATGTATTAAGAGCGACTACAGTAGCAAGTAGTATGAAAGGCCGAAAATCTGCATAGGGAGTTTGGTTGGGATGGTGGACGGGTCAAACAACACAGGACTTTCACCCAGTGGCCCGGGAATCGTGTCCCGCGTATCACATTTCTTAAACCAAAACGTCGCTATCTTCTTTACCTAAACCAAACTGTCCCTTATTCTTTACCAAAACCCAACTGTCCTGTTCTTCTTTACCTAAACCCAACTGTCCTGTTCTTCTTTACCTAAACCCAACTGTCCCGTTCTTCTTTACCTAAACCCAACTGTCCCGTTCTTCTTTACCTAAACCCAACTGTCCCTTTCTTCTTTACCTAAACCCAACTGTCCTGTTCTTCTTTACCTAAACCCAACTGTCCCGTTCTTCTTTACCTAAACCCAACTATCCCGTTCTTCTTTACCTAAACCCAACTGTCCCGTTCTTCTTTACCTAAACCCAACTGTCCCTTTCTTCTTTACCTAAACCCAACTGTCCTGTTCTTCTTTACCTAAACCCAACTGTCCCGTTCTTCTTTACCTAAACCCAACTGTCCCGTTCTTCTTTACCTAAACCCAACTGTCCTGTTCTTCTTTATCTAAACCCAACCGTCCCGTTCTTCTTTACCTAAACCCAACTGTCCCGTTCTTCTTTACCTAAACCCAACTGTCCCGTTCTTCTTTACCTAAACCCAACTGTCCCGTTCTTCTTTACCTAAACCCAACTGTCCCGTTCTTCTTTACCTAAACCCAACTGTCCCGTTCTTCTTTACCTAAACCCAACCGTCCCGTTCTTCTTTACCTAAACCCAACCGTCCCGTTATTATTTACCTAAACCCAACTGTCCCGTTCTTCTTTACCTAAACCCAACAGTCCCGTTATTATTTACCTAAACCCAACTGTCCCGTTCTTCTTTACCTAAACCCAACTGTCCCGTTATTATTTACCTAAACCCAACTGTCCCGTTCTTCTTTACCTAAACCCAACTGTCCCGTTCTTCTTTACCTAAACCCAACTGTCCCGTTCATCTTTACCTAAACCCAACCGTCCCGTTCTTCTTTACCTAAACCCAACTGTCCCGTTCTTCTTTACCTAAACCCAACCGTCCCGTTCTTCTTTACCTAAACCCAACTGTCCCGTTCTTCTTTACCTAAACCCAACTGTCCCGTTCTTCTTTACCTAAACCCAACTGTCCCTTTCTTCTTTACCTAAACCCAACTGTCCCTGTTCTTCTTTACCTAAACCCAACTGTCCCGTTCTTCTTTACCTAAACCCAACTGTCCTGTTCTTCTTTATCTAAACCCAACTGTCCCGTTCTTCTTTACCTAAACCCAACTGTCCCGTTCTTCTTTACCTAAACCCAACCGTCCCGTTCTTCTTTACCTAAACCCAACCGTCCCGTTCTTCTTTACCTAAACCCAACCGTCCCGTTATTATTTACCTAAACCCAACTGTCCCGTTCTTCTTTACCTAAACCCAACCGTCCCGTTCTTCTTTACCTAAACCCAACTGTCCCGTTATTATTTACCTAAACCCAACTGTCCCGTTCTTCTTTACCTACACCCAACCGTCCCGTTCTTCTTTACCTAAACCCAACCGTCCCGTTCTTCTTTACCTAAACCCAACCGTCCCGTTCTTCTTTACCTAAACCCAACAGTCCCGTTCTTCTTTACCTAAACCCAACTGTCCCGTTATTATTTACCTAAACCCAACTGTCCCGTTCTTCTTTACCTAAACCCAACTGTCCCGTTCTTCTTTACCTAAACCCAACTGTCCCGTTCTTCTTTACCTAAACCCAACTGTCCCGTTATTATTTACCTAAACCCAACCGTCCCGTTATTATTTACCTAAACCCAACTGTCCCGTTCTTCTTTACCTAAACCCAACTGTCCCGTTATTATTTACCTAAACCCAACTGTCCCGTTATTATTTACCTAAACCCAACCCGGAATTCTTCTGTGGGCCCATCGCAGAATTTTCGGCGTTCGTGTTCATTTCACGCCCGCCTGACAGAACGAATTGTGCTGTGATCATGAAAGATGCGTCCCTTTGAAATGCATTAGCTTAGAAAACGTGCTGACCATCATGAAAAAAAAACGAGATAAACGTGACCGTGTACACGAATCGATAGATTAAAAATGAAGTGACCATTTCACAAACTGCCGTGAGACTCTGTTGTCCTTACAGCGGACAACGGCGCGTTCACACAGAGCCGGAGCAAATATTTGCGTTCCTTTTATCACATGTGCGACAGTGGTGAACAGGGGTGGTGATAAGATAACGTTGCACGGAAACGTTTTTGTACGTTGGAATGAAAGATTATCCTCACAAAAGTTGTTTTTCTCTTTATTGATGTCAGCTCTCTCAAAAGTAATATTCTAAAGGGTGACCATTTTCCAGTAAGATACTTGTACTTTTAATCAAGTATTGCTTTCAAGTACTTTATACAAGACAGATTTTTAAGCATCTGGAAAATGTCTTGCTCAAGTCCAAATGTTTCTACACTGCTGCTGCAAATTTGCGTCTATTCATTGACTTTATATGTACTGTAATTTCGCCGCAGAATTGGGGCGAAAACACCATGGCCGTGATTGACCCTAAGAGCTTTATCTCACCCGTTGATGACGAGGTCGTATCGCAGACTTGCATTTGGTGACGACTGGTTGGTCGCCCAGCAGGAGTCGGTCACTATGGAGACCATGTTGTTGTCCAGCCCCTCCGTCATCAGCTCCACCCAGACCTCCTGGTCCAGCACCAGCTCAGTGTTTGGCCCGACAAGGTTCACGAACTTGGCATCGGTGTACGCATTCATCATCAGAGTGTAATTCCAAATTCCAGATACAATCTCCTGCACCACGGAGCTGGAGACACACAAACACACACACACACACACACACACACACACACACACACACACACACACACACACACACACACACACACACACACACACACACACACACACATTTCAGCTTTCTTAAACTCAGTGGCAGAAGAAGTGCAGACCCTTTACTTAAGTAAAAGTACTAATACCACACTATAATAATAATAATGTGTAAAAGTCCTGCATTGAAAATGTTATTCAAGTATAAGTATGTAAGTACCATCAGGAAAATGTAGCCTACTTCATTTAGTAAAGAAATGCCGGAAATCCTCCCATTTTAGAAACTGGAAAAAATCCAAACAGTTCTTTGTTTAATGGTCTAATCCACATGTGTCAAACTCATGGGCCATATCCAGCACCTCGCTAATTCTGATGCGGCCCGCATATCAATCTAGGTTCACAATATATTTTGGCACACCTAGTTGTGGCAAATTTGCAGAGTTGGAATATTCAGGCTGTGAAAGAGTTTGTTGTGAGTCAGCTGGGTGGTAGCCTACTTAGAAAATGTAATCATGGTATTGCTTGATTTGCTAAATTCTAGGATGGCTTTGAAACTTTTTTGCTCACTTTTTCAGGGACTTATGTGGACCAAACTGTAAGTGAGAAGACTATATGAGACATGCAATAATTGAATCAAAGATATTTTACTTTTTTCGATTAACTAAAAGCATGTCAATAAAATCTACATGTCTGGCCCTTGATGTGATTCTCTTTTTCCAGTGTGGCCCTTAGTGAAATTGAGTTTGACACCCCTGGTCTAATCATTTCAGCTGGACTTGTAGGCTGTTGGATCTTTGAGATTTGTTTTTTTTTAGTTTAATTTCTAATAGAACATTGTATTTTATAAACTACATGTGTTTTGTGTGCAAAAACTTTAATTTGTAAGTAACTAAAGCTGTCAGATTAATGTTGTGGAGTAAAAAGTACAGTATATCTCTCTGAAAAGTAGTAGAGTAGGAGTAGAAAGTGGCATGAAAAGAAAAGCCCATGTGAAGTACCTCAATATTTGTACTTATGTTCAGTTCTTGAGTAATTGTACGTAGTTACAATCCACCGCTGCTTTAATTTGAACTACAACAAGTTAACAACCAGGTGGTGCTCCACACACACCTCTCTTTGATTTTGAAGGACACACTCCTGATGTCTGGCACTGTGTACAAGCAAGAGAAGTCGATGCTGACTTGGTCGTGGCGGGTGATGACGTCCGTGGAGCTGTTCTGCATCCTGATGGTGTTCTGGTAGATGATTTGGCTTTCGTTGTTGCTCTACATTGTGACAGGAACACAGACGGGGTTTGAGTTCATTTAATCACAGAAGTCAGATTATTTTCATGCTCACCTGTGACATTTACAATGTCACACAGAGAAAGAGAGAGAGAAGTACTAATCATTGTTAGGGCTTAGAGTCCATATTTGTATCATGCTCTTCATAAATCACATACAGTACAGGCCAAAAGTTTGGACACACCTTCTCATTCAATGTGTTTCTTTATATTCATGACTATTTACATTGTAGATTCTCACTGAAGGCATCAAAACTATGAATGAACACATATGGAATTATGTACTTAACAAAAAAGTGTGAAATAACTGAAAACATGTCTTATATTTTAGATTCTTCAAAGTAGCCACCCTTTGCTTTTTTTGATAACTCTGCAAACCCTTGGTGTTCTCTCAATGAGCTTCATGAGGTAGTCACCTGAAATGGTTTTACCTTCACAGGTGTGCTTTGTCAGGGTTCATTAGTGGAATTATTTCCCTTATTAATAAAAAAGCAAAGGGTGGCTACTTTGAAGAATCTAAAATATAAGACATGTTTTCAGTTATTGCACACTTTTTTGTTAAGAACATAATTCCAAATGTGTTCATTCATAGTTTTGATGCCTTCAGTGAGAATCAGAAAACGCATTGAATGAGAAGGTGTGTCCAAACTTTTGGCCTGTACTGTATATCTTTCTATCATAAATAAAGTAGAAATAACAAGTGGAAAAATGTTGGGGATCGGAGTTTGTATTTAGCGGAAAACACAAGACTTTACCCAGGAAACAGGTGTTTGTGTCCCGGGAGTACTACTTAAAGGGGTCGATGTTTTAATCCAAACCACAGTCTGGCGTTTGAACATAACTGCCGTTTCTGCATGACGGACACCTTTTGTTGGATAAACTTGGCTAAAATGACCTATCTTGGCGGTTGGCAGTCAACTTATTTTCGTAGGATATCACACGAATTCTTGTGCATATGTTTTCAAACAATATAACGCAAACCTGTTTATGACAATGCGTTGTAGCTGTGGTGTGGACTTTACCATCCACTTGAGTTAGATCAACTTTTAACGCTATATATTAACAGTTATTGTTCTTGGTGTAGACAGACCTTTTGTCTACTTATAATCTCTGTTTAGTCTCTATCATACCAAACAGGGAAGCCCAAACTATAGAGAAAGTAACAATTCATGGCCTGGCTGAGACTCCTCATTACTTTGCCATGAATCTACAGTGAAGTGATCAGCAAAAACAGGAGCAAAAGCTAGAAGAGAGCACCCACCATGATCTCGGTCCCACAGGTGTTGCTGTCAAAGCTGAAAGTCACCATGTGGGTCTTGTTGTCCATGTGTCCTACGCAGCTCTCGTCTAGGAGGCGTAAGGTGGTGTAGTCGATGTTTTTGGCGCTGAGCAAACATCCAGCCAGAGTAAGAGTGGCAGAGCTCCCCATGCAGACTGTCGGGTCGCCTGAACACCCAACGGGACAAAGAAGAAGTTAAAACATAAATATGACCACTTCAATATAGATTTACTATAATTAAGTCATATCTAGTTTGTGCTGATGTTGTTTTTCTAAACTCAAATGTATCAGATTCTAAGCTATAATGGAGGCAAACGTAGAGCTCAACAGTGGGGTTTCAGAAGTAACAACCCCGTTGATTTTCTCCATGAGGATTTCGATTATCGGCCATAATGTCTAAACCATCCGAGGTAGACTGACCACGAGCAATGGGGTTATGTAACAAAGGTTTCTCCTTCGGTAGAAGCCACAAGTAGTAATAATAATAATAATTATTGGCGCCTTTCAGGACACCTAAGGACACCTTACATTACCATTAATAAAAACAATAATAGAAGCACAACAAATGTATCAATAGAAAAATCCTGTAGTAAGTAACTATTAAAAACAATGATGTCAGTAAAATCAAGGTGGGTATAGTGTTGGGTGATGCCAATCTGAACAGATGTGTTTTAAGTGTGATTTGAATTGATGAAGAGAGTCTAGTGCAAGTCTGTGTGAAATGGGATTTTTTTTTTTCGCGATGTCATGGAGAAGTACTGGACTACTCACAATCCTAATCCAATTTGCATCTTCTACGTGTATCACCAGGTGCTTCTTAAAGTTATATAATCTTCGATTATCATGCCACGTGTGTTGCACTGTACCTAAAGAGTTTGTTGGTGTGTACTTGGCGGCAAAAAGAGCCCGACAGAGGCATTGGGGTTCACCGTTGTTCTCGTCGCAGAACTCGTTATCACTGCAGTACAGCTCCATACAGGAGACCAGAGGGACAGCTGCACACACACACACACACACACACACACACACACACACACAAAATAACACTTAAAAAAGTAGATCCACTTGTTTAAACTCTACTCTGTGTTTTATTTGAGTATTTCATGTTTTTATTCAACATACTCAACTTAAGTAAGTCTTTAGAGTCTCAACTTTGAGCTTCAGACACAAGACTTAAAAAAAAGTATACTAATAAAAAAATAGATCAAAATATTAAACATTAAATAAATGTCACACATCAATATTAATTCTGTAACTTTTAGTACTTGTGTCTTTTGCTGACAATACTTGAAATGATTAAGTAGAAGCAAAATAAACAAACCCTGATCTAAATGTGTTAATATATTTTTACTACACTTGCACTGTAGATACTTAATTAGCTCTTAATTTAAAGGTTGTGTACAGTGATTTTAACCCCAATTTACTATTTTTCTGTCAATAACTGTGAAAGTGAAGGACAATCTTACGGCAAACGGTCGGTGACCTCCAGTCACCCAGTGTGATGTTGGTTTTCACACCGCAGGTCTTGGCGTAAGCATCAAAAAACTGGCAGCTGAGAGCGAGGCCTTCCTTCGTCGGGAATTTGCACGAAGTTTCTGCGCAGGCGGTTATGTAGGGAGCTGGGTCAACTTGGCTGTGGCAATCGGTGAAGGGTGCCTGCATCAGGAGATTACAGCTGTTCCAGCCATGCAGAGAAGAAGAATGAGAGTCAGTGACCAGTTTTCTGAACAGTAGTATCATCCCTGGGACATGACAGTGTAATCATTGAAATGTATGATTCCTGTTTTAAGGATGAAAGGAGTGTTCAGTGTGTTTTGATGGGTCGGTTCTTACTGTTCAGTTGTAAGGTTGCAGTTGGTCGTATTGTTGGGGGTGTCGCTGAACAGGACCTCGCAGCTAGGGGGTGAAAAATCACAATGTTTATTTACGAAACCTTCCAGGTAGGAAACTGCTGCGTCCCGTAAGTACAATTTAACGGCGACGAGGAACAACTCGATTTACTTTCACCTCATTCATCTAAATGCATGTTTGATGCTTTCATATGTCAACATGTTCACTAACGTTAGTTTGGAGAGCTAATTTTCCTACCCCCTAGTAGGACGCACAGGAACGTTTTCCGTCCTCATATCTAAACCAGAGAACGTAACAGTTGCAGTTTTCAACTATTTAGTTATGTTTTAAAACACATTGTGGTTTAGCTTAAAGGAGAACTCCGGGCAATTTTTACATAATCTTGATTGCTATATGTATATGAGTACTGCCGATAGCAAAAAAAACGAGCCAAATCGGTGCTAGCAACACGGAGTTGCTGCAGCTAATGCCGAGAGCTCCCACTCAGCTAAAACGGCAGTTATGGGGGCATAGGATAAAGAGTGCCTTTGTGCCTCTTAACAGTCACAAAATGCAATTAAAATGTCTGTGCAACATGAACAGGGCCCTTACATGACAACAAGATGCATTTAGCAACTTAGCCATTGTTTAAACTCACCTACCCTCTTAGCTGCTGGCTGCCGTCTGGGATGAGTGAGTGTGTTCAGCCAGGCTGCGGTAATAATCATCACGCAGCAGTTCCATGTGTATTTGTAGCATATATATCCATTTTGTGTGCTGTCGTTGGTAAATATGAGTCTCTGCAGTGGCAAATTGTGTGGTAGTTTCCTTAGCCAGGCTAGCAGCCCGGACCGGCATCCTTCTACTTCCTATAGCCGCCTCCCTCGCCTGCTGAGGCCGATAACAATCCAACAAGCGCCCGCTGGTCTGGTGGAGGTCTTCCAGAAGACCGTTTAAGCCTTCGCAGCGAAAATTTTTATTTTATTTCACCCTCACAAATAGGTAATTGAGCACTGTAGTGGTTATGACCATATTAGTGACTATTTAAGTACATGGAAACGTACCAAATTATGTTTATGCCCTGTACAGTAAAATAGTGTTTTAGACTGCTAGCTGTAGTCTCGCGCTGAATTCCCGTGTGAATTCAGCTGTAGCGTGAAAAAGGTAAATAGTGTGCAGGTTGGAGGAGCGTAGTGTTTGAAAAGTGATGATCGGAGGTGTTCACAAGGGAAGAAGCTTAGAGTAACGTAACTATGGAGAATACATAAGATATTGAACGCATGGAAGAGGCTTTTGAGTTTTTAGTTACATAGTCACTAATATGGTCATAACCTCTACAGTGCTCAATTACCTATTTGTGAGGGTGAAATAAAATACAATTTTTCGCCGCGAAGGCTTGAACGATCTTCTGGAAGACCTCCAACAGACCAGCGGGCGCTTGTTGGATTGTTATCGGCTTCAGCAGGCGAGGGAGTCGGGGAGGAAGTAGAAGGATGCTGGTCCGGGCTGCTAGCCTGGCTAAGGAAACTACCACACAATTCGCCACTGCAGAGACTCATATTCACAAACGACAGCACACAAAATGGATATATATGCTACAAATACACATGGAACTGCTGCGTGATGATTATTACCGGAGCCTGGCTGAACACACTCACTCATCCCAGACGGCAGCTAGCAGCTAAGAGGGTAGGTGAATTTAAACAATGGCTAAGTTGCTAAATGCATCTTGTTGTCATGTAAGGTCCCTGTTCATGTTGTACAGACATTTTAATTGCATTTTGTGTCTGTTAAGAGGCACAAAGGCACTCTTTATCCTATGCCCCCATAACTGCCGTTTTAGCTGAGTGGGAGCTCTCGGCATTAGCTGCAGCAACTCCGTGTTGCTAGCACCGATTCGGCTCGTTTTTTTTGCTGTCGGCAGTACTCATATACATATAGCAATCAAGATTAACGTAAAAATTGCCCGGAGTTGTCCTTTAACTATATATATCACATCTCTGCAATTCAAATCAACGGCCATTTCTCTACCCGGAAGTTGTTTTTGAGTTAGCGCAGAGTCACTGTGATTCAGTCTATACAACATTAATAAGCAAGTGATATCAGTCTGTGAATCACGTTAAGACTAGGCCGTACCCAGCCACACTGGAGGAAGTCTTCTCAGCAGCCAGATTAAAGGTCTGACTGGCGTTGATGGGGTTACCACACAAGCCTTCTGCATTTGAAGCAGTTCCTGGTGAATGACAAATAAAGACAAGTCAGTCGACTTTTAACCAGACAGCATGTCATTCTTAAATTCAACTTTGTGAAAAGTGCAGCTGCAAAGAATAATCTGATTAGTTGTGAATTATTAAATTAATCGGCAACTATGTTGATAATCGATTAATCGGTCTGAGTGATCTTTTATGAAATAAGTACAAATTCTCAGATTCCAGCTTCTTAAATGTGATCTACAGACTAATCAACAATGAAAATTAATGTAAGTTGGAGCCCTAGATTTAGTTTTCTGTACCTGTGATTAGTGCAGTGTTGCCATCAAAAAGATTATGAGTGAAACATCAGCAAAAATGACTCCATCCTGGTCCTTGGAGAACTGCATACCGTTAATCAGCTGAGCCGTGGCATTGAGCGTTAGTGTTTGGCCATCAACCTACATCACAGCAGATGAGTGGAGGAAACACTGACTCAAACATCACAAATACATACATGCATGTAAACAGCTTAGTCAGAATATTGTCTTTTTAGAATAAAGGCAAAAAACTGAATACTATGGGCATGTAAACGTAGTCATTGACTGATCAAACCAGTTTTAAACCAAGTTTTAAACAACCCCATAAATACACTGTTACTTCCTTTTAGATGGATTGTGGCAGCTTACCTGAACTAGTCCCCCTTGTCCAAGATAGATTGTTGAACCTGCCATAGTTATTGTCAAGGAGTCCAAAAATGGCACATCTGGACGGCTTCGCTCCCGGAAACTCGCCAAGAGTTCAAAAGTGCCATCTCCTGTCAGTGTGTATGTACAGCGATCCGGGACCGACTGGATTCTGTTGAAGAAATCGATGACGGTGGAGCCAGTCACAGTGCACACAGGGGGGGGCACAGTGTGGACCACACCTGATGGAGATGGAAACAGACAGAAGGTTTATCCTATGTCAACCCATTCTCATGAATGGGTTTGTGACCAGACTCCATTTAAATAAACCGTAATTTTACCATCCAAATACACACTTTATTCAAAGTGGACAGAAAGAAAATAAAACAAAAGTCGTCTTGTTTCATCTTTCCACTGTTCCAACAATCACCACTCTGGTTTGGTTGAAATAAACCCTTCATTCACCCATTTACATGTGGAGATATGCTGGCTCTATACACGCTAAAAGTAGTGATTATTTACATGGAGTCTGGCGGGTTTGGTGTTTTTTCATGTTAAACAAAAATGATCTTACTCTCTAACAAAAAGGTCTATCTCTGTAAGGATCCTTTCCATAATGGTGTCAGACATTAGACTCATGATCTGAGCCTGTCAGTGGCAAAAAGCACCTTGAGTGGACAGAAATTGAAGGTGCGCAATTTTCCATTAAGGTTACATTGCAGTTTGTTTTGCTGCTGCCGACTGTAGCAGTCTTGCTCAGTATTTGACTAATTTGAAAGATTGTTGTTCCCATCAGTCCTTCGACACAAAACATGGGAAAACGTGTCCACGTTGCTAAAAAGAAGAGGTTACCCTTTAAAACCCATGCAGTGGCACCGTGCTATTTCATCAATCACCTATAAACTGAAGGTTGTATGTATTCTAAAGCACAGAAAACATTTTAAAGGCTGCTTACCTGCTAGCAGGAGGAGCAATGCAACCGGCTTCAACATGATGAAGTAGTAGCAGTAAAGTGGCAGAGACCTGGGAGGGATACAGGTCACATAGTAAGTGGCACATCGCGTTATTCAGTAACCCTCAGGGGCGTAGCACAAAATTCTTCAACCTGTATAACGGCATTCTCTGTGCTTTTTGGGCTCTAGCCCCAAATGTGGCCCCCGTTTTTCTGATGTTCAGATACATAAAGTATAAGGGATGGTTTTGATGATTGCATTCATATTAATGCCTAAATTATCAAATTTAAACAAAATAAATGTAAAACGAGTGACAAACCAGGTTGTTATAGTAAATATTGTAATTTTTATTAACTAAAACTGAATTTAAAAAAACAATATTTAAGAAAAACTAAAAACTAAACTGAAACTACATTTCCAGGTTAAAATAAGATGAAAATATAGTAAAACTAAACAAATGAAATCCTAAAAAGTCCAAACTCAGCTGATATGAGTTCATTCCACAGTGCTAGAACTAAAAGACAAAATATTTGAAGCTTTTATCAAGATTTGGTGCACAATCAGGCGTACAAGTCTGAAATAATCTGTAGATCGGGCTTTGAAAGGAACCAAAATAAACTTGAAATTCTAAAAATGAACGATTCCATATCATTTGAACAAGCAGTGCATTTTATCAAAGTCACTAGAATCTCCAAATGGGTTTTTAATTTGACTTTTTTTCATGGATGAACTGAGTTCCCATGGAAATATCTTTTGGTACCTTTTATATTCAATTCAATGCTCAATTTGTTCAGTAAAAGAATGTTAGAAATGATTGTTATTAATTTGTTTTAAATGCAACAATCAGTATGTCATATTCATTTAGAAACAATACTAAAAGCAGCACAAATGTAGAACTGAGTACAGTGTGATATGTTTATTTATCGCAAATAATGTCGTTATGGGAATATTCAATCACATTATAGCCCATTTTCCTCATATCGTGCAGCCCTACTCTGAATAGAATCAGATAATTGTGCCGTCGCCCTTAAGGAGCGTCACAATGGACAAATTCTACATGAAGCCAGGCAGAGAGAGGAAGAGTGTGCAGAGCATCTTACCGTGTGGTGTTCAGGTGTAGCAGCAGGTGGATGGAGCTCTGCAGATGGATGTCGGTGTTGAACCACTCAACTCTCCGTAGGATGTGCCTGCTGTCTCTCTCTGTCTCTTTTTATGCCAGTCCTTCTCGCCCCCGCCCCTGAAGAATGATGTACCTAAAACATTCTCGAAATCGTTTTACTCCCCAAACTGGCTTTTTGTTGCCCTCAGCCGTCAACTGCAGTCACTGCCCTTCACTTTTTCACAGAGGAATGTGGAAAGAGGACACTCAGCACCTGTTCCTCCCTCATTACCATCACTGACCCTAACCCTTGAGAAAGGGTGTTAACCACAACCGCTCCAGCGGAGCAGCAGATCAGACTTGTTGTACTGGGCCAACACATTTCCATTAATTTGTTCTCAAGGAATTTCACAATGTATAATTTGTTGTTTGTTACTCTGGGTCACCTCCTATTGTGCAAATATCCAATTTCTTAGTCAGCTGCACCTTCTCTCATCTGTATATCGGTATATCACTCTCAGAAATAGACCTGTGAAATAACAGAAAAGGTACTGGCAGCTCTTCACCCGGACTTTGTGCTGTAATTAAAAACGGAAATTATGTGTAGTACCTACAGTTAAAATACAGAACATTTTCTGTTTACTGTTAGGCCTATACAGAAACATTCAGTTACACTTTACTTGAAGGTATCTACATAAGAGTGACATGACACGGTCATGAACGGGTCATAAACACTATTAACATCTCATGAATGTTTACGACATAACTATTCTTTTATTAAGTGTCTTTCGTTTCTTGTCATGACAAGTTATGGTTAGGGTTAGGGGGTTAGGGTTCATGTGTCAGTCACTCTTATGTAGATACCTTCAAGTAAAGTGTTACCAAATACTCTCATACAAAGCTGCTCAGTTAGTAAACTTCGTTTTTTAGTAAAAAAACGTTAAAAAGTGGCAACGCCCAAAACCAACCTGAAAAACGTTGACGGAGCACAATTGATGCAATTTTGAAATGTAAAAAAACTGAAATACAACTGTGAATCACTTTTAATACACATATATTTCTAAGAGTGTATTTCTTGTTACCTGTCTGTATATAATAGAGATGTTTATAGTGTAGGCTACAAATTGCTATTATTACTCTTATATTTCTTATTCTGTTGTGAATTTGTTAAGCATTCTGGCTGCTGTAACAAGGGAATTTCACCAGTGAGGGATCAATAAAGTCGATGGCCGGCTGGTCAGATGACACCGGCTACAGAGCTCCATGAGCTGTCGCTCGTGTCAATGGCTGTTCCTCCTCTACAGTATGTTGACCACATGAAGAAAGATGGGTTGATCTGAGTGAAACCTGCTTTCTGTTGAGCAGGTTCCTCAGCGTTTTATCCTAAAATGATATTTAAATGAGAGCTTCAGGTGCTTTTAACCACTTTGTGAGAAACAACAGATATGGGGCCAAAGACCCCCCACCCCATACCTCCACTGTATGGTACCCAACACAAAGTTTTATTAGCTTCCGGGTTTCTGACACAAAGGTTTTATAAGTTTCTGGTTCCTTTAATTTCAGATTATTTTTTTAATGAATAAAATGTTAGATAAACAGAAGAACATTTAATCAATTATATTAGATTTCTTTCGGGAATAACAATTTAAGGGCATTTTTATAAACCTAAATGATTCGGTGGAGCAGTAAAGGAAAGGAAGGCACTTAAATAACAATTCTAATAAAATGAATATAATGCAGTAAGGCTCTCAGTCGGTCTGTGTTGCTTTAAAATACTGTATGTATTCTTATTTAATGTAAGCTCTGCTGATTCAACACACATTTAGACATGTTGTACTCCCCCGATCCTCTTTTGTGTCTTTAGTTTGGGGAAGTACTGTCACCTCTTTTCATTTTTTTGCTCTAAAGTTCCAAACTTTCTGCTTATTCAAAATAGGCTGTCTATGTTCTGAGATTTGGAGAATAGTCGTAATATTTAGAGAATAAAGTCACAACATTTCAAGAAAAAAATCCACCTGCTCTAAAGTCTCAATAACAAAGTGATGATTGTTGCTGGATTTCAATATACATATAGATATTCCAGTTGGGCAGGTTTCCCAGAATTCTGGATGATCGCTCATCATCGCAATTATATAATATCCTGGATCCATGAAATAACTGGCCTTCAAAAATAAAAATCTGCCTGCCTATGGAAATTTAACAAAGGGGTGGACTGACTTTTGTTGCCAGCAGTTTAGACATTAATGGCTGTATGTTGAGTTATTTTGAGGGGACAGCACATTTACACTGTTATACAAGCTGGACACTTATTACTTTACATTGTAACAAAGTGACATTTCTTCAGTCTTGTCCATTAAAAGATATAATGAAATATTTAATAAAATGTGAGGGGTGTACTCACTTTTGTGAGATACTGTATGTCACAATAAGATATTATTGCGATTTTGCAATTTATTATCTTTTTTCCAACTTCACATTTTTCCCAATTTCAAATCATGTCCCAAATGGAAACTTTGTCAACATCTGTTTTATATAACAATATAAACTTCTCTGTTTGTTCATCTCACTTCAATTTTCTTGCTGCAAAATGGGATTGTCAAGCAAAAAAACTGACCAACACATATGTAATAATGATAAGAATAAAAAAAATCCATACATGGCGTCTGTGTATCGATACAATGTTGCCACGGAAAATATTGCGATATTATGCTGTATCCATTTCTTCCCCCACCTCTACTGCTCAAGGACAAATTAATTTTAGATCAACAGAAGTACATTTACTCAATTGTATCTGATTTCTTTCGGGAATACCAGTTGGGGCTGGATCAGTAAAGGAAGGCACTGTAAAGAAAAACACAAATAACAATTCAAATATAATGAATATAATGATGTAAAGTATCAGGCAATCTGTATTGCTTTAATATTTATTGTCATTTAAAGTTATCTGCTGAGTCAACACACATTTAGACATGATGTACTCCTCTGTCCTGTGTCTTTAGTTTGGGGAAGTACTGTAACCTCGTTACATTTTTCTCTAATGTTCCAAACTTTCTGCTTATTCAAAATAGGCTGTCTGTGTTCTCTGAGATTTGGAGAATAGTCATAATATTTTGAGAATAAAGTCACAATATTAAAAAAAAAATTTAGGACACGGGGGCATTAGGACACGGGGGTGTCCTAATGCTATAAATATGGACATAGGTTTTGATCCAACATTGGTCGGGACAGATATTAAACACTAAAAACTTAATTTCCTGCATTCGGGTGAATCTTTCTGGACCAATTGTGGCTTTTTCTTCATCAAGGTTCAACGTTTAATCTTCTTAAAAGACTTAGTCGTTGGCGATCAGTGGTGGAATGTAACTAAGTACATTTACTCAAGTTTGGCACTTAAATACAAATGTGAGATATTTGTACTTGAGTCTTTTCTTTTCGTGCCACTTTCTACTTCTACTCCGCTACATTTCAGAGAGAAATATTGTACTTATTACTCCACTGCATTCATCTGACAGCTTTAATTACTAGTTACTTTGCACGTTAAGATTCCTGCACACAGAACACATGTAGTTTATAAAATCTGATGTTTTATTCTAAATGAAACTAACCAACAATATAACGGACTATAAGTCCAGCTGAGATGATGAGACCATTAAACACACAACTGGTTAGATCCTTTACACACTACAATGGGAGGAGAGTTCTTTCCTTTTAATACTTTAACTACATTTTCCTGATGATACTTACAGACTTTTACTTAAGTAACATTTCCAATGCAGGACTGTAACTTGTAACAGAGTATTTTTACAGTGTGGTATTAGTACTTTTACTGAAGTAAAGGATCTGAATACTTTCATCCACCACTGTTGGTAATAAACATCATAGGCCTCAGGCACCTCCACTGATGCAAGCTAAGATATAGGGCTAATATATGAGAAATACAATATTTCAAACTTTTAAATATTTATTCTCTTTGATCCAGTTTTTCTTGTTTTAATGTAATCTCACACATGTAGGCAGGTTTTACTTTTCTGTCCTGTTCTGTGTCTTCAGTTTGGAGGAAGCAAACTCTTTAAATGTGCATGTGGCACCCGTTCACATAGATGATACATTAATGCATTTTAATTCATTTATAAACCCCTGCTTTTAATGTGTTTTAGCAAGACTTTTTCCTCTAATGTTCAAAACGTTCTGCACATTCAAAATAGGCTGTCTGTGTTCTGAGATTTGGAGAATGTTTGTAATATTTTGAGAATAAAGTCTCAATATTTCAAGAAAAATTCCACCTGTCCTAAAGTCTGAATAACAAACTAAATGTTACAGGGTTTCAAATATTCCAGTTGAGCAGGTTTCCCATATTGCTTTATGATCATTCATCTCTTTCATCTATTGTGTCCTCCGCCTTCACATGGTCCTCACTGGCCTTAAATGATGACGATATGTATCGACATTTTCCCTTTGTATCGATAATATTGGATTGAGGATTTAATCGAATTCAGTACTTTTTAGGCACAGACTAAATTGCCTCTAAAGTATGGAGTATTGAAAACAACCTTGTCATTCAATACCCAAATTCAATACTTGAGGAGTAAATCTAATGAGAGTCAGTGAGCCAATAAGCACGCCGCATGCTTCTACCAAGATCTAATAATGATTGGCTGTCTAATGTTACACATCATAGAGACACAGGAAAAACTCTACTGGGCTGCTCAAAGGAATCCAACAATACACAGAATTAAATGTTACATCAACAGAAGAACCTTTTCTCAATTATAGTAGATTTCTTTAGGGAATACCAGTTGAAGGTATTTTAAAAACCTAAATAATTCGGGTCTTTAGAGAAAACATTCGGGGATGGACCAGTAAAGGAAAGGAAGGCACTGTAAAGGAAAACACAAATAACACATATATATATACTGTATATACCGTATATATATATATATATATATATATATATATATATATATATATATATATATATATATATATATATATATAAAAAGTCATACTATTGTATGTTGAAAAAAAGTCAGTATAGTATGTCGAATCATAGTCATAAAAAGTAATTGTATAGTATTCCGATAAAAGGTTAAAAGAGTCAAAGTATATTATGTCGAAAAAAGTCATGAAAAGTCATAGTATAGTATGTCGAATAAAGTCATAAAAAAGTCATAGTATAGTATGTTGATAAAAGGTTAAAAAAAGTCAAAGTATATTATGTTGAAAAAAAGTCATGAAAAGTCATAGTATACTATGTCGAATAAAGTCATAAAAATGTCATAGTATAGTATGTCAATAAAAAGTCAAAGTACATTGATAAAAGTCATAAAAAGTCATTGTATAGTATGTCAAATGAAGTCATTAAAAAGTCATAATATAGTATGTCGAAAAAAGTCTTAAAAAGTCATAGTATAGTTTATTGAAAAAAGTAGTAAAAAGTCAGTATAGTATGTCAAAAAAAGTCATAGTTTAGTATGTCAAAAAAGTCATAAAAAGTCATAGTATAGTATGTCGAAAAAGTCACAGTATAGTTTGTCAAAAAAGTAATAAAAAGTCGTAGTATAGTATGTCGGAAAAAATCATAAAAACGTCATAGTATGTCAAAAAAACAAACATACGTAGGACAACACAAGGGTTAAGAAACTTGGAAACATTTGAAGTTGGGCAAAATTCACAACTTTCACAACTCAATGTAAAGTAACTCTGAAGAGCGCTTGTCCTTCAGAGGTTTATATCTGTACTCATCAGATTATCTGCGCTTCTAAGTAACATTTCTATAAATGAGGTTTAATGCTCCATTTAAGTATAGTAATGCAGCTCTGCTAGTTTCCACACAGGGGTGACCTTCAGACCGACAGCAGCTCTCAGCTGCTGAGTGTGACATCTGCAGTTTCATCTGCCACAGAGAAAGTTGAAAAGACTTCCAGCATGTGTAAAGAAAAACATTGACGTGTAATTGAGGCCCAAGATTTGTTGGTAGTAATAATCCAGGAATTTATGAGCTGCTTTAGGCTACATCTAAATTACTGCTTTGTCAGGCAACGTTTTAACCCTTGACCCTATCTTCCCGTTGACCATGCAACTTTTTGTTTTTCTTAAAATTAAAAAAACTTTCTGTTTTGATCATCTTTGTGACACTTTTGTCACTTCTTTCAATATTTCTGTCACTTTTTTTTAACATTCTTTTATCAATTTTTATCTTCAAATGCTGTGGAATTGAATAAAACACCCAAATTCAATGAAAGTAGAGAAGTGATCATTTATTTTACTTGTGAAGAGCGTTGCATGGAACCATCCATGTTACTTTTTTATTTATTTTTTTATTTGGTTCAAAGAAAACCAAATTTCTGATGAAGAAACCTTTTGAAAATGGGTCAAATTTGACCCGAGGACAACAGGAGGGTTAATACAAAAACGATCTTCGTCAACACAAGAGTTTTATCTCCAATAGCAAAACTAAGCTCCGTCCATATTAACACGTCTGACAACACATATCACGTGACCGTTCACACACTGGGCATGTGCGTGCCGGTATAAACAGAAAGCAGATTGTCTGACGATACTCTGTGGTTGAAAATCATGGATGTACAAGTTGAAAATACAGAAAATAATTTGGAGAAAGAACAGCAACGGTGAAAAGTGAGAGCAGGGATTTATTATCTTGGAGTGAGGACGAGGTGGAACTGTTACTGAAAGGTCTGTAAGCTACCTAACCGATAACACTGACTGATGTGCATTGTCGTTTCCAAATATCTCCCTTTGTGCCTGCCCAGAGTACAAAGCAACCCCGGAGTTTTCAAACCAAATCGGGGGCAGCAGTGTTTCCAAATGTCTCTGCTTTAGGGGCTCAGGAACACCGGAGTATTGTGCGAGACGTTAACATAGCTAAAGATATTAGTTTATTAACCAAAACGTAGTAGTGTAGATGTAGCCTAGAGAGTCAGCGAACACACACATGACAAAAGGTTCAATAGTGACCGTGGCTTTCACCCGTGTGTTTGGCTGCGTGGCATTCCTGTGGACATGTGTGTGTGTGTGTGTGTGTGTGTGACATATATAGGGTATCCTGGCGGACCAGAGGCCCCCCTCCATCCATATACATGCACCTCCCCCCATAGAGTAAGTGTATTGTGTGGCCTGGGAAAGCGTGGCAGCGTGGCCTCAACCTCTGCACACACACACACACACACACACACACACACACACACACACACACACACACACACACACACACACACACAGAGTTTCTAACTCTGACTTGAACCTAATGTTCACATTAACCCTACAGGGTCTAAATATGTTAAAACAGGTTTTAAAGAGAAGTGAGGACCTTAAAAACATCAAAAGTTTAAAACTCATACTGGTCCCCACAAGGACAGGAGAATGAGAACTCACACACTCACTCACTTACTCACTCACTCACTCACTCACTCACTCACTCACACACACAGACACAGACACACACACACACAGACACACACACACACACACAGACAAAGACACACACACACACACACACACACACACACATGCATTGGAGCATGATAACCTCCATTCATTATTTGTAACAATGCATATGCTTCATGTCAACTCAATGTCCAGTCTGTTTGTTTTCTGAGGGGGGGTGGTGGTGCAGTGTGTCACTAGGAGGTAATTTTTCCAGCAAACTCTGACTCAGTAAAATCAAGTTTTTAAGGCTATATTTGCACTTAAGTCTGGACACACGGCTTTGAAATATGTGTGTATGTATACTTTTTAAAATGTTTATATTTCACTCAACATCCTGCACATTTGTTTGAGTTTAAATGCTGAACCTAACGAGCACAGTAAGATAAAATGCCGTCTGAGAGACAAACTGAAGCTGGAGGTTGAGGGTTTCGGGGCCAGAGGTCACAGTCTGGGTCTGAGAGCAGTGGGCGGGACTATTATACTGATCTGACCATCAGACAGGGCATTATATTTACCAGTGTACATAATCTTCCATAAACATTAAAAAGCCAAAACACACACAAGGTTTAATGTAAATTAGGGCTTCAACGATTCCTCGAATAACTCGAATAATTCGATTACAAAAAATGCTCGAAGCAAATTCTTTGCCTCGAAGCTTCGTAAAATCAATGTAATTAAGGTTGTACGGCTCACTGTGTTTCCGCACGGAGGATTATTACTAGCGCACAAGAGGTTTGTGCTTCTGCGGACACAACACAAGCACAGACAGTATATAAACACAAGACGGCCCCGATTACAAATGAAAGAAGACGAAAACAGCGAGGGTCTAAGAGGAGAGACAGGCGAGAGAAAACGACAGAAAGTTTGGGATCATTTTAAGCTGCAAACATGCTGCTACATCACCTATGTAACAAACCTCCAGTGTACTCATCCATTCCACGGAGCTAACCCGACACAAGGTAGCTAACGTCTGCTGCTCTCGTCCACCGCGCTGTTTACACAACTAGCCTACAGCATGCTACTCTGCTAATAGCGATGTTTTACACAACTAGCCTACAGCATGCTACTCTGCTAACAGCCATGTTTTACCAACAAGCTAAAACGAAAGCTGTCGGTTTGTAGTCTAACTGTTTATTAGTTTGCTTCTAATCTTTGGAAATGTAGCCGCTGCCAGAGACAAACCGGCTCCTCCCCCCAGCATGGCCACTTAATATGCACGTGAATGACGTCATCATGCATTCTTTATTCTTTCTCCTCACCATATATCTATGCTCCTCACTGTGTATTAGGCTTCTGAAAATGTGTCCCCCAGAACAGTGTAGTTGAGTAGCCCTGCTGTAAACCCTCTGGTCAGTGAACAGCTCTTTTGCATATCCAGTGCAAAGAGCCAGAGGCAAGAAGGGGAGTGGGGTGAAAAATATTAACATTTGGGCCACCAAAAATGTACTATTGTAATGTTTTTGTTTTTTTAAGGGTCTTGGAATGTGGCAATCATTTTTTTTTGCTTTTTCTAAAAAAGGAAACCTGTCTTTTGTATATATACACAAGCTACAGGTTTCCTTTTTTTTAGTAAACGGCAATAATAAATATTTACTATTGCTGCTTACTAAGTATTTCTTACTAAGTGTTTCTTATCCGATTACTCGATGGAATAATCAGTAGAATATTCGATTACTAAAATAATCGATAGCTGCAGCCCTAATGTAAATTAAAGCTACAAACTGTATTTTAATTAAGGAAAAGTACTGTATTTTTACAAGAAGATACATTCAGTTCTTCTTCTGTATTATTTTGGCGCCCAAGCTGCAAGAACATAACATTAACAGTGTGGATTCACATTTTCTAGCAAACAGCCCAAAACAACTGAAGGCTTAAAACATTTTTACTAGAACCACTGAATTTAGCAGTGTCTCCTATATGTTCCCTTTTCTCCATTGTTCTTCAAATAAAGGTATTGCACGTTATTTCATCCTTTTGTTTCCACTATTAATGTCTACAAGGACATCGTTTTTGTTTTTACATTTGGGGCTAACGTGTGGGTCTGAAGAAATTGTAAGAGTAACTTTAACTGCATTTCCAGCATTCTGATGAATTTTTATGAACCAATTTATTGAATTCTTTAAGCCAACATGGATGCAAAAGTCCAGAACAGCTACTAAATGGATCTTTTGGTGAGAGATTGTTTTATCAACAACATATTCAATGGTTTTATACAAACAGGAAATCAAATACAAATACAATACATGAGACAATGCAACATAAATCTAAAGCGAACAGATGATATTGCTATTACTTCCTCTGCCACCACACGGTGCCCTAAAAATCATAAGAAATTATAGAGCTACAGTATACCTGGCTCTTACACATTTTTTTTACTGTTGGGAAACAACCATCACACACACACACACACACACACACACACACACACACACACACACACACACACACACACACACACACAGTTTCTAACTCAGACTTGAACCTAATGTTAACAGTAACCCTGTTAACATTAAAACAGTTTGAGAAGTGAGGACCTTGAAAACTCAACTGAGGAGGTAATAGGGCGGTGGAAGGAGCACTTTGAGGAACTCCTGAATCCGACTAATACGCCCTCTATGTTAGAGGCAGAGCTGGAGGATGACGGGGGATTGTCGTCGATTTCCCAGGCGGAGGTCACTGATGTAGTCAAACAACTACACAGTGGCAAAGCCCCTGGGATTGATGAGATCCGTCCGGAAATGCTCAAGGCTCTGGGTGTGGAGGGGCTGTCCTGGTTGACACGTCTCTTCAACATCGCGTGGAGGTCTGGAACAGTGCCAAAGGAGTGGCAGACTGGGGTGGTGGTTCCCCCTTTTTTAAAAAGGGGGGACCAGAGGGTGTGTGCCAATTACAGGGTATCACACTTCTCAGCCTCCCTGGTAAAGTCTACTCCAAGGTGCTGGAAAGGAGGGTTCGGCCGATAGTCGAACCTCAGATTGAAGAGGAACAATGCGGATTCCGTCCTGGTCGTGGAACAACGGACCAGCTCTTTACTCTCGCAAGGATCCTGGAGGGGGCCTGGGAGTATGCCCAACCGGTCTACATGTGTTTTGTGGATTTGGAGAAGGCGTATGACCGGGTCCCCCGGGAGATACTGTGGGAGGTGCTGCGGGAGTATGGGGGGAGGGGGGTCTCTACTCAGGGCCATCCAATCTCTGTACGACCAAAGTGAGAGTTGTGTCCGGGTTCTCGGCAGTAAGTCGGACTTATTTCGGGTGAGGGTTGGCCTCCGCCAGGGCTGCGCTTTGTCACCAATCCTGTTTGTAATATTTATGGACAGGATATCGAGGCGTAGTCGGGATGAGGAGGGGTTGCAGTTCGGTGGGCTGGGGATCTCATCGCTGCTCTTTGCAGATGATGTGGTCCTGATGGCATCATCGGCCTGTGACCTTCAGCACTCACTGGATCGGTTCGCAGCCGAGTATGAAGCGGTTGGGATGAGGATCAGCACCTCTAAATCGGAGGCCATGGTTCTCAGCAGGAAACCGATGGAATGCCTTCTCCAGGTAGGGAATGAGTCCTTACCCCAAGTGAAGGAGTTCAAGTACCTTGGGGTTTTGTTCGCGAGTGAGGGGACAATGGAGCGGGAGATTGGTCGGAGAATCGGCGCAGCGGGTGCGGTATTACATTCCATCTATCGCACCGTTGTGACGAAAAGAGAGCTGAGCCAGAAGGCAAAGCTCTCGATCTACCGGTCAGTTTTCGTTCCTACCCTCACCTATGGTCATGAAGTATGGGTCATGACCGAAAGAACGAGATCCAGGGTACAAGCGGCCGAAATGGGTTTCCTCAGGAGGGTGGCTGGCGTCTCCCTTAGAGATAGGGTGAGAAGCTCAGTCATCCGTGAGGAGCTCGGAGTAGAGCCGCTGCTCCTTTGCGTCGAAAGGAGCCAGTTGAGGTGGTTCGGGCATCTGGTAAGGATGCCCCTGGGCGCCTCCCTAGGGAGGTGTTCCAGGCACGTCCAGCTGGGCGGAGGCCTCGGGGAAGACCCAGGACTAGGTGGAGGGATTATATCTCCAACCTGGCCTGGGAACGCCTCGGGATCCCCCAGTCGGAGCTGGTTAATGTTGCTCGGGAAAGGGAAGTTTGGGGCCCCCTGCTGGAGTTGCTCCCCCCGCGACCCGACACCGGATAAGCGGACGAAGATGGATGGATGGATGGATGACCTTGAAAACGTCAAAAGTTTAAAACTCACACTGGTCCCCACAGAGACAGAAGAATGAAAACTCATTCACTCACTGTGATGTTATTTGATCCTTTTGTTTCCACTTTAAATGTCTACAAGGACATAGGTTGTTTTTTTTTAACATTTGTGGCAAACACAAGCGTGGGGTCTGAAGAACTTGTAAGAGTAACTTTAACTGCATTTCCTGCATTCTCATGCATTTTTGGACCAATTTATGGTGGAAATGTCAGGGTATATCCTACTTCTTCCTGTTTTATAGCAGATTGCAACCTTTTCTTTTGTAAGTCTCGTTCTAGCAGTTTGCCAAAATAAAAGGCCTCTGCTATTTTCACATTTTTATGTAGGGGGGATATGTGCACGTAATTTGTGTCCCCTACGTCCCCCCAAAAATCTGTCTGTGGAGGAATTTTTTCATATAATTTATACATTTCTGCTGACATCCTTTTTTTGTGTTAAAGTAAGGGGAACAAGGTTTTAAATTATTGTTTATTCTGGAGATTGTTATGTTGCATACTGTATGACATTATTATGAGAACAGCCGTGTTCATTTGTGTTCATGTTTGTGTTCATTTTGCGTATTGAAAGTCTTGTGAAAATTGAGCCAAAAAACTTAAAAATACTGTAAATAACAACAAATCGTCAGTGAGTGATGCAGAAAATCATCCAGTGCTGTGTAATACCACATTTTGCCACATGGTGGCAGTGTTGCTTCTTAAGAAATATAAAACTTGGATCTAGGAACTTAAGGAGCTTGTTGTTTTTTCTTCTATTTTCTTTAATACATGTTTTTAATTGCTATTTAATGTTTTATGTAGGGCACATTGAATTGCATTGTTGCTGATATGTACTTCATAAATAAACTTTGCCTAAATCACTTGAATTATTTAAGCAAACATGGATGCGAAGTCCTCAAAATGTTCATAAAAAGAGAGGAAATTTGAAAAGTTACATCAAAACGGCAACTGGGCAAACTATCTGCTGAGGAAGATCACGATCATGATGGTGATCAAAAGCTCCAGAACAGCTACTAAATGGATCTTTCAGTGAAAGATTGTTTTGTAAACAACATATTCAACAGTTTTATACAAACAGGAAATGATTGAATACATGAGACAATGCGAGACAATGCAACATCAAACTAAAGTGATATGAACAGATATTACTATTACTTCCTCTGATACCACAAGGTACCCTAATAACCGTAAGTAACCCATGAAAACAAGTTATAGAACTACAGTATACCTGGTTCTTAAACTCTTTTTTACTATTTACATTTTTACTGACAGCTTTAGTTTTTTCATCAGGCAGTGTAAAGACAACATATGTAGCCGAGAGGTAGGCTGGGAAACAACCATCACACACACACACACACACACACACACACACACACACACACACACACACACACACACACACACACACAGTTTATAACTCTGACTTGAACCTAATGTTAACATTAACCCTACAGGGTCTAACACCTTAAACAGTTTTTAAAGAGAAGTGAGGACCTTGAAAACATCAAAAGTTTAAAACTCACACTGGTCCCCACAAAGACAGAAGAATGAGAACTCACTCACTCACACAACTGAATTTAGCAGTGTCTCCTATATTTTACCTTTTCTCCATTGTTGTTCAAATAAAGGTCATGCATGTTAGTTCATCCTTTTGTTTCCACTATAAATGTCTACAAGGACGTAGTTTTTTTTTTACATTTGAGGAGAACACAAGCGTGGGGTCTGAAGAAATTGTAAGAGTAACTTTAACTGCATTTCCTGCATTCTCATGCATTTTTTTGAACCAATTTACAGTGGAATTGTCAGGGTATATCCTACTTCTTCCTGTTTTGTAGCAGATTGCAACCGTTGCTTTTGAGGTTGCATCTCAGCATCTACTTTACCAAAGGCATTGTTAATTGTCTATACAAGTCTCGTTCTAGCAGTTCGCCAAAATAATTGTTTATTCTGGAGATTATGTTGCATACTGTATGACATTTTTAGAACAGCCGACTTCATTTATGTTTGTGTTCATTTTGCGTGTTGAAACTCTTGTGATAATTGAGCCAAAAAACTTAAAAATACTGTAAATAACACTGTAAAGTCAGTGAGTGATGCAGAAAACCATCCAGTGATGTGTAATACCACAGTTTGCCACATGGTGGCAGTGTTGCTTCTTAAGGAATATAAACTTCTACATGTCAGTCAGTGTGTCTCAATGCAAACTTTTTGTATCCCGCATGTTCTAGTCACTATAAAAAACATACTTAATACATACTATTTCTTTTAATAGTTACTACTTTGTTTTGTTGTTTAGGTCAAGAAGGAACTTTAGGAGCTTGTTTTTATTTTCGATTTTTTTTAATAAATGTTTTTAATTGCTTTTTAATGTTTTATGTAGGACACATTGAATTGCAATATTGCTGATATGTACCGTACAGGCCAAAAGTTTGGACACACCTTCTCATTTAATGCATTTCCTTTTTATTTTCATGACTATTTACATTGTAGATTCTCACTGAAGGCATCAAAACTATGAATGAACACATATGGAATTATGAACTTAACAAAAAAGTGTGAAATAACTGAAAACATGTCTTATATTTTAGATTCTTTAAAGTAGCCACCCTTTGACTTTTTATTAATAAGGGAAAAACTTCCACTAATTAACCCTGACAAAGCACACCTGTGAAGGTAAAACCATTTCAGGTGACTACCTCATGAAGCTCATTGAGAGAACACCAAGGGTTTGCAGAGTTATCAAAAAAAGCAAAGGGTGGCTACTTTGAAGAATCTAAAATATAAGACATGTTTTCAGTTATTTCACACTTTTTTGTTAAGTACATAATTCCATATGTGTTCATTCATAGTTTTGATGCCGTCAGTTATAATCTACAATATAAATAGTCATGAAAATAAAGAAACACATTGAATGAGAAGGTGTGTCCAAACTTTTGGCCTGTACTGTACTTATAAATAAACTTTGCCTAAATCACTCGAATTATTTAAGCCAACATGGATGCAAAGTCTGACACACACACAGACACACGCACACACACACGCACGCGCACACACACACACACACACACACACACACACACACACACACACACACACACACACACACACACACTCCTGGCTCTTACACTATTTTTACTGTATTAAATTATTTTTAGACAGCTTTAGTTCTTTACAAATCAAGATTATATAAAGTTTATAAAAGCTGATGTTTATACAAGTACAGCTAAATTAAGTAGTTGAATGACAGAAAACAGTTTGAGCAATTTCTCAACGTTTTTAAAACATTTCCTGTTTTTCCCTTTTATTAATGTTGATAATGTTAATAATATATAATAAGAAAGCTGAGGTTTGGTATGTTGTTCGGACAAAACAAATATTGTGAAGGTGTCACTTTGAGGCTTCACTTGTGACGCCATTTCTCACTACTTTCACTATTTCTCTCACAAAATAGTTTTCCAACATTCAAATCAAATTATTAATGGAGAAAATAATCAGCAGATGAATCCATAATGATAAAAAATAATCATCAGTTAATAGTTCAAGCTTAACCAACTCTAGCAGTAAAACCCTTTTCATACTTTAACTATATTTTCATGATTATACTTACAGATGTTTACGGAAGGAACATTAAAAATGCAGTACTTTTACTGTAACATAGTACTTTTTATTGTGTGGTATTAGTAGTTTTACTTCAGTAAAGTACCTGAATACTTTCTCCAGCAGTGTACTTGTGCCATTTCCCCAAAATGAGCAAACTGTGTACTTCAAACCTAAAAAAATTGTATGCAGTACAGAGATCTTGCTTGTTGGTATTTTTCTCGTCACATTTCTATCTTCACTTCCGCTAAATCACTATGTATTTTAATTTTTACTACTTTGTTTAGTTGTTTAGCTCAATAAGGAACATAAGGAGCTTGTTTTTTTCTTCTATTTTCTTTAATAAATGTTTTTTAATTGCTTTTTAATGTTTTATGTAGGGCACATTGAATTGCATTGTTGCTGATATGTACTTTATAAATAAACTTTGCCTAAATCACTTGAATTATTATTAAATCACACACAATTTAAACAAAAAAAAGCACCAATTTACAGATCAAACTTTGGGGGAAAAGCCATTTTTATTAAAAGTCATATACAAAAGGAATACTCCATGTTAGGTTACTATAAAACGTCCATATGTACATCATATCGTACACATCAACAACACTCTGTCGAAGAAAACGCGCGTGAACTCGACACGACATTCACACACTGCTTTTAAAAACACGGGACTTACACAAACGTCCACAGATGTGTCACACGTCAAAACTCACAACATCTGGAGCTGCACATCGGTTTAGAAAAAGACACCTGCGTTATTCCATTTGGATGCATAGCTTTAAGTACAAGTCTTTTTGGGCTCACTTGGTTTTTGTTATTTAGGTACCAGAAGAGAAATGAAAACCATCTCATGCAACAATCCCAGGAACTTCGGCGGCAAATGTTATTTTAATTCCTGTATGTATCTTGGGGAATAGTCTCGCTTTGCCAGACCCTTTGTGGACTAGCCAGAGGGTCTGGCTAGTCCACAAAGTATTCCGTGATGGGAGAAAAACGTGCTCTGAGCCACGGTGCCTCTGCTAAATCGCCTCGGGAAGGAATGTGTTTTGGTGGAACATGTGTACGTTCAAAGGTTGTTTTAGTCGTGCAACAGAAAACTCAGATTGGACAGATAGTCTAGCTAGCTGTCTGGATTTACCCTGCAGAGATCTGAGGAGCAGTTAACCATAGTCCTCAGAAATCCACCGGAGGTTAGAACGCCAGCACAAAGAAAGAGGAAGGGGACGCACATCAGGCCTAAATTAGTAAAATCTGGCGGATTTTCCGGCGGCAACAGAGCAATCCTGGAAGTGGAACGTCAAGGATATAGACTGCTTGGGGAACGACTCACGACCTGATGTGCAATCAAAACTAGAGCTGCTGAGATCAA
Organism: Perca schrenkii; assembly: GCA_025617405.1. NCBI lineage: Eukaryota > Metazoa > Chordata > Actinopteri > Perciformes > Percidae > Perca > Perca schrenkii. Next base: position 34,912,125 of record CM046792.1, read on the forward strand.
TCGATTAGTTGTCAACTATTAAATTAATCGCTATTATGACAATTGATTTGAGTCATTTTTTTTATTGAAAAAAAAAGGTAAAAATTGTGATGTCAGCTTGTTAAATGTGAACATGTTCTGTGTCTTCTCTCCTTTGGGACAGTAAACTGAATATCTTTGAGTTGTGGACAAAATGAGGGTTGAAAATCTGTGCTTTAAACAAAATGTTATTTACACATTGAGATTTTTGATGAATAATCATCAGAACTGTCGAATTAATACGAAAAGTAAGTAGGTAAAGGGCAAATAATAAAACAACTAGTAAGTCTGGTAAGTTCAGAAGATGACATCATTTTACTGCAATGCAGCCTTAGGCTATGTTCACACTCTGCGTCTTTTTTTTTTTTAAGAAAAAGTTGACTAGGGCGCATTTGTAATAAAAAAAAGAAGCTGGCAGCGTTTTGGTTCCAAAAAGCAGCCGAGAACATCTTTTGTTGCTATTACAACAGCTGCTGCTACAGTATCCTAGAGCGCTATGTGGAGAGGTGCTAACGTTAGATAAAACATATCGATGGAGCGAGCTAGAGAAAGAACAGAGAGAGAGAGAGAGAGAGAGGGAGGTGCTAACGTTAGATAAAACAAAGTGGTGGAGCGAGCTAGAGAAAGAACAGAGAGAGAGAGAGAGAGAGAGAGAGAGAGGTGCTAACGTTAGATAAAACAAAGTGGTGGAGCGAGCTAGAGAAAGAACAGAGACAGAAAGAAAGAGAGAGAGAGAGAGAGAGAGAGAGAGAGAGAGAGAGAAGTGCTAACGTCTAACGCTTGATAAACTCTCTGATTGTACTCTCTGCCTACTCAGGCTCACTACACGTACGTATAAAACTACATTCATCAGGCGGTGTGAAGACAACACACACACACACACAGTTTGTTTCACTATCTTTGTGGGGACCGTCATTGACATAATGCATTCCCTAGCCCCTTACCCTAACCTTAACCATCACAACTAAATGCCTAACCTTAACCCTTACCCTAACCTTAACCATCACAACTAAATGTCTAACCTTAACCCTTACCCTCACCCTAACCATAACCTAATTCTATCCCTAATCCTACAACCAAGTCTTAACCCTCAAACAGCCCTTTAACTGGGTCTGCACAGCCTTGTGGGGCCCAAAATGCTGGACCCCACAAGGCTGTGCAGACCCCACAAGTATGCTGTATTCCCCGGTTTTTGGACCCCGCGAATATAGTAAAACAAGCCCACACACACACACACACACACACACACACACACACACACACACACACACACACACACACACACACATAATGCTGGCTAAAGTCTGCAGATGCTGATGCAGGACCCAAAGGGTCCATGTGTTAAAGATACCGAAGTTCCCCGTTCAGTAAAATCAGGATTTTGTGCTCACACGTTGCTCTGCAAGTTATCTGACCGCGTGCGCTCTCCGCTCTCCGCTCTGAACTTGCAGACGATAAAAAAACTCGAGTTTGTTTTGTGCTTGCTCGACAGTTCGGTCATTAATAAATCTCTGCACACATTCGGCCTTCGCTGTCCCAAAGCCGACCGAGCCCGACGTCTGCCTTCCAGCCGACATTAAAGTCTCCGTGTGATTGAGCTGCGCCCTCCTACGTGGCGAGGACGCTGTCAGACAAACTGACCGTGAGCCACGCAGGGGCGGGACTAGAAGGGGGGGAGGGGGTGAGGGGGGGTGGCCTGGGGGTGGCCCCCCCTGAAATATGATTGCCCCCCTCCCCCAATCCATTGGGCTACAGTGCTTTCAATCTGACAGTTGTGATTTCCATTAGATCAGAGTGCTGTCACTCGGCTGCCTGTTCTGAACTTTCCCAGCACTAGGTGAATTGGTCATGTGACAAGTCTTGTCACATGACCCATTCATGTTTCCATGGCGACTATCCAAAATTCTGAGCCAATAGAAAATGTTTATTGTATTCTGATGTACATACAATTTGTTTTAAATGAAAACGAGTAAGATTAATAATGAATGTGATGTTGTATTTAGGAGAATCACATTGTGTTGCACCATCCTATCCAATAGTTCCTATATTTCTAAGCAGATTGTCTATGCTCTATTAATGATAAAATGACTCCCCCCTCCCCCCCAATGATTATTAGTCCCCTTTGTGCCAAAAATCCTGAAACCCTACCCTGGAGCCACGGCGAATTCACGTCTACTGTGGGCCCCGAACAAGATGACAAACTAGTAAAACAACAGAAACACCCAAAGTGACGCCATCAAGCACGTTTACGCGATGCACGACCTAACTGAAAGTGGAAAGGAGCTCCTGGGAAGTCTCTACGAGGGAGTAGAAAAATAATCTCTCATTTCAAAACTATCAAATCTTATTTTACATGCTGGAAACTAAGGGGTTAAAAAGGGGTTTCACATGGCGCGCTCGCAAGGCTTTTATTTGTCCACGCTTTTGTGTTACTGGCAGACAGATTCCTCGGTGCTGTGTTGAGGACTCTGCAGCATTTGCTAGTGCAACAGGAAGGTAGAAAAGAGAGGATAAAAGCAGTTTTCTTGGGTTTGTTGGAGGTTAATTTGTAGAAAACGCTGACAACAGCGAATAGGAATAGATGTTTCTTAAAAAGGGGGAGAAAAAAAAAAGGCCTTGGGAGATTTTCTCTGTGGAAATAATGTTTTTGTTTGCCGGGTGTGGGTTTGAGTGGTAAAGTGTAAACTGCCGGGGCGCAGATAAAAAGATTTAAACGCTACATAAAAATGCCCTAAACAGAAGACTTGCATCGAGACCTTGATGTTGTTGAGTTAACAAATGAACCAGAAGCATTCTTAAGTCACCCACAACATTTCTGACATAGTTTGATGCTAATATTCCCCCCAGCAAACATTTCATACATTTTTCAAGAATAGAAGCAAGTGACCGAGAAACTGCAGACAAAGGAAATAGATACAGCACACTGAACTTGGAAAAAGTGAAATAAATAAAGATGCTTGACACGTTCTTGTGTAAAGCTGCTACATGAACCCATCAAAAGTTCTCCCTGTGCTTCGTTATTTCAAGCCGCTGAACTGAAGACCTCGACCTTCTTCTTCGCGCGGCTGCTTTTCTACATGAAGGAGAAAACATCCGGATGGTGTGATGAACCTGCGGCCCTGAACGTGTCACCCGCTTTACTGTCGCCATTCATCAGCGCCAGGGGAGCAGAGCATCTTCTGAAGACACGGGAGGATTTCTAACGGCATTTGTTTCTATTGACGCCGTTTTTGAATATGACACAAAAAGCTATCTGTGTCTTTGTGTGCAGGATATTAGCATTTCTGACGTTGGCAAACTCCCAGCAGAAAGAGCTGAAATGATTTTGTCAATTTGTTGGCAAACAATTTTGTCATCCCTTAAACCGTGCAAGTAACTTGTCAAGCTATCTGGATAGGATCTGCTCCTTTCTTTATTCTAGATTATAATGAATATCTTTACGACAAAACAAGAAATTTCAAAACAACTTTTCCCACAAATTTCAGACGTTCCAGAGACAATTAATTAAGAAAAGACTTGGCAGATTAATAGATGATTCAAATAGTTAGTTGTAGCCCCTCTTTTGAGTGTGAACCAGTTTCTGTTTGATGAAAAGTCCCATTTTCCTACAAACTAAACGTGTGCCCTCAGTTCATTTTGAGCTAAAAACATTTTTCTCACATGGCAGCTGCCTCTCCTGATTGGTTACAGGGTGAATGGTTTAATCAGCACCAGCAGAAAATCAGGACTGAGGATTTTAAGATGCAGCCAATCAGATCTTAAGGCCCAGTATGCACCTACTAGGGGTGTGCAAAGCAACCGGTATTTGTATCTGTATTTGTATTTGTTGAGGGGGGAAAAGTATTTGTATTTGTATTTGTATTCGAGTAAAATTCAAAATAGGCGTAAAATTCCAGTTTTTTGCATTACACTTCTAATTTACGTTAAAGTGTAAGTATTCTTTAATTATATCCATTATAATAATTATGCCAGCTAATATAGGTGATTGAAACTGACTTGCAGGGGCAGAACATGGCTGTGACGATGATTTGGTGCTGGTGGGGGGATTTGTGCTTGTGGGGGGGTTGGCAGACAGTACCAGGAGGAGAGGATGCTTTAAGTGCATGCGATTATGCATAGCAGATGTTGACAGATGTTTGATATCTCTGCCTCTGCTTATTTGACTTTTGCACACATTACATATCACTTTGGTTTTATCTGCAGCAATGACTGTAAAATGATTCCACACAGAACAAGTTGTTTTGGCTGGTGGAGGACCAAGAGATGGCTCAGCAGCAGCCACACTCTATTTCTGTTTGGTTGCCCAAATCCATGTGGGGAGTTTCAGCTAAGTTAATGAGTGACGGGTAGCTATGCTAAGGTTAACTAGCCTAGCCTATAGCCTACATTTTGCTGTCTGCAAAAGACAGAGTAACTTAAACGTACCATATAACTCCCACAAGTGCATACAAGTTGACACAACTACACAATCATTTTACCTTTTTAACCGAACGTTAACGTTACTCTGTCAACAGACTATTGTCTAAATGACCGAGCTAACAGAGCTACGTAAACAGAGCGAACATGAGAGCACCCGACTGCAGACGTCAATAACGCAGCGTAATGGAATAATCTCCCGATCAAACTCCGCTTCCTGAAAGTTATAAACTGCCTCCGGAACCCAGTTAAGCTACAAAAAATCTATTCAACAAAAATAGTGAAACAGTTAAGTGTTTTTTCGCTGAGCCGAGCCCTCTCTGTTGCTGTGTGGAGCAGCCTGCGTCAGTCACCTCCTCCGACTCCTGAACGTCACTCACTCATCCGGGCATGCACTGCTGTCTCATGAGGAAACGCAGCTTTTTGATATAAAGTTTTTCTTGTTCCCGAATACAAATATTTTTAAAAGTATTTGTTCGAAATAAGTATTCGTAAAAAACACGTTATTTGTGCCTTTCCAAATACCGTATTCGGGTTCGGCTCCACCCCTAGCACCTACACAGGGCCACGTTCAACCTCAAAACGGTGTCACCGTTTTTTTGCCATGGTTTCCTGGTTGAACGACATGTTTTTGGCTTTGAGATGTGTTTTCTCTCGTTTGGTGGGTGTGTCTCATTGGTGGGTGTGTCAAAAGGTGATAGCCAATCAGAAGAGACGTGTCTGTAAACTTGCGCACACAACAGGGTGTTCAACGCACCCCCTGTTTTAGTTTTTTGTTGCTACGTGTTGTTGGGGCTGAACGTGGGCCCCAACAACACGTAGCAACACGCCAATAAACGAGAGCTCCTGCGTGTCTCTATGACGTGTAACGTTAGACAGCCAATCACAGGCATTATTAGATCTTGGTAGAAGCATGTTGCATGCTCATTGGCTCACTGACGCTGATGAGATTGACTCCTTTAGGTATTGAAATTTGGTATTGAACGACTTCATACATGATGCTTCAGAGGCAATCCGGTTGGTGCCTCAAAAGTCGAATTCGGTACCCAGCCCTACCCGGAACCAGAGCTATGTGCAGTCCCTGGTGTAACTGTCTGTGTAGCGCCCCCTAGTGGTGGTGGTGGTGGTGGGGCAGCGGGTCGTGGCTGTGGCTCCGCTGTATGTACGCCACGGCGTCCGTGTACGCGAGGGCCAGCTGGGGCCGGTCGTACATCTCGCTCAGAGCCTGGAACTTTGGGCCCCAGCGCGAAAGCCTGTCGCAAACAAACCCTACTTCGCACTCTTCTTCCTCGTCGGCGTCTGCGTCGTCCGCGGCGACAATGTTTCTGCGAGACGCGGCGGACCCCAGCGAGCTGAGGCTTCCTGCCGACGACCCCGAGCCTTCCACGCACCAGACGTGGTAGGCGTCCGGCGGCAGCGCCTCGCCGTCGTTGTCCGCCTCCCAGATGATTCGCGCCACGTAGCTTTTGAAGTCCACGTGAGAGCGCGAACCGTCCCGCGTCTCCGGTGGGACGTCCCCGCCTACGCGAGGGGTGTAGTTAGCGTAGGCGTTGGCGTAGGCGTGCTGGTAGTGGTGGTGGTGCGGGATGCTGAGGTAGGGAGCGCCGGAGCTGCAGGAGGAGCCCGACGGGTGGACTTCCTCCTGCGAGCCCGGCGAGGACTTGATGAGAGGCGCGGTGGTGCAAGACGAGGACTGGGACAGGCTGGAGCACAGCGGGCGCTTCAGCTCGGTGATGTCATATCCGTTCTGGAAGAAAAAGGAAGGAGGGCGGGACACACACACACACAGAGTCAGAGATAATTTAGGATTAAAGGATTAAAAAAGGGTCTGGCTAGTCCACACAACATATCCAGGATGGGAGAAAAACCTGCTCTGGATTGTTGGCAATTCTTAACCCTTGTTAAGGTTTGTTAAGGTTAATGCAGCACCTTAGTGCTTGTTTGTACAGCATTTTGGTCAGCTTAAACTGTGTTTAAATGTGCTAGGAAACAAACTTTACTTACTTACTTTACAAGAGACAGGGTTTAGAGATCAATTCTCTAATAAACGGAAGTACATCATCCTTGTGTGGTCCTTCGGGTCCCGGTGACCCAAAGGACCATTAAACCAATCACAATCATCTTGGGCAGCGCTAAGCACCACACGGAGCTGCTGCGAAATAGCCTCGGGAAGGAGCTTGTTTTGGTTGAACATGTGTACGTTCAAAAGTTGTTTTAGTCGTGCAACAGAGAACTCAGATTGGACAGATAGTCTAGACTGCTAGCTGTCTGGATTTACCCTGCAGATATCTGAGGAGCAGTTAACCATAGTCCTCATAAATTGATGCACACATAGTGTATCGATACACAGACACCAAGTATGGATCTTTTATGATATATGTGTTGGTCAGTCTGTCTGCTTGACAATCCCATATTGCAGCATTTAAAATTGAAGTGAGATGAGCAAACAGAGAAAAGTATATTTTTCGATAAAACAGATGTTGACAACCTTTTCCTTTGGGGACATCATTTGAAATTGGGAAAAATTTGAAGATGGAAAAAAGGTAATACATTGCAGTATATCACAGAATATTGCAATATGTTTAAAATCGCAATAATATCGTATCGTGAGGCCTCTTGTGATTCCCACCCCTAATATCCGGCAGAACAATCCCAGAAACAAAACATCGTGGATATAGACTAGGTGTAATTTAATCCTTGGTAATAGGGATTTAACGATACACTCAACTCCCGATTCAGACAGGATTTTTTCTTTTTTTTTTTAAAAAAGCTGCAGACAAACAACTGTGCAAAACAACAGATGTGTCCTCTTATTGAAAGTGACACTGAAACGGTATTTTATCTTCTAACTTTATCTTCTCTCAGAAACTAAATAAAAACATCAAAATATCTGAATAAATTGAAAAAAAACCTCTTCAAGTAAATAAACTAAGAAGACGTCTGAAGTCAAATAGGTGAGATCTAAAGTAGATAACGCCCTCAGCATAAAGATTTAGGCTACATCAACACTACTACATTTTCATTTTTAAGCGGCATTTGAGCCTATCATTCAGTTTTGGAGCAATAGATGAGATGAGACACGAGGGGAATTCTTTAAATCTTTACCCTAGAACATGCCTGTCTGAAAAGAGAAAGAATTATTTCACACTCCGTGCGGTAAAATCATGGAACGAGCTTCCAACACGCTTGCGTGAAAAATAGACGTTGGTTCTATTTCTAGCAGGCGCGCGTCCTTAGTGTGTAAGCTCTGACCTGTTACCATGGGAGCCGAGATATAAACGGACACGCCACGCGGCTGACACGCTCGCGCGACGCATCCAGTGTGTAACCGGCCTAACACAGAAAGACGACACAGACAAAGTGGCACTGATGTGTTGTATCTGGGTGTCAGGTTTAGGGCTGCTATTTGTTTCACTTTGAATTGTTGTCAGCTCAAGGCTCGCTTACTTTAATTCAAATTAAAACTCAACAGTCATCAATCAGCTCTCATTTTGTTGGACCAAACTGACGTTTGTTGGCCAATAAAATGTTCTCGTTTTAAGCTTATATAAAAGTAAGCTGTTATGTAAAAAGAAGACCATCCAGTGTTTGTGTGTGTGTGTGTGTGTGTGTGTGTGTGTACCTGGTCCTGCTCCCCCCCTCCCTCCTCGTTGTAGTTGAGGATGTTTTCTCGGATGTCCTCCCAGCTCTCGTGTTCAGCGGGGATGTGGTAAACTCCTCGCTTCCTGAACTTGTTGCGGCTGCCTTTCTGGTTCCACACCGTCACTGCCACCAGCACCGCTGCACGCACGCACACACACACGCACACACACACACACACACACACACACACACACACACACACACACACACACACAGAGTGAGAGAGGACAGTATTAATATGCGTCTGTGTGTAAATGTGTCTCTGCACCACGGGGACAGGTTTCACTTCCTTCCTGTACATTTTCAGCAGCAGAAGCTCATTAAAACAGCTCTGTGGAGTCATTACACCTCAATATATATATATATATATATATATATTAGCAATACATTATTTAGAAACATCGGTATAATTACTATAATCAGGTGAACAGCGATTGAGCCCATCATGGGGTAATGGGGTCTTTAACTTCCTTCACACTGTGCGCCACACGGTCAAATTTAGAAGAAAACAAGCTTCTAAAATCTCTGTCAACATTAAGTTTTATACCCTCTTTCCACCAAAAATATACAGTATGTACAGTATATTTGGGTTTAGAAGGGGGTAAAACTATTACTAGTAGACGAGTATGTCTGCCTGTCGGTTTGTCTGTTTTCCTGGCGTGTCACGTTCGATGTCACCAATATGCCGGAGTAAACTGGTGTTTTTTTTACTGCTACAGCTTTCAGAAACAAGTGCACAAATATGCAAACTGCAGCTGTACATTCACTGGAGATCAGAGCTGGAGCCGAGAAATACCCGTCGGTACTGCAGAGTCATTTGTCCCAGGAGTGAATGCTGATTGTAACCTTTCCCATCGCAGACAAAAGATAGATGTCAGCTGTTTTTTGTACAGGGGGAAAGGGTTTTAGCCTGGCTCCGCTCTCCTACGTACTTCTGCTCAATTTTCATTTTCCTTCAGTACTACGTCTGGGTTTGTGGTATATTCCTGGGTTTTCTCCGTTCAAATCTTTACCGGTCAAATCAGCGAACAGAGGGAGTGTCTGAGAACGATGACGTTGAGGTTGTGCGCTAGTTTGAGTTGTAGTTACGTAATGGTGGCGGAGAAAGATGCGAGCGAAGCCATTCGGTCCATTGTGGCAACGCTGCTGAATATCCAGAAGTTAAAACCCGAGCAAGAACAATCTTTGCTGATTTGTGTTGGGGGCCATGATGTCGTGGCCCTCCTCCCCACGGGGTCCGGGAACAGTTTGATTCTCCAGCTCGCTAAGTTAGTGGTGAAGGATTTGGGCTAACGCTAGCGATGCTAAGCCGACATCACGACCAAACGTTAGTGATTGGTTCTGGCAGATCCAGAGTGGCTCTGGGCAGATCCAATAGTTTTAAACTTCAACAGAGTACCCACCTTCAAGGAAGTTAACACTTGTCAATGGAGAGAGGCCAGACTCTCTGGACCAATGAAATGTACCAGAGTCTGGTAGGACCAGAGTAATGGACCAGAGTCTGGTAGGACCAGGCTAGTGGACCAGAGTCTGGTAGGACCAGGCTAATGGACAAGAGTCTGGTAGGACCAGGCTAATGGACCAGAGTCTGGCAGGACCAGGCTAATGGACCAGAGTCTGGTAGGACCAGGCTAGTGTACCAGAGTCTGGTAGGATCAGGCTAATGGACCAGAGACTGGTAGGACCAGGCTAATGTACCAGAGTCTGGTAGGACCAGGCTAATGTACCAGAGTCTGGTAGGACCAGGCTAGTGGACCAGAGTCTGGTAGGACCAGGCTAATGGACCAGAGACTGGTAGGACCAGGCTAATGTACCAGAGTCTGGTAGGACCAGGCTAATGTACCAGAGACTGGTAGGACCAGGCTAATGGACCAGAGTCTGGTAGGACCAGGCTAGTGGACCAGAGTCTGGTAGGACCAGGCTAAAATGGTTTTACTGTCATGTGGGAAAACTAATTAAAACTAATCAGTATTAATTAATCAGATGTATCGAGGTCTTAAAAATGACACAAATGTTCTGTGAATGTTACGAAACGTAAATCTGTCTGTAGGCCCATTCATTGATCGATACAAATGGAAAACCTATTGATCTGTTGTGCACACTGTTACACAACGTTAGAACAAAAGGTCTTTAAAGGACACGGTTCAGATTACATCACATTTAGTCACATATTCATCCTTGTATTTCCTCTGGAGTTTCACTTGATGTTAATATACTAAAAATCCTTCATGGGATTCTTGGTTTTGGGAAAATCTGTCGTGAGAAATGTTCACTGCTTTAACATTCTGGTCAAAGAAAACGCCTCATACTATATTAAATTAAGTTAACTGTTGACACAATACGGTAATGTGAGCTATTTAAATGAGCTGATACATGGTTAAACCTCATTGGCTCTTACCAGTGTATCTCTGGGTGTACTTCGTCCACAGCTATCCCACCAATCGGTCCCAAAATGTCCCAGTTAGAGAGGAAACACCCTAAATATTTTCTTTGTAAATCCTATAAAGCCTGCCTTGTTGCACCATTCAAATCTAAACTTGCTGTTTTCAGTGTGTAACTTGCTAGCTCGAAGGGGAGCGTGCCTGTGTTCCCACATTTCTAAGATTTTTTTTCAAAATTAGGCCTTATGTTCCCACATTTCCTTTTTCATAAATTTGTATCAGATTTTATTCCCCTAACCCTAACCCTAAAACATCTTGTCGGAGGATAGGGCTTAAATTGAAAGGAAATGTAGGAACACAAGACCTAATTTTGAAAATGTCCTAGAAATGTGGAAGCATAGGGCCTAATTTTAAGAAAAATCTTAGAAATGTGGGAACATAGGGCTCTGGGACAATTGGGCTGTGTGAACATAGGGCTGACCCCGCTCAAAGTTTGTTGTTTCCCCAAAGAAAACGAATTTTGAGAACGGCAACACACGGAGAGTGGCGAGTGATGTCAGTCTTTACCCCGGAAATGTGATTCTGTTGATCCAGACTACAGTAGCCTACATGTTGCTCTTCATTTAGCCTCTTTGCTGAATTATCACAGCTTATGCTAACTAGCTAGTACTGTCTTTACTCCAGAACAAGTGGGTTCCTATCACTGCCTGTGAATCAGAAAGAAGCAACGACACACGGAGCATTCAGAACAGCCAGTTTTACATATGGACATAAGTTCAATCTCTGACTGTTTGATTTGTGTTGCCTAAAGACGAGTGAAGCCAATATTGTCTCAAAGCTCAGTACGCACCTCAATTCATTCCCTTTTAGACCTACTTCACGAAAAAACTCTCTTCTCTCTTACCGAAGAAGACGAGCAGACACATGCTGATGGCCAGGATGGAGCTGGGGCTGAGGGCGGCCAGCCGGTGACCTTTGACCTGCCCCAGCTCACAGCGCTGACCCCTGAACCCCTCCTGACAGCGGCACTGGTACGTGTCGGGCGACAGCGCCTGGCACGTGCCGCCGTTGCGGCAGGAAGACGGTCGGCAGGGCGACGGCACGCAGCGCTGCTGCCCGGAGTCATCTGTCACTGTCACCTGACCGCCGGGGCACCTGGGAGATAAGACAGGTAGATAGTTAATCCTTTGAACTCTGCAAAAGAAACGATCCGCCAGTGCCTGCATTGGTATTTTTGTTCATGTGATGTCATTTCCTGGAGTATTTCCAAATGCTTCATATCCCTAAATCAGCACAATCTATGCTAAAGGGTTATACTAGCCACTAAACCATAATCATTATTAAAAGTAGGAAAATTGTGTCATTAAATAAAACATTAATAAAAAATTGTTCAATCATCAAATTTACCTAAATAAACACACAAAACATATTGATCCAAAATATTTCTAAGTGCAGAAACGTGAATGAAATATTTTTTAACACTCCAGAAGTTATTAGAACTTTAAGTTCTTGAGATAATGTATATTTTGAAAGAGTGGTTTGATAGTTTCATCTGCAACAAAATGGTCCGACTGCGGTATCGCTCCGGACGTCCCGTAATGGGATGACGTCATCATGAGCGTACAAAGTGATGGGGTGAAAAACAGAAGCCTTAGCTTCATGCTGCAAGCAGAACAAACGCTCTAGCTGTTATGGTTTTTATTCGCTCATGTCATGTCTCACGTAAACAACGACCTCCAGCAGATCTCTTGTGGCCGCCGGGTGGCGGTTCGTTCTCTAAGGGTTACTGACATCAAGGGCTGACCGGTAGCATAGTCATATAGGCAAGTGCTAGGGGTGCAGGAAGTCCAAATGAGTAAAGAAAATTTAAGAGATTAAAAAAAACGCCCAAATTGTCCACAAAAGCGACAAAAAGTGTTGAAAAAAGTGATAAATACATTGAAATAGGTGACAAAAACGTCAAAAATGCTGGAAAGAGGAACAAAATCATTGAAAAAAGCAACGTAATAAAAATAAAACAACAACAAAAATGTCAGAAAAGCTTAAAAAAAAAAAAAAAAAAAAAGGAACAAAAATATTGCCCCAAAAACTTGAGAAAAATGTCAAAAATGACGACTAAAACTTCAAAATAAGCGACAAAAACAGCTGAAAACGTGCCTAGGTTAGGGCTGGCTCTTGTGTTATGTTTTATAAAGGTGAACCAGTAGAGGGTCTGTTCGGATGTGTGTGTGTATGTGTGTGTCTCTTACTTGCACTGGTGTTTCCGCCACAGGTCGATGCAGCGCAGCGGGCTGAGGCACGGCTGGCTGCTGCAGGCGTCGCTAGAGCACCCCGAGGTGACGCCCCGCCTCTCCAGCACCGTCACCAGGTCCCGGCTCTGCCCGTCCAGAGGCAGGACCTGAGCGTTGAAACGAACGTCCCGCAGACAGCCTGCAGACAGGTAAACGCAAAGTTCAGTTTGGTCTGGATTAGAATAATGTCAATATGATTCAGTCATTTGTCAAATCAGTGAGAACCAGTTAAGAAACATATCTGGGGCGCCTGGTTAGCTCACCTGGTAGAGCGGGCGCCCGTATATAGAAGTTTACTCCTCGACGCAGCGGCCGCAGGTTCGACTCTGACCTGTGGTCATTCCTCCCTCTCTCTCCCCTTTAAAGTCTAAACTGTCCTATCCAAATAAAAGTCGAAAAATTCACAAAAAATAATAAAAAAAATAAATAAAAAGCAGTAGAATCCTAGCCTCGTGAGAACGTCCTGAACTTACGAGCTCCAGTTTTCCACTCGCAGATCAGTCTGGCATCTTGAGATAGAGAAAATTTGGAGCCGTTCGTCAAATGACCGACCAATCAGCGTTGGTTTTGAGGAGGGTTTAGGTGTGACGCAACGAGAAGCGACTGTTCAGTCTAAACAACGTGGCGGCTTCCACGGATGAGATGAGCGTAGCTATCGCAGCAAGTCTTATCCGAATTAAAAAGTATTCCTTCATTGAAAGAAGAGCAAAAAAACGTCACTGGAGGCTTTTCTTGGAGGAAAAGATGTTTTGGCTCTTCTCCCGACTGGTTTCGGCAAGAGTTTGATCTGATTGGTTGATTCTGCCCCGGTCTATCACCAACTATAGGGGGTGATAGACAGATGGTTTATCCAATCAGCTAACCAGGATTTTTGCCCGTTCCCAAAAGTTCTACAACGGAAAGTTCCCAGATGGATATACCCAACATGACATCATGACTTTGCGTAAACATACACGTCACTTTCCTAAAGCCAAATGGCGTGTTATCCGTACGCATTTTGAGCTATCGACGTGTATGTCTACGGTGTATACAGCAGATGTAAACATACCCACCACGTGGTGTCGCCACGTCATCGCGAGAACAACGTCAAGCGCGTGTTAAAAGTTATTTTTAAGAAAATGGTTGGGTTGAGGAAAAGAACATGGGGAAAGGCTTTAGTAACACAAAAACGTGACAAAAACACGGAAAATAACGGCAAAAACACGCTTAGGAAAACAATAAACGGTTGGGTTTAGGAAAATTAATAAATAAATAAATAAAAAAAAAAAAGCTGAAAATCGCCACACATGGGACACAAACCCAGCTCTCCCAGGTGAAAGTCTTGTGTTTTACACATCCACCACACCAACCACCCTCCTTACACGGAAATTTCAATCGTAATGTAGGTCAATTGCGGCCGAATTGCTAAAAAGCAATTATGCGTCTTGATAACACGCCAAAACGGCATATTTTGGCGTGTCATACAGTACAGGCCAACAGTTTGGACACACCTTCTCATTCAAATGCGTTTCCTTTTTATTTTCATGACTATTTACATTTTAGATTCTCACTGAAGGCATCAAAACTATGAATGAACACATATGGAATTATGTACTTAACAAAAAGTGTGAAATAACTGAAAACATGTCTTATATTTTAGATTCTTCAAAGTAGCCACCCTTTGCTTTTTTATTAATAAGGGAAAAAAATCCACTAATTAACCCTGACAAAGCACACCTGTGAAGTGAAAACCATTTCAGGTGTTTTCAGTTATTTCACACTTTTTTGTTAAGTACATAACTCCATATGTGTTCATTCATAGTTTTGATGCCTTCAGTGAGAATCTACAATGTCAATAGCAATGAAAATAAAGAAAACACATTGAATGAGAAGGTGTGTCCAAACTTTTGGCCTGTACTGTACATACGCCACTTCATGAGATCAGTCTGATATGCCGAGCAAATGCTAAGCGATCCATCTGGCGTAGTCGGGTCAGTAGAATCCAGGTCTCACCGTGAAAGTCGGCCTGGTCTCCAGCGGTCGGCCTGTTGCCGACCATCACGCTTGCCGGGTGGACCACCATCTCCCTGCGGCTCCCCAGCCGGGCCCGGACCTCCCGCGAGCCCCCGCCTTGCTCCAGCCGCAGGGTGAAGAGGTTGTCGTGGCGAACGAGGGCGACCAGGATCCACTGGCCGATGTCCAGCCGCTGGCCGGGCAGCCGCAGGGCGTGGGCGCCGTCGCCCAGGTTGGCCCGAACAGAGAGGTGACCCTCCATGATCTGACGGAGAGAAGGTGAGCTCAGCAACATTTCCCCCCAAAAAAGACTTCCCATAATGCCTCCTGTCTATATGCTCCTGTGTAAAAATCAGTCCTTCCAGAAAAATGCAGAGTTTTTTTGTGATTATTGCGGGGCAAAAATCCTTGATTATGCGGCACGTTTTCTTAAAAAATGCGAAAAAATGTATGCAATTTCATGCAATGAAATTGCGGGAACTTGCAAAAACTGTGATTTTTTTATGAAAAAGAGAAAAAAAAGTGATTCCTCCACCCCCCCAACACGCTGCTTTTCGATGATGTTCACGTCGTGTAATTACGTCACATCATAAAGTTCCCATGGTAACAGAGGAAAATGGCTGCTCTTGTGTGAAGCAAACACGTTTTTCAACCTTCTGCTAAGATATACGTGACTTTTTTGCAACGAAAATGCAGGGATTATGAAATGATGCAAGCCCCGCATATTTTGCGCGGAAATCGGCAATTTTTGCGGCGAAAGTGCAGAGTATTTAAGCAATTGGCTGATTATGCGTTGAATTATGCGATCGCATAATCACGTTTTTCTGGAGGGACTGTAAAAAGATTAAATCAGTCTTGAATAAAGTACTTGAAAGCAATACTTGAGTAAAAGTACCAGTATGTTGACTTTGGTGGAAGTTCAAGTCACCTTTTGGGATATAACGAGTAAAAGTCTTAAAGGATCTGATATTTACTGTACTTAAGTATCAAAAGAAATGTTCTGATATTAAATGTACTTAATTTTTAGAAGTAAAAGTAAAGAAACACTTTGATTATGAACTTTATTGTGGCTTCCGTATAGTGAAGCATACTGTTGAGGGTTTCCACACCTTCTTAAACATCAAATTCAAAGTCTGACATCAACAGAAATGCAATTTTAATTTTTTTGGTTGAGGAAAAATCTTTCTTTCCAACGAATGAAAGCATTTCTTGCAACTAACGAGTAACAAAAAATGCTGAAATGTAGTGGAGTAAAAGTGGAAGGTTCCAGAAAAAGTAAAGTACAGATACGTGAAAATTCTACTTAAGTACGGTAATGAAGTATTTGTACTTTGTTACATTACAACGCTGGATAAAATGAGCGTCTGTTTTGATTAGTGAATGCTATAAAATAAAAGCCACATCCGCTGTGTTTGGAAATGTGTGACGTCAAAGGTCTGAAGTCTCACCTTTTATCAATATCTCCAGATCAATACTTGTTCTGAGGTGCAATCCTAGGTCCAATGTTGTTAAAATGCATGTATGTCTTAAATGGCCGAATGTTGAAAAAAAGACTATTAGCCAATGTGCTTACTTTGTTGGACTCTGTTATTCAAACTCAGACACCATTATTTATTTTTGATAGCATAACTTACAGTTCAGATAGCCACACTTATTTAACAAGAGGAGCCAGTAGGGGGAAGATAATTCCACCTTTACCAAAATCCAATAACTTGAAAAAATCTTTTATTTACAGAGCAAGTTCTTTGTGGAATAACATCCCAGGTAACATTCGTTTTATCACAGGAAAGGTACATTTTAAAAAGAATGTCAAATCTTACTTTCATTTAAATTATTCATCATGATGTTTTAGTGTTATTGTGTGGTTAAAAATATTTTAGCGCACAATACTTTGTCTATGTGACCTACCTTAATGTTAGCCATGTAATATACTGTAATATATAACTTTGTTTTCAAGATATTTCTCTATTTGCTTGGTTTGTTATTGTTTTTATGTAATTTTTATTTTTAATTTTCTATTATTTAGTTCTGCAAGCAGATATTGTATTTATTTTATTTTCTTCTCTGTAAATGTTGCTGTTAATATTGTCTGATTAAATGTTGTTTTGGACCCCAGGAAGACTAGAGCTAGCTCGTCTAGGCGTCAGCTAATGGGGATCCTCATAATAAATAAAAAAAATAAAAATAAATACAGTCCAGAGACATGTTTTAATTTGTTTAGAATCAGAGCAATGCTCCATTTCAACCAGGTCTTTCATGTAATTGTAGGCCATCCAGAAGCATTTTAATCCAACGTGGAATTACAGTGTCTTTGTAAAATTAATAAATAATAACTAATCCTTAAACCGAGTTACGCAATGGTCGATATCTCCGCATCGCTTCAAGCTAGCGTCGTTCCGATTGCTTAGCATGAAAGCTAACATCTGGGCCTTGCCAAAGAGGACTTCTGTGTGATGCTAGCCCTTCCTGAAGTTTAGCATCCAGCCTGGAACTGCAGAGACTTTTTTTTTTCGAAATTGTTGCACAATAATTTTGTTTACCAGCCCCCAACCATCCTGACTCCCAGAATGTTGTCAGGTGAGTGTGTCGACCAATCAGAGGCTGTCTTCCTGCCTACCTTCTTCACTTTCCTGACTGGGTTACTTCGCTGCTACATATACTAAATATAGAAGAAAATGGCTTAGACCTGAGAGCGTTAATGACAGGCTGACGGGTGGACTGACCTCCAGGACGATGTACTCGCTGGCATCCCGGGACGTCACGGAGAGCAGGGTGCCCGAGGTGGCTCTGGTTCGGAGAAGCAGCTGGACGTTTGTGCGGCGAGAGCTGCCACCTCCTCTGAGCTGATAACGCACAACGCTGCCTGAGTCGAAGGAGAACTCTGGGACGGCTAAAACGGGAGATATGAAGCCATGTTCACTCACATTAATCACATTAATAAAAACTCAAATTTACCAGCACTCAAGAGCCTGAAAAAAAACATCCAGAAATAGAAATAAATAGAAATAGAAATCACTCTGAGAGTTGCTAGACTGACCCTGGCTGCTAATTACATTTGCTGCCGCTAGGGTGCGTCTAGATTTCTAGGCTAGTGCTGTTGGTCTGTTGGTTTATTTAGACTAAAACAGATGGCCTATACCAGAGGTGTCAAACTCAACTTCCCAGAGGGCCACAATGGAAAATAAGAATCACATCAAGGGCCAGACATGTTTAGTTTATTGATAGGCTTTTATTTAATCGAAAAAGTTAAATATATTTGACTGTATTATTGCATGTGTCATATAGTCTTCTCACTTACAGTTTGGTCCACATGAAGTCAGGAAAAAGTTCCATAGCCATCATAGAAAAGAAACGCCCGAAAACGTTGGAAAAAGTGACAAAAATTAGGTGGGCCAAAATGTATTGTGAACCTAAATTGATATGCGGGCCGGATCATAATCTGCGAGGGGCCAGATTTGGCCCGCAGGCCTTGAGTTTGACACATGTGGCCTAAACAGTCCCATCTCCCTCTGTTTTGAGTTGAATAACTGCCACAACAAGCCGGTCGGTTAAGCCAACAGTTAAACTAGTTGTGAGTGGAAAAACGGATTGAAAAGGTCACTTTTAGCTTTCGGTGCTAAAATTGTACTACATCATGTTCAAACTGGTTTCATAACAAAGATCTAGTGGTGATGGATGGTGATGGCGCAGTGGATATGACATGTGCCTTTGGTGTGGGAGACCTGGGTTTGATTCCCACTGCGATAAATCAACCGATGTGTCCCTGAGCAAGACACTTGACCCCTAGTTGCTCCAGAGGCGTGCAACCTCTGACATATATAGCAATTGTAAGTCGCTTTGGATAAAAGCGTCAGCTAAATGACATGTAATGTAATAATGTAATCTAATTTTCCATTCACACACACACAGTCAGGCTCTCTCACCGCTGTCACACTTGTGTCCCTTGTATCCTGGGTGGCACTCGCAGCTGAAGGAGCCCCAGTCGGCGAGGCAGGAGGCGTGAGCGCCACAGGAGGGACCGGCCGCGGTCACACACACCCCGTCGGTCAGCCGGCACCCCGGGGTGCTGTCCACGCTCTCACCTGGAGACGCCAGGTCATACACCTGAGGGATGGAGGGAGGAGGGAGGCGATTAGCTTGATTCTTTCTCTCTTTCTAATTCTTAATTTTCATGAACCATCGTCCTGTGTGTGCATCACTTTCCGCACAACCTTTATAAAAGCGTGCGAACATGATTAAAGGAGTGTTTAGAAATCCTACAGTTTTGTCCTCCTTTCAGACCGAATTGCAGTAAGACTGAATTTGACATGCACTAAACGTCTGAACAGGCTGGTTGTTTTTGGCTGGCAGCCGTGCAGCGCTTTCATTCTGCGGCGTGTCAGAAGCACCTTAACGCATTAACTTCAAAATGTGTGTTTTGAATTTCTGAAGCAATCAAGAAAGCGGCTCTGATTATAGAGCAAACAGAAGCATGTTACAGGGGGATTATGTTTCTCTCTCTGTGTTTATTTTTTGTTATAAAACATTTGGCCGTGTGAAAGATAATTCAATTTCCAAAATCAAAAGGTTTAAACCTTGAGGGAGTGTGAACATTTTGATGAGGACGTGGTCATTTTGTGCCCCGATTTTGTCCTCATGATTCATCCTCCGGGAATCATGAATGTGTTGTATAGTACTAGCCAATCACAGCTTGGAAGGGGCGTAACTTGAAGGGTCTTGCAAGCCGCAGTCTGACTCGCTTGGATGATTCAGGACAACTTTAAGACGGTTTGGGCAACATAAGCACCATATTAGGGCTGCTTGACT